>JAOTOM010004580.1:330000-344876 GCA_034440615.1 Ashinkailepas kermadecensis | reverse complement strand
TGCAGCCCACGGACAATATTATCTTGGTGTTTAGCTCGATAGAATTACCTGAATCGGTCAGTGTCGTCTATGTCATTGTGAAGTGATCGGAAGGTTTATCGCCAATCCCATGCGGTGTTGTCGATGCCAGAAGTATGGCCACGCAACCCAGTTCTGCCGTAACTGTCCTGCAGATGGACTTAACCTTTGTGCGTAAATTGTAGGAGAACCAAGTGCACATAGCACGCGCGTAGATAGGTCATATTCTGCATATAAGAAAGATAAATAAATCACTTCGACTCATGTACACAAAATATTTCGTTTCGAGAGGCAGTGAATTTGCATGATATGATTAATCCCACAAAGTTGCGTATGCAGCCAAGGTGCTGACCGTCCAAGTAAAAACTACTCTGATAGGCCAACGAAATATACAGCCCAACCACGCCCATGAGCTGATTGCAAGACTTACAGCCCTTCTTCGAACTTTTAGAGTGCGCCTTTTGCCACCTGAGAGGCAAGGGCAGCCAACTCAACACGACGCCAAGACGACCGAGGTCCCACACTTCACGAGTAGATGCGCCGTTCACTCATCTGAGGCCCTCCCGATCAATCCCAGAGGGTGGGGAGGATTTTGGCTCCACTGTCCAAAAATCCCAACGATCCACCCAATCCCAGCCCATCTATTATCTACCTCATCACCTACCTCGAACTCCCCACCTTCCACTTCCCATCCGTTCTTCAAACTCCCTCGTCTTCCTTACACTCCTCACCTCAAATCCATTTTCTCGCCTGCTCCCTGCCCCTGACCTTTCTCCTCTTTCCGTGAGCCAGGCCTCATTTCCACCCTGAACTTCCACTTTCGCACCTGCATCGCCCACCGACCAATCAAAATCCACGATATATCAGCCTGCACTACCAAGAAACCGAGAGGAGCGCCCGCGAAGAAAAGCGGACGCGGCTCGCTCAGATGGAAAAGGTCGCGGGCGAGGGGCCGCCAAGGTCCTTACGGGGCTCCTCCCGCAAGGCCGGCTACCCATCGCCGAGAAGGCGAGTTGAGGGTCCGGCGGAGCTCAGGCTGTGAATGAGAGGGCCCTCCCCCGGCTGGGCCCCGGTAGGGGGCTTACCATCGTCTGGCTCTCCGCCGAGCCAAGGATCGCCGAGCTCCTACCCTGGGACTCAGTCCCTTTGGACGGAGTGATGGTGAGTCCTCTGAGTCACCGGCGAGTCCCTCGCTCGCTCGCTCGCTCGGAGAGATGACGGAGATCGAGTTTTACAAACGTACGTTCTCCATCCTTGTCAATTTTAGTCTTCGTCCGATTTCATCAACATTCTGTACTCTTACATATTTTTATTGTGGGATTGTTTGTCACTGTTTACCGACGGACACTTCCATGACCACAAGAGACCATAGAGTCTGATATTTTACAGCGGAACGTGCGTGGTTGTAGGGCTAATTCTGCAGATCTACAGATGCTTTTATGGTATCACATCCCTCTCGCTATCGGCTTACAAGAAACAAAGCTTTCAAATGCTCACCATTACATGGGCTGGGCATTATTACACAGCTGTCCTTCGCGACATGCCGCCGGCAACACTTTCGTACGGCGGCGTTGCAATTCTTATCAATTGACCTGGGGAGACTAAAAGCTACATTAGTCCCAATTTATTTCCAACCTTCGGAGGACCCCCTGTGGAGGCCTGGAAGCACTTTTTTCAGCAGGGTTCTCTCCCGGTCATGCTCCTCGGTGATTTTACCTGTCACAGTACGGTCTGGAGATTGCATCATCCAGCAGAAAGGGTAGGCAGAGGATTTTATTCACCTAAACAGCCCATTCCATTAAACACACTGGACACCACAAGCATTTTTAACTTTCTGGCTCTCGGTCGAATATTGACCAGTCCATTTCCTCCCTAAGCATTACTGACAGGTTCTCGTGGAAGGTTGCGAGTACCCCGGGAGATAGTGATCACCTCCCAATATGTCTCAATATCAATGCTCCCCATCCAGGAGCGCGGATTCCCCAATGGACCACACCGAGACAAATTGGCCAGGTTTACAAACACATGTGTTTTTAGCTGCAACATTTTCTATGTAGATGACGTTAATATACTTATTCATAATTTATTATTTATTTATTATTCATCAATTTATCTGCAAAAGCTTTTATATCCTCTGACTTCATGCAGCCCTGGCGCATCCCAGTCCCATGGTGGACGGATGCGTGCAACATAGGTATCAACGATCGCAAAATGGCCTTCAGATACTTCGACAAATCATCCACAGCATTAAAACGTATGAAGTATGAACATGCTACGGCGAATGCAAAACGAATTATACAAGACGCCAAGCACTTCTCTTGGCAAAAATATATCAGCAATATAAGTGTGTTTTTCCCTGTCGGAGACGTGTGACTGCGTATCCATCGGTGGTGAGCGGTGTAGATATGCGATTATGGTGAGGGCGCCGGGGAGGTAGCGGGTGAGCGGTGTAGATATGCGATAATGGTGAGGGCGCCGGGGGAGGCAGCGGGTGAGCGGTGTAGACATGCGATAATGGTGAGGGCGCCGGGGAGGTAGCGGGTGAGCGGTGTAGACATGCGATAATGGTGAGGGCGCCGGGGGAGGTAGCGGGTGAGGGGTGTAGACATGCGATAATGGTGAGGGCGCCGGGGAGGCAGCGGGTGAGCGGTGTAGATATGTGGTGATGGTGAGGGCGCCGGGGAGGTAGCGGGTGAGCGGTGTAGACATGCGATAATGGTGAGGGCGCCGGGGAGGCAGCGGATGAGCGGTGTAGACATGCGATAATGGTGAGGGCGCCAGGTAGGTAGCGGGTGAGCGGTGTAGAGCGGACATGCGATAATGGTGAGGGCGCCGGGGAGGCAGCGGGTGAGCGGTGTAAACATGTGGTGATGGTGATGGCGCCGGGGAGGCAGCGGGTGAGCGGTGTAGACATGTGGTGATGGTGAGGGCGCCGGGGAGGCAGCGGGTGAGCGGTGTAAACATGTGGTGATGGTGAGGGCGCCAGGGAGGCAGCGGGTGAGCGGTGTAAACATGTGGTGATGGTGAGGGCGCCGGGGAGGCAGCGGGTGAGCGGTGTAAACATGTGGTGATGGTGAGGGCGCCGGGGAGGCAGCGGGTGAGCGGTGTAAACATGTGGTGATGGTGAGGGCGCCGGGGAGGCAGCGGGTGAGCGGTGTATACATGTGGTGATGGTGAGGGCGCCAGGGAGGCAGCGGGTGAGCGGTGTAAACATGTGGTGATGGTGAGGGCGCCGGGGAGGCAGCTGGTGAGCGGTGTAAACATGTGGTGATGGTGAGGGCGCCGGGGAGGCAGCGGGTGAGCGGTGTAAACATGTGGTGATGGTGAGGGCGCCGGGGAGGCAGCGGGTGAGCGGTGTAGACATGTGGTGATGGTTAGGGTGTCTGAAGTGTCAGGTGAGGTGTGTAGATATGTGGGTGAGATGTGAGGCACAATTGTGACTTGAAGCGATCGAGTTAGAATGAAGAATTGAAGATAATGTGTTCATCGGCTCAACATGCCTAAGTTGTTGAGGTGATGCAAAAGTGTTGTGATGTTGATGGTGTTATATGTGTATTCGATGTCCGGGAGTCCGTGGCTGTGAAAATATTTGGGAAAAGATCTCGTCGTACGTCCGGGAACTACAGCAGTTATAACGCTTCGCCTTTCACCCTTCTTACAGGGAGCGGAGCAGCCAGCAAGAAACCAGACAAGGAACCATCACACGCCAAATACGGACATATCACAGGCCGAACGGAAGCATCATCGCGTCCGATGCGTGTTTGTGGCTCGAGAAGATGCATCTCCATTCGGAACACGGGCCCCATATTGCCGACCATTTGCATCTGACACGCAGTCGACCTGAGCTTGCCGATACAAACGATCTGCCGAGAAAGCGAGCATTCAGTGAACATCGAGTCGCTGCCGCTTGAAACTGTTTGCGTCGAGCCGCGACTGATGGCCATCTCTCCAGCCGTCTCGAGGCCAAGTCTCGCCCCGTCGGCCAGCGCTGGTGCAGGTGGCGACCGGAGAGTCAGTCGGTGCTGCAGTGCATGGCTTTCGCCTGTTTGCGATAAACAGGCGAAAGCCATGCACTGCAGCACTGACTGACTCTCCGGTCGCCACCTGCACCAGCGCTGTGCCGACGGGGCGAGACTTGGCCTCGAGACGGCTGGAGAGATTAGGGATTAGGCGGCATTAGGGGTGGGGAGGAGGACTACGGTGTCACATGCACTCCCAAGGTATTTACATGATGTTAATGTTGTATTTTGTTCCAATGAAGGACGGAAGCATGCTAAAAGCCATTCATCCAGGAATGATACTTTCTTTGCTTTTACTATGTTAGGCACTTCGGCCTGCTCAGGCCATTTCGTACCGTGAATAGAAATAGAGAGAAATAAAAATATTATGTTCTAAAAGTCAATTTACAAGTCCTGAAGTAAGTTGGTTTTTCGGAGAAAAATGAAAAGGAGATTGATGAGAAAAGTGTGTGTATCTCCTAATAGTGTGGGCAGAGAAAAGGGGATGTTGTGTGTACGGCAGTAGTTGGTAAGTGTTTTTCGATGTTCATGGTATTGTTGACAGTGTAGGAGAATATGTGAAACGGTAAGATGAGTGTTGCATGATGGGCATGAAGGTCGTGGTGAAGCAGTGTAAATATATCGATGGGCGATAAAAGTGTGACCTATGCGGAGCCGCGATATAACTTTTTCTTCTTGTCTGTTTTTTATATGATGTGGTCCAGTTTTCGATGACAGGTTTGATGACACGTAATTGTGTGTAGTTTGTGGTTTCAGTCCATTGTTGGTTCCAAAAATGTCGAATGTTCTGTCGTATTGTTGATTTGATGGCGTCAAAATGTGGTGGGATTTCTGTGATGTGTGGTAATTGTAATGATTGTTTTGCGAAATGATCTGCTTCCTCGTTTCCTGGGATGCCACAGTGACTGGGCACCCACAGGAAACGGACCTTCATGCCCATCAGATGAAGTGTTTCAAGTGTGTCATAAATGGAAATATGGCAATGGTGCGAAAAGGAAAGTGAAGAAAGAGATTGAAGAACAGATTTTTAGTCGGAACAAATGACGACATGGCGCATGGGGTGACAAATTGAACGGTTGCGGACATAGCGAAGGGCAGTGAGAATGGCGTGCAATTCGGCGATGAAAATGGAGGTCCCGTTTGGCAGGCGATGTTGTTTTGTGTATGTACCGGAAACAATGGCATTTCCTGTGCAATTTGCGTCTTTGGATCCGTCGGTGAAAACAAAAGGAACATGGCGATAACGAGAACGAAACTGGTGGAATTTTTGTTTGGCGTATTCTGGACAAAGCTGTGATTTTGGAGTGGTGGTGAGATAGAAAATATGTCTTTCGGTCATCTGCCACGGTGGTGTAGTTGGTGGAGAAAGAGCAGTAATGTGTGGAATGTTGTATTGGAGTTGTGTAGAAAATGTTTTAATGCGTGAAACTATGGTAAGGCCGTTTCGCTTTTCGGCGGGACCTAAATATTCGTGGAGTAGATTTGGGAGAATTTGTAAAGATGCATGTGTGGGGTGGTGTTCTCTAAATTGAATTTTTGCGGCATATCTGGGTGTTTGTTCAATTCTTCGGAGAGCTAATGGTGGAATTCCTGATTCGATCTGTAAAGAAGTAATGGGAGACGTGGTCATTGCACCGAGTGCTGTG
This sequence comes from Ashinkailepas kermadecensis, assembly GCA_034440615.1. NCBI lineage: Eukaryota > Metazoa > Arthropoda > Thecostraca > Neolepadidae > Ashinkailepas > Ashinkailepas kermadecensis. The sequence continues at coordinate 339,193 of JAOTOM010004580.1, read as the reverse complement.
CGAATAAGTTTATTTTGTAAGGTGTCCAAAAGTGTCAAAGCGGAGGTACTGCCACTTGCGTAAACTACGGAGCCATATTCTATGATGGGAACAACCAAGGATTTGTATAATTGTAATAGCGTGTGACGATCGGATCCGAATGATGAAGACGTAATACAGCGAAATAAATTGAGTCTGTGAAAACATTTGGTCTGGATGTGTTTGACCTGCTGGTGCATGGAAAGCTTGCGATCTAAAATAACACCACGAAATTTGAACTAATTTACAAAATGTATGTCAGTGTTTCCAAGGTGAAGTGGTGTTTCTGGATTTGGGCACGGAGTTGATTTGCTGAATATCATTGTGGCAGATTTTGGAGCTGAAAATGTGAAACCGTATTTGATGGACCATTGGTGTATCCGGTCAAGTGCGTTTTGGAGTCTAAATAAGCGATGTGTTTCATTTTTATCTGTGCACCAAATTGCGCTGTCATCTGCAAAAAGGGAGTATGATATCTGAGGTGGCATGTCGGTGAAAATATCGTTAATGATGATGTTGAATAAGACTGGTGATAAACAGCTTCCCTGTGGTAATCCGTTTTCCATGAAATGTAGCTCGGAAATCGCTGACCTGCACCGGAGATGAAAATGACGGGAACCTGACAAAAATCCTATCAAATAATTAGCTAAATTTCCTTTGACGCCGAAGTGAAGAGGTTTGGAAATTAATGCCGGTTTGTATACCATATCATACGCTTTGCTAATGTCTAAAAAATACTGCGATAGTGTGTTTATGTTTTTATAACCAAGGCGGATGTCAGTTTCTAATCGAATGAGATGATCTATTGTACTGTGGCCATGACGAAAGCCGCATTGAATTGGAGATCAAAGATAATTTGTTTCTAAGTACCAGGTCAGTCTTTTTACAATCATACGTTCGAAAAGTTTTCCTAGACAACTGGTGAGAGCGATGAGTCAAAAATTGTTGGGGTTGCTGTGGTTTTTGCCGGGTTTTGGTATAGGAATGATGAGGGCTTCCTTCCAGGATTCGGGGAAAGTATGGCCAGGCCATAATACATTAAATGTTTGTAAGATGCAATGTTTTGTGTCGTTGGATAAATGTCTGAAAGAGGAATAATGTAAATTGTCGGGACCTACAGAAGTATTACCGGCGGAGGAAATTGCAGTATCCAGTTCTGAAACTTGAAAAGGGATATTATATGTTTCAGTGTTGTCCGAATCGAATTGTGCCAAATCGGTATGAAATGTGTGTTGTGCATTTTGTAAAAATTCCGGTCTGTAGTTGTTGTCAGGGCTATTGTGAGCCATGGTGTTCGCTATTGCATTTACTATTGTTTGTGGGCCTGTAATTGTGGTGTTTTGAATTTTGAGGGCGGGGAGTGATTTAAATGGAGTGTGTCCTGATAATCGGCGGATTAACTGCCAGATTTTGCTTAAAGGTGTTTGAGAGGTGAGTTGCTGTAAATATAATGACCATGAATGGCGACGAGCTTCGCGAATGATGCGGCGTGTTTTCGCACGTTCATAATTACGGCTGACTAAATTTTGTTGGTCAGGATGGCGTTAATATTTTATAAATGCTCTCTTTCTTGCGGCTATTGCTCGGGAAACTTCTATCGACCAGCAGGGGACTGGTGTTCTTTTTGTGAAAGGTTTTGTTAGTGGAATAGCGATGGAAGCTGCTTCGAAAAGTGTTTTGGTAACTTGGTTGCTGTTTTCGACGGGATAAATGTTGGGGTTGTATCGAATATGTGAAAGTTCCTGAAAAGTTGTCCAATCGGCCTTCGAAATTTTCCAGCGGGGGATAAAACTGGGTGTGGTATCGGCAGTTGTTGAAATGGTCGGTATTAATTTAATGGGGTAGTGATCGCTATCATGAATGTCCGTGTCTATTGTCCAATGGAAATCGTTGGCCAGGGCTGGAGAACAAATTGTTAAATCAATGACAGTTTCTGTATTGTGACCGAGGTGGAAAAATGTTGGCTCACCGGTGTTGAGTAATACTACATTGTGTCTGTCTAAGATGTATGTGTTCAACTATGCGTCGGCGGGTGTCTGGAAGTGTGCGTATTCTATCCCACGCTGGGCTATGAGCGTTAAAATCGCCAAGTGAAATGAAAGGGTTTTTGAAATGTGTGATGAGGTTTTCTAATTGTGTCAAAATGTTTGTGTTGCCTGTGTGTGGTGCAATATATAGCGAACATACCTCTATATTCCTACCATGAAAACGTAATGTACAAACTACGGCTTGTAAAGGCGAAATAAGTGTAATTTGTGTATGTGTATAATCATTATTGATGTAGAGTGCTGTACCTCCACTGCGGTGTGGTCCATTGACCTCGTCGTGACGGCATAGCGAATAATTGTAAAGATTGAAATTATATGTATCTGTGGGTAAGAACCAGGTTTCCTGAAGTACGATGAGAATAGGTGTGATAATACTAAAAAAAGCTTTCATTTCGGCCCATTTGAATATTATACTACGGCAATTCCATAGCAAAAATGCAGACATTGGGAGAAGAAATATTATTGTTTGTGTGCACCTTTCGGTGCGTGCCTGATCCATGCGTGGAGGTCAGGCGGGCGTGTGGATTGAGGTCGGACGGCTGCACCCGAGCCGTCCGGCTGGTCGGTGACCTTGGCGGCCGGCTCACGGCGGCCGGCCACTGCCGCGGGGTGCCCGCCGGCTGGGAGTCGGTCGGGTCACGTGGTCGCCGGCCGGCACCGGGCGCGCCGGGCTCGGTCAGCGGGCCACCGAAGTGGCGCGCATTTTCTCCGGCAGCCGAATGGCTGCGGGGTCTGGCATTCCTTGCAGAATTCGTTGGAGTCTGTTTGGTCGGAATGGTCTGTGTGTTTTGAGCCCGGGTGGTTTGTGTAGATGTGGTGAGTGGTGCAAGTTTTTTTAGTGGAGCTAAACCGGGAATCATGTCAGTTTGAATCGAGGTAGAAGTAGTGTTGACGCGACGTGTGGGGGAGCAACGGTGGCCGCCTGGGCATAAGTTTTTGTTGACGGGGAGGTGGCTTTGACAGACCGTCGGGCCTGGGGGTATGACACCCCGGTGGTGGCCTTGACAGCGCAGACCTCCTTCTCCTTGCGCCAAACTGGGCAGAGGGGTGATGAGGTGGTTCGCCGAACTTTGGGCAGCGGGCTGGTTGGCGGCATGTTTTACTGCCATGCCCAAAGCGCTGGCAATTGAAACAGCGGAGAGGATTTGGAATAAAGACACGGACTTGGTAACGGATGTAGCCGGCGAGGAGGGTCTTGGGAAGAGTGGTAGAATTGAAGGTAATGACAAGGAGGCTCGTATCACGTTTCTGGCAGTCTTTGAAGAAGGTAATGCGGCGGACGTGGGTCACCCCCTCCGGCCCGAGCTCCGCCTGAATATCTGCCTCAGACATGAAGCGGAGCTCAGGCGCGAAGACGGTGCCCTTGGTGGTGTTGCGGTTGAAATGGAGAGCGATGGTGACGGATTTTCCACAAAATGTGGTGGTGCGGAGGAGGGCTTTGGTTTGGGCTCGGGATTGGGTTTTAATGACCAAGGTTCCGTTTGCAGGGGCTTCAATGTCGGGATTGGCTAGGGAGCAGATGGCAAGGAGTTGTTTAGTCGGCCAGAAAACGTTGATACGGCGAAAGGAAACGGACTCCTCGACAGGCTTGACGACGATGTACGAGCCAGCACTGTCGAGGTAGGGTTCGATGGGTTGGATTGGTTCAGGTTGGAAGGGCGTGGTCTGGGTCGGGCGTTGGTCAGCGGCGTGGGTCGTGATGGTTTGGTCCGGTTTGCGAGGCGGGTTCATGGTCTTGGAACGAGCAGGGGTCGGCGAGGCGCAAAGGGCTTCCATGGCGTCATCGAGGGGAATTGTCCGGCGTGGGTCATCAATGGTTCTATCGAGAGGTTGGGCATCAGGGGCCGAGTCCGGGGTCGCGCAATGGTCATCTGGTGTGGTCAGTGGGGGAAACTCAGACTCGGAGTCCTGTGGCGAGCTGGGGTCATTGTCCTTTTTTTCTCTTTTTCCCATTACGGGGAAAAAACCCTACCGAACGAAACCTAAATAAACACGCAGAAAAAAGGGAATGGAAATACTACAACGATGTAAACCGAGTGGGGCGACGGGTGTCACCCCGTAAGAGAACGAAATGAGAAAAAGAGCGACGGGTGTCGCCCCACGAAAATGAAAAATATAAAAACTGCAATAACAAGCAGTCAGACGCGCCAAAAATATAGCACAGCGGAGTGGTCAGCGGGCTCTGGTCAAGTGCAAGCCAATAGTACTGAACACTCCATACGGAATGAATGATACTGTTGTTACTTATTTATATTTACAATTACCTACATGTGCATATACAAGCATACGTAATGATTGTTGGCCCGTGAAGTAACAAAACAAAGCAGACAAGTAGAACCAGACGCCATTAGACGTGACGGCAGAACGAGGTCAACAACAACGAGGTCACTGAAGGACGGATATGGATCCCGAGGTGACATCTACCATTGCCGACAGAGGTTGTGGATCTGCCGCTACTGCCCTCTCTTAACAGCCCGTGGAAACAGAAGTTCGGTGTCAGTGAGTGGCGCTGCACGGCGCGCTGTACCAGAGCGGACAATCTGCCACAGAACAATTTGTTTGAACAAACATTGCAAGAGCTTCAAGCGAAATATTATAGAAACTGATTGAAATATATATATATATATATATATACATAACTCAGAGTATGTAAAAAATTTATACTACTTCTGAGTTAATTATACTTGAGACGTTGGGAAGGAAACGTTCTGGAGGCTTCAAAGGAGTGAGTGCTTGATTAAGTGCAGGATGCGTCTTGCAACGCTTGGAAATCACAAAAAGAGCACGACAAACAATTCCATGTGTTTCAGTGCGTAACATTACGCTGAAGTAAGTCAGCTGCATAGCGCAATATTTAAGGCATGGGAAAACCAAGCGACACAAGAGGGGCATAACTTGATGGCGGGCAGCTACCAATGAGGAAGCCTCGACACGCTCACGGGAGGGGGGGGTGGAATCCGCCCACCCCGCCTGTTTTTCGACGATATTTCATAAACAGGCGGCGATATTGTAACGAAATCTTGTGACTTTGCTAGAAATTGATAAGCACATCTCATGCAATGAGAAAATTCGAAATCTGTTCATAAAGATAGGAACTGTGGTGGCGCAAAGCCGACCGACCGGGCGACATCCGACCGCCGGCCGGCAGCCCCGCCGCCGAGAGTTCAAGGTGTAACGAGGCTTTCCTTCCACCCCTCTGACGGGGCAAACTTTTTGGCACGTGAATAGTTCTAGGGTTTGACCTCGACGTTGGGATCATTTAAAACTCCGGTTATGTTCAATGGCTCTGAGCTTCCATCTCAGAGTTCTGATCTACACATGTTGACATGCACCTCATAATCCAGCACTTATGTATTGTGCTATTAGTCAACAGTCAATGGCCACAATGCTTCAGATGTTAATGGCGCAGCGTGATATATGCGTTAATACTATAGCTTTTCATCTTAACACAGACAGGCGCAACTGCTTCACATACGATTCACACGGCCATTCCACATCTTCATACCTCTCACAGTCACATCTTCATACAACATCTCTGTCTCTCACCTCCCGTCACAAGTTCATATATTCCAAGCGGTAGCAGTGGCAACAGATACTTCGGCTTACGTACAGACCGGTCTTCATACACTCTATTCTCCCAAGTATTCCAGCGGTTACATCTCAATTAGTCACCCAACGATTTTATATCAGTCTCACGTACCTCAAACATACCACAGACGTGGGGCCGCGGCTAGCCGGCCGCCCCCCAGTGGCGACTGCTCGCAACGGCTGCCCGATGACAAGAGAGCGAGCCCTCGCGGCTCTGTCCGAGGTAAGCCACAGACTACGACACGTCACTGGTCACGTGACTCAGTCCACGTCACAACTGCGTGGGTTGCTCATCCCCGACCGGCCATGAACTGGCGCTTAGAGAGAACAATGGTTCGCTCTGAACGCTACTGCAGGCGAGCGCGCCGTCTCTATCTCAGACATCAGAGACAGCCTCTCTGATCTCAGCATCTCAGTCCCTCCGTGGGAATCAGTGCTGAGACTGCACCTTGGCAGGCTCGCGTCGGCCTGGCATCGAACAACCGAGCTGTCTCAGCATTTCACCGGACACTGGTAACTTCATGCTGTTCACAGACAGCCGACATCGGGGCGCTTGACTGGCAGAGGCGCGGTACTGCTGTCTGGTCTGGCGACACAGCGCCCGACACAATAGCGACACTCGACGGTCAAATCACCGCAGCCCACTAACAGCTGGCTCTAACATCCATAGTCACCTGTCATTTGTCATCTATACACCTTGTTCCCATAATATAATTACTTGTCCTACATCACCCAAGACAACCACATTCACATCACCCACTGACGATCACATCACTCACTGGCATTCACATTCACTCACATCACTGGCATTCCACTATCTGACAACGGCGGTGGCCGCTCAGGGTACGGGGTCACAGCGGCGGCGGGGCGCGCTGGCCGGATATCGAGGTCACAGCGTCAGGGTGTCTGCCGGAAAGGGGAGGGGGTGGTGCACGGTCCATTGCTCGGCCTCGATCGGAGCGGTGGCTTGCCTAGGTCAGCATCCAGACAGGCTGGCGCCGGGTAGGTGCCGGAAACTGTCGCGCCAGGCGAACTGTGGGGAGGGGCCTGAATTTATGGGATTAAGATGCCCCGAAAACCAACTTTGTTACAAAGGTCACAAAGGCTTCTTCGGTGCAGTGGAGCGGCGGCGCTGTGTGGCGGCCGATCTCGACCTCATTTGACCCTGAAGACATTCATCTAGGGTCATTAAATGCATACTGAAGCGCGTTCACTACAGCCGTAATCTACTCACCAAGCTCTGTGCTTCTAGCTTCAGTAGTGTCCGGTATCTGAGGAGTGGGGAGGAGGCGAATCCACCTCCCTCTCGTGGGCGTTATGTGAAAGGCTCTCCGGCGCGCGTGCTAAATGGCCTCTGGGAGGGATAATGCCTCCTGAGACTCTCGTGGCTGTGCTGTTTCAGTGGACCTAGCTTAGTTGTGATGCCAGGCGTGCGTCCCACTAGTGTCGCATATATCAATTGAGGTAAATTGAAGAACAATACGGCATACATCAGTAACACAGCCAGGAGTGACCGAGGGGCCTTGGTCCAGAAAAGGTCGGCCTCGAGATGAAAACATATGATTTTTCTACGGTTGCCATGTATGTCATCATGGAAGAACCGCACGTCTTTATTGCGAAGCCACTTTTATTCTTTTATTTCACACTCAGTCATTATTGTATTACATGCCCCACAAAGATATTTATGGCTTCTCCCAGGATAAAAATAAACGAAAATACCAACGAGTAGAAACAGCACAGTCGCCGTCCACGTAATTAAATCGGTGTCTGGATGATGTAGAATCGGAAAATATTGTATGAAAAAAACGAACCAATAAAAACATTTCAAAGAACATTCTAACACAAATAAATGCAGGTTGAAATTATAAAAGAAGACGGCAAATTTGATGGACGCTGACCATTTTAGGAATAACAATTATCTTCCGTCTATAATTCCATCTTTCATTAATCTTCTATCCATAATTCCATCTTTCATTAATCTTCCATCCTTCATTCCATAGTTTTTGTATTTGATATTCAAGCTCCAGTTGCAACATCAAGAAGCAATGAGTGTCAGGCGCATTGCAATCGTCACATTTCAAGCGATACCAGTTCTTGTATCCACGCGCCTCGTGGTCACGTGAGTCAGATGCATCCGGCTCCGGCCGAGCCTGCACACGTCGACTCCAATTACAGCCACTTGTTCCGATCACAAAATGGCGCCGTCGCCAGCTGGCGCCATTGTCCCGCTCCATGCGGGAGCATATCAGCTCTGCAAGAGGAGCGCATGCACTGGGTTGCACGACGACGGATGAGCGACTTCAGCACTGCCGATCGACCCGGCCGATCAGGGTCGCTGCTGGCGCATTGTGTTCGTCGCTGATCTATGTTTTGTGACCGGAAAATGTATAGTGGTATTTTTGTGTTGGCTGTTATGGCTTTGACAGTGTCAGAACGAGGTTTTAAACATGGATGGTTGGGTGGCCACTGGCAAGCCGGATTATATATCTGGAGTGATGAAACCTCACAGTGAATGACGCTTATGGGGCATTTCATGGAAAACCGACCAGTGAAAAGCTGAAAAGGCACCCTACATCTCGAATTCTTGGCAATGTCGATGCATGGAGTAATCACATGTGCATAAGTTATATGTATGATTCTTAAATGCTCTCGAGCAACAGTCCAGGAGTACTAGCTGCGGGTCGATTGATGACTTGACGACACTTTCTCAGAGCGTCGTTCGAAACCTGCATTATAATAATGACTAGTCAAAGTGGCATAAACCTGCATATTGTGAGACGCATTCGATTCTATCGCTTGACTATCTCAAAATTTTGGTGGTTTCTCTGAGGTCATGACTTCGTGAACTAAGGTCACATGACCTACTTTGCTCCGCGGGACACTCGGAACTCCACTCGAAAAACTGCCGAAATGAAGTTAGATTATTTCCTTTGAATGGAAATAAATTGAAAGTGGCGCTTTCCTTTAGCTTCTTCTATTTTACGCTTCAATTGACCTTCAGATATCTTGAAGCATAGTAACAATAAAATATAAAAATGTGGTCGAGTTGTGTATTCCCGTAGATACCTACGTCGACTTAGACTGCATTTTCTTGGCATCTTCTACCGATTATAAAAGGAAAAGCATAAAATTTAAACCGAAATGATTCGACTTTTGGAAAGCAACATTTTTGCATTTTTTACTTCGGACAATTTGAAACCATTGTTCCGTGCTTTTCCTCTCTGAGCACAAAGCGTTCCATTCTCAAAATCGCCTTAAAAACGATCTCGAGGGCCTTGAAAGTTTGGTTGGTTGGTTGGTTTTACGACACGTTGACCGTTGAGTCATGTAGCGTCGCCAATCTCTCAGACCGATTGGTCGCGGGCGAAGAGTAGGGACAGGTGAGACTCGAACCCACAACCTTTCGATTGTGAGACGAGCATCTTACCCCTAGACCACTCGTCCCCGAGGGCCTTGAAAGCGCTGGCGACATAAAAGATACTAGTCATACCTGTTATTGCCACCCGGTAACGGTTTTTGGTGATTTCCTCTTCCTCCTT
>JAOTOM010004580.1:187500-325000 GCA_034440615.1 Ashinkailepas kermadecensis | reverse complement strand
TGTACGATTATACTTAGGTCGCGTACGTTTGCAAAACCATGGTTTTACAGTATGTGCTAATTGCACGGTTGGTGTTAATTGTACGGTACAATAACCTTTGACTATACAGATCATTGCACTCAGATACTGTATAATATAAATTTGCTATTTGCTATTCATTCCCCACTACTGCACTAGTGGTTCAATCGGAATGAAAATATAAAACGTGAAAGCTGGCATTGGATAAATGTATTAAGCTACTCATGAATCGCAAATTTTAGTTACACCCCGATCCTATGGCTCGTGGTTTAAAGAAAAAGTTCCACCTACTCGTAGTATAATTTATATTATCCTACGCCAGAAAGTAAGTTTTTGTATTCGGTCATGTGCTCTTAAAAATCGTGGTTTAATGACATGTGTTGATGGCACGATGAGTGTTAATTATACCGTGCCATAACCTATATATTTACGGTGCCTGAGACATTGTACATTGGACCGCCTTATAGACGGTCCAATGTACAAATCATTCCCAGAAGTGCACTGACGGTTAAGCTGGAATGCACGTAAAATTTACGTTACAGCCGGCATTGGATAGCATTGTATTTCAACAACAAACCGAAGGCGAGTAGCTTAAAATCATAATTAAATCCCTCATGGTTTAGACATTTGTAATCCACATACGACTTAGCTGATGTTTGTGCACTGCCGGTCTTATAATTATTTTACCGCACGGCGCAACTAACCATTAGGATGAAAAGCCAATCCCTTGCAGCTTCGAATGCTTTCACTCAGCAGGTCAGCCCCAGAACTACGGTCATCTCAAAGAGGATATTGGCAACAAATGCATGTACCGGGCGGACCATCATCTGGCTGGTACATTGGCCGGATAATTAAGTTGATATGTACAAAGTCTCATTTCTCATACCGTCAAAACACCAATTGCATGTTAAATGGTCTATTCTACGATGTAGAATAAGAATATGAAAAAAATGTAATTCTGCACTCTCGCTCGGTATCTTCCAGAAAGGCGTTGGGATTATATTACGTATTTAATTACATTTCGCGCTATCTCATTCACTCCTGGATTCTATTTGCATATTTCATGACATTTAATTAAGATTCCAAAGCAATGCAGTGTTAAGTCGCCATCCTTTGAAGGTAAGCAAATGACGGTATGAGAAATTCATTAATAAACTTGTGCTGAAGATGGAATGTTGTCATTTCGTTCTGAAAATAACTTGTACTCGACGTTCGGCCCGGTGCAAAGTACTTTTTTTTAAACGCGTGGCCATTAACAGTGTATGATCCCAGTCAGGGAATCGACCCACAATGCGCCGGATTGCGTAACTGCTGCATAGGCTGTTCGATAGCAATAATTGGCAACAATACAGTACTAATCATTATACAATAACAACATTATATATAAATATTTCCATTTTTATTATATTGATCAATATGTAGCCTGCTTCACCACGGCTAAAGAAGTGAGAGAGGGCTTTTTGTGATTTAAATCAATCCTGTTTCACCACGCGGAAAAGATGACGATAAATTTAAATACTTATTTAAACAACGATTTAAATACTGATTAAATACTGATTACTACACGGAATGATCGGCCGTTCTGCTTCACCGATGCAAGGTTTCCGCGAAAGTAGTTCATACGTGACGTCGGATTTAAATTACAATACACGAAAAAGGCGAGTTCCAGCTGCTTTTTTCTCTAGTTGACTGTGTGACTAGTGATTAAGGTACTTTGGCGGTTAAAAAAATCAATTTAATCCGAGTTCTTGCTGGGATGGCTTTATGAACCTGGTTCCTATTGTTAAGCAGAGCTTGTTGCGTGAACGCCCCACCGATCCATGAATTCCAGTTCAACGGCAGAATTTTGACCGAAAGTTTAACGTGCCGTCAATGCACCAACACGGCCGCCCGGTAGCTCATCGGACCAGCTGCCAACTGACCCTCCCAGCCGGGGGCTAAATGCGAGCGCGCGAAGCGAATCGAACCCTCTCTTGCCAAGACGGGGTAGACGAGTGCAGGCCGGCGCTCTTACCAACTGAGCTACCGGGGCGGCTTTCAGTCCGCAAGTTAGTTTAATGAGTGGTAGAATAGAGATGACGGTGATGCTTTTTGACGAAGAGTTGGATGGAGGAGGAGAAGCTGCGAGACGAAGGCCCGGAGGCAGCGCGAAAGGATCAATATGGAGTGGCCATGGCCAGAAAGCTTCAAGTTTGTACATAGGCAGTTACGCACCCAGGTACAGAGGCACCTACCAATGTCTTTACCTGTACCTACCAATGCTAGAAACAAGGGAGGATCGAGGAATTCTCATGGGGAGGCGCACGTCCTCTCGGAGGTGCATCTTCGGTGGACAATTTCGGTGAACGAGGGGTGGGGGAGGGCGATGCACTCGAGTACATTAAACGCCCCTTTAAGTCTTTTCTGCGCAAAGGGACGACTGGCTGAAAAAACCCGTTCATTATAGGGGGGGGGTGCACTCGAGCCTTCCTGAAGGGTCACCTGTCTCGGCCGGAGGTGCACTACCTTTTCATGATGGGGGAGAGGGGAGGGGCACATGCTGACGACCTTCTCTGTTTTCACCCCTGGCTACCAATTAGCAAAACAACAAACCAGCCTACGGTCCTTTCACCCGGACCTACCTACCTGAACAGCGGATCTATCGCGTGAACAAAGCAAATGCATGTTTATAGGTGGAATACACGACGAAATTCCTACCGATGCCGATAAACAGAGCTATGGAGGACAAATTCCTTCCAAGATGCTAATATTTCCATGGAATATAACAAATGCGCTTACCATTAACAACTCACCATAAACGCCCTAGAAGCTCAGCCTCCGCAACCCGACTATATTCACATGGGGCGCCGCAATATGTTCGAAGCGGTCCTACGCGACGACGCAGTCGTACAACTATGCTTTTGAAAGATAATTATAAATGTAAAGAAATGTGCTCAACAACACATTTAATTCTAATTATATATATATATATATATATATATATATATATATATATATATATATATATATATATATATATATATATATATATATATATATATATATATATATATATATACATATATATATATATATATATGTATATATATATATATATATATATATATATATATATATATATATATATATATATATATATATATATATATATATATATATATATATATATAATTACACTCGCTAGTCCATGAGATTATGAAACAAAAAATACTACTTTCAACAAAATTTTGATTGATTTACAATTTATATCAAGGCAAACAAAAAACAAGAAGGCCACGAAGGGCGATGGTGGACAGGACAAAGTGGTGATTTATATCATCGGCTTGTTTTCTTAGCGCATTATTATTTTTTGTTCGTGGTGAAACAGCCCATTGCTCTTATGTTCCTAGTCCATGTTAACGTCAGTGAATTAACAAATACGTACACTTTTGCCTTCCAAATACGGACCATAATGAGGCACCCCTTGAAACTTCTGCTTTTAGATGAAAATACCTGTTCTAAAACTCCACAGATGAAAAATAGCGGGAAGTGCGAGGAGTGGAGAGGCTCAAGAATTCGGAAGCCACAGAGCGCTGGAAAAGATTTACTGGCAGAGAGGGAAAAGTCATATGGAAAACTACCGGCATGTCTTGGGCTATCCGACCGACTCACCAATCAGCATTAATGCACCCTGAGTGCACATTTATCAACACATTAATTACCTTAACGAATCAATTAACAAAGGCCTTGTCAAGGTAATGAGTGATAATGCATGTAATAGCGCAATAACTAAGTGTTTGTCACAGGCTATCATGTCATAAACGATAAGTGTTGGCTTTTCAGTCGCACGGCCATTCGACGACATGGTGTTTTCAGAAGCCGGAAGGCTTTCAACGAAACATAGACAATGCATTGACCGCATAGGATGGCCTTATGTATAAGGCATAACCGACAAAGGTAGCGTCTCTGTAATACTGAGAGTATTTGAGTGGTTGACTGACATGTGCCAAATTCGTTCTGTACTGATACGACATATAATGATATTGCGGCTGTTTCTTTATCTCGGTTTGCAAAGTCTGGCAGAAAGTGATTGCAATGAGACCAAGTTTAGAAGAGCTCTCAGATTTAGAAGAGCTCTCAGATTCACTTCGGATTTTAAATGGCCGTTTTATTAAAATAGGCACTTCTGCCTCCTCAGGCCATTTCGTGCCGTGAAGAAGAAGAAAAAAACAAACAATTATGGTGTAAAAGTCATATTATAATTCCTGGAACAAGTTTGTTTGTCGGAGAAAGATGAAAAGCAGATTTATTACAAAAAGGGTGTTGATCTCCCAGCAGTGTGGGCAAAGAAAAGGCGATGTTGTGTGTCCGGCAGTAATTAGTAAGTGTTCTTCGAGGTCCATAGTATTGTTGACAGTGTAGAAGTATATGTGTGACTGCAAGATGGGTGTTGCATGATGGGCATGAGGGTGGAGGCGAAGCAGTGTAAATATATCTATGGGTGAGAAAAGTATGGCCAATGCGTAAACGTGATAAGACTTTTTCTTCGTGTCGGTTTTTTGAAAAGATGATGTCCATGGTTCAACAGTAGGCTTGATGGGTCGTAATTGTGTATGGTTTGTGTTTTGTGTCCAGTTTTGTGTCCAAAAATATCGAATTCTCTGTTGTATTGATGATCTAATGCCGTCAAAATGTGGTGGAATTTCTGTAATGTTTGGGAGTTGTAATGATTCTTTTGCTAATTTGTCGGCTTCTTCGTTTCCTGGGATGCCACAGTGGCTGGGCACCCACAGGAAACGGACCCTCACGCCCATCATGCGAAGTGTTTGAAGTGTGTCATAGAAGGAAATATGGCAATGGTGCGAAAAAGAAAGTGAAGAAAGCGATTGAAGAACAGATTTTGAGTGAGAACAAACGACGACGCTGCGCATGGGGTCACAAAGGAAACGATTACGAATATAACGAAGGGCAATCAGAATGGCGTGTAATTCGGCAATGAAAATGGAAGTTCCGTTTGGTAGGCGATGTTGTGTTGTGTGTGTACCCGAAACAATGGGGTTTCCTGTGGTGTTAGCATCCTTAGATCCGTCAGTAAAGATGAAGGGAACATGGCGATATCGAGACCGAAGCTGGTGGAATTTTTGTTAGGCATATTCTGGACAAAGTTGTGATTTTGGGGTGGTGGTTAGATAAAATACTTGCCGTTCGGCCATCTGCCACGGTGGTGTAGTAGTTTGAGGAAGAAAAGTAATTAGTGGAATATTATACTGAAGTTGTGTAGAAAATGTTCTGACGCGTGAAGCTATGGTAAGACCGGTTCGCTTTTCGGCTGGACCTAAATAGTTGTGGTGTAAGTTTGGGAGAATTTGCAAGGATGCGTGTGTGGGGTGGTGTTCTTTAAACTGAATTTTTGTGGCATACCCTAAGTGTTTGTTCCATTCTTCGTAGAGCTAATGGTGGAATTCCTGAATCGGTTTGTAGAGAAATGATGGGAGATGTAGTCATTGTACCGAGTGCTATGCGGATGAATTTATTTTGTATGTTGTCCAAAAGTTTCAAAGCGGAGGTACTGCCACCAGCATAAACTACCGATCCATATTCTATGATGGGAAGAACTAATGATTTGTAGAGATGTAAAAGCGTATGGCGGCCGGCTCCGAAGCAGGAAGAAGTAATACAGCGAAATAAATTAAGTCGGTGAAAACATTTCGTCTGGAGGTGTTTGATGCGTTTATGCATAGATAGCCTTCGATCAAAAATAATACCAAGAAATTTGAATGAATTTACAAAAGGTATGTGATTGTTTCCGAGGTGAAGCGGTGTGTCTGGGTTTGGGCAGGGTGTCGATTTACCGAATATCAGTGTTGCAGATTTTGGGGCCGAAAAAATGAAACCGTACTTCAAGGACCATTCGTGTATTCTGTCCAGTGTGTTTTGTAAGCGAATTAAACAATGTTTATAATTTTTCCCGGAGCACCAAATTGCGCTGTCGTCTGCAAATAGTGAATATGATATATTGGTAGGCATGTCATCAAAAAGATCATTAATGATAATGTTAAATAATAATGGTGACAGACAACTTCCCCGTGGTAGGCCGTTCTGAAGAAAATGGGGAACGGAAATGGCTGACCGGCACCTAATGTGGAATCGACGAGAACCAGATAAAAACCTACTAAATAATGTGCTAAATGTCCTTTAATACCGAGTTGTTGAATTTTCAAGAGTAATGCGGGTTTGAAATCCATGTCGCACGCTTTGCTTATGTCTAAAAATACTGCGATAGTGTGTTCATGTTTTTTACAGCCTTGACGGATGTCTGTCTCTAACCGAATAAGATGATCTATGGTGCTGCGTCGTCGTCGAAAACCACATTGAAAGTGAGATATAAGAGAATTTGTTTCCAGGTGCCAAGTCAGTCTTTTAATAACCATTAGCTCGAGAAGTTTTCCTAAACAACTGGTGAGTGCAATGGGTCGAAAATGACTAGGGTTACTATGGTCCTTGCCAGGTTTTTGGATGGGCATAATGAAAGATTCTTTCCAAGTTTCGGGGAAGGCATGAGTTGTCCATAGTGAATTAAACGTGTGCAAAATGCTATGTTTGGTGTGATCCAGTAAATGTCTGAAGAAAGAATAATGTATGTTGTCGGGTTCTACTGAAGTATTGCCGGCGGAGGAGATGGCTGCATCAAGTTCTGAAATTTGAAAAGGAGAATAATATATTTCGGTGTTATCAGAATCAAATTGTGCGGGATCGACGTAAAAAGTGTGCAGTGCATTTTCTATGACACACGGTCTGTAGTTGTCGTCGGAGCTATGGTGGGCAATGGTATCCGCTATGGTGTTTACTATTGCTTGGAGTTCGGTAATGGTGGTATTGTGAAGTTTGAGGGCCGGTAGTGATCTGAATGGGCATCGTCCGCTCAAACGGCGGATTAATCCCAATATTTTGCTTAACGGTGCGTCGAAAGTGAGTTGCTGAAGGTAATTTGCCCATGAACGGCGCCTAGCATTACGTATAATGCAGCGTGTTCTTGCACGTTCATGGTTCCGGTTGATTAAATTTTGTTGGTCGGGATGGCGTAAATATTTTCTAAATGCTCGTTTTCTAGTAGCTATTGCTTGGGAAACTTCTATAGACGACCAGGGGATTGGGGTTCGTTTTGTGATAGGTTTTGTAAGTGGAATTGTTGCAGACGCTGCCTGTAAAAGTGTGTTGGTAATTAAATGCATGTTTTGTACTGGATAAATGTCCGGGTTGTATTGCAACGAAGAAAGCTCCTCAAATTTGGTCCAGTCGTGCCTCGAGAGTTTCCAGCGAGGAATGAAACTTGGTGTGGTATCGGCAGTTGTTGAAATGGTCGGTACTAATTTAATGGGGTAGTGATCGCTATCATGAATGTCTATGTCTATTGTCCAATCAAATTCGTTCGCCAGGGCTGGAGAACAAATTGTCAAATCAATGGCAGTTTCTGTATTGTGACCGAGGTGGAAAAAAGTTGGCTCACCGGTGTTGAGTAATACTAAATTGTGCCTGTCTAAGATGTGTTCGACTATGCGTCCGCGGGTGTCTGGAAGTGTGCGTGTTCTATCCCACGCTGGGCTATGAGCGTTAAAATCACCAAGTAAAATTAAAGTGTTTTTGAATTGGACTATGAGGTTTTCTAATTCTGTCAAAATGTTTGTGTTGTCTGTAGATGGTGGAATATATAATGAACATACATCTATGTTCCTACCATGAAAACGCATAGTACAGGCTACGGCTTGTAATGGTGAATTGAGTGTAATTTGTGTATGTGTGTAATCATTGTTTATGTAAAGTGCGGTACCGCCACTGCGGTGTGTTTCACGTACCTCGTCGTGGCGGTACAGCGAATAATTGGAAAGATTGAAATTATATGTATCGGTGGGTAGGAACCAGGTTTCCTGAAGTGCGATGAGAATAGGTGTTAGAATACTAAAGAAAGCTTTCATTTCGGCCCATTTGGATAATAGACTATGGCAATTCCATTGGAGAAATATGGACATTGATGCGAATTAATATTTGTTGGCACCTTTCGGTGCCTGGCGCAGCCACGATTGCAGCTCGGGCGGGCATGTGGGTTCGGTGCGTCCGGCGACGGTTGACCCGCCTGAATCGTCCGACCGACCGGTGACCTTGGCGGTGGCTCACGTCGGTCGGCCACTGCCGCGGGGATGCCCGCCGGCTGGGAGTTGGTCGGGTCACGTGGGCGCCGGCCGGCGCTTGACATACCGGGCCGGACCGGCGGCCCGCTGACGGGGAACGAGAATTTGCTCCCGCAGCGAAGTGACTGTGGGGCCTATCACTCCTCCCTGGAGTGGTCCGTTTGTTGGGAGCCGGAGTGGTCTGTGTGTTGGGAGCCAGGGTGGTTTGTGTCGGAGTGGTCTGAGTGTTGGGAGCCAGGGTGGTTTGTGTCGGTGTGGTCAGTGGAGTAAGTTTTTTTTAGTGGAGCTAAACCTAGAATCATGTCTGTTTGCATCGAGGCAGAAGTAGTGTTGACGCGACGTGTGGGGGGAGCAACGGTGGCCGCCTGGGCGTAAGTTTTAGTTGATGGAGAGGCGGCCTCGACAGACCGTCGGGCCTGGGGGTATGACACCCCGGTCGTGGCCTTCACAGCGCAGACCTCCTTCTCCTTGCGCCATACTGGACAGAGGGGTGATGTGGTCAGGTGGTCGGATGTGTTGCAGTTGAGACAGTGGACAGGTTTGGAGCAGGTGGAATCAGGATGGGGTGATTCACCACACTTTTGGCAGCGGGCTGTTTGGCGACAAGTCTTGCTGCCATGCCCAAAACGCTGGCAATTGAAACAGCGGAGAGGATTGGGAATACAGACACGGACTTGGAATCGGATGTAGCCGGCGAGGAGGGTCTTGGGAAGAGTTGTAGAGTTGAAGGTAAGGACTAGGAGACTCGTGTCACGTTTCTGGCCATCTTTGAAGGATGTGATGCGGCGGACGTGGGTCCCTCCGGCCTGAGCTCCGCCTGAATATCTTCCTCAGACATGAAGCGGAGCTCCGGCGCAAAGACGGTGCCCTTGGTGCAGTTGTGGTTGGAGTGGAGTGAAATGGTCACGGATTTACCACAAAATGTGGTGGTACGGAGGAGGGCTTTGGTCTGGGCTCGGGTTTGGGTTTTGATGACGAGGGTTCCGTTGGCTGGGGCTTTAATGTCAGGATTGGCTAAGGAACAAATGGCGAGGAGTTGCTTGGTTGGCCAGAAAACGTTGACACGACGAAAGGAGACGGACTCCTCGACAGGCTTTACCACGATGTATGATCCAGCACTGTCGAGGTAGGGTTCAATGGGTTCAGGTTGGGAGGACGTGGTCTGGTTCGAGCGTGGGTCAGCGGCGTGGAGAGTAATGGTCTGATCTGGATTTCGAGGCGAGGTCGTGGTCTTGGGACGAGCAGGGGTCGGCGAAGCGCAAAGGGCTTCCATGGCGTCATCAAGGGGAATTGTCCGGTGTGGGTCATCAATGGTTGTGTGGAGAAGTTGGGCATCAGGGGCCAAGTCCGGGGTCGCGCAATGGTCATCTGGTGTGGTCAGCGGGGGAAACTCAGACTCGGAGTCCTGTGGCGAGCTGGGGTCATTGTCCTTTTTCCTTTTTTCCCCATTGCGTGGAGAAAAAACCCTACCGAACGATATCTAAATAAACACGCAGAACAAAGGGAACGAAAATACTACGACGATGTAAACCGAGCGGGGTGACGGGTGTCACCCCAATAGAAAATGAAATGAGAAAAGAGCGACGGGTGTCGCCCCACGAAAATGAAAACTATAAACTGCTGGAACAAGCAGTCAGTCGCACCAAGATTATGGAACAGCGGAGTAGTCAGCGGCTCTGGTCAGGTTTGAGCTGATAGTACTGAATACTCCATGAATGCGTTAAATGGCCTGACCTACGAAACACTTATTACCAGTGCCTGTATTTATCATTATGTGGCTAAGCCAGACTCTTCACCTGACAAAGCTCACGCCGGCCACTATGACTGGGCCGCATAGTCGGCGTTTGCGTGACGATAAGTGGATGTACGATACCAATGTGGCCAGGGGCCAGGAAGCCGCGCAGCAGCTACGGGGTTACGACCACTGCGACATCCAATCACACATCGACGCGGGTCGAGTCGTGAGAGTGTCGATTGGGGTCATTTTCTGGCGGTCATCCTGTCCGCGTCCCGGTCAACTTGTGTGCGCAGGGTGCTTCTTTTGCCCTGTGTAAGGCGTCAATGTATCAAATCAAATCAAATTCAGCGCATGCTCCCCCCCCCCCCTGTTGTGTGGTTATGGAGACTTTCTGACTCGCTGCCATATTCCCCCCGAATATGGCAGCTCAAGATAATGTGGGTTCGGCCGCCCACGAATAAACAGTCTAACCTCGGAAGCCGCAGCGTTTGGACCGTCCCAACGGTCTCTGAGATATAATCATTTTGAGCTCCAACCAATAAGAGACATAACATGGCGCTGTCGGTGTGCTTCTAGACGGACAGTGCTCTCGGGGCGGACAGTTGTGTACGTGCGGGGTGTGATGAATTCCATTGTCTGGCCTGGAATCCCGGCGCCGCGGGGCATGGATGACAGCGCAGGAGTGTCGCCAGGCACGGCGGCCGTAGAGCCGGCCACCGAGGCAAAGCCGTCGCCCGTGGAGCTGCTCACGCAGCTGGTGGCCCAGCAGCAGCGACAGTTGACTATGCTCTTGGAACGCGGACTGTTTAATGGCTCGCTGACGGCGTCCGAGGTGCCGGGCGTGGCCGGGCGTGGCCGCGCCTGCCGGCCCGCAGACGGGCAACGCCGCTGAGCCCAGTGACCGAGGCAGGCCAGCCGATGTGCGCACCGGCAAGTGTGGGCGCTGTGGTTCAGCTCCGCACACTGAAGACCTGCTCTGCAGGGCGCTGGGCCGCAGACGTTTCCAGTGTAATGGAGAAAATCATGTTTCCTCTGTCTTCCGTCAACGCAGTGACGGCGGCCGCCGGCGGCGCATGGCTAGCCCTGGACGCGGCCGCCAGGGTCAAGACCGGTCGACTGACAGTCCCGGAAGTCGTCGACAGGTGTCGCAAGACAGCAGCAGGGATCGCCGGCGGCGAAAGTCGCGCCCGCCTCCGGCGGCGGCAAGACCCATAAATCGCCCTATTATTTTGTCTGGTCTGGACGTACTTACCTCGTGTACGTTGACAGACTATCTGGCTGGCCGTTCGTGTCCCACGCCACTGGAGAAGCGACCGCCCGAGACCTCGTGTCACGGCTGCGAGGTCTGTTCACTAGCACGGGCGTGCTCTGCGTTCTGCGCACGGATGGTGGTCCTCAGTTCGCAGCTCGGCGCACTCGGGATTTTCTACTTTTCTACAAAGGTGGGGTGTGGAGCATAATATCTCCACGCCGCACTTTCCCCAGTCCAATGGGCACGCGGAAGCCGCGGTGAAGGCGACGAAGAGGCTCGTCATGAAGACGATGGTGGGCGGCGACCTCAACACAGACGCGTTTGCGCACGGTCTGCTCGAGTTTCGCAATACACTATGAACGGACGGCCGCTCGCCAGCACAGGTGATATATGGCCACCCGCTACGGTCAGCGGTGCCGGCGCACCACCGTGCATTCGCCACAGTCTGGCAGAAGGCAGCCGACATCTGCGACAAGAAGGCCGAGGACGTGGGGCGCCACACAGCGGAGCGGTATGACTCCTCGGCACGCCCGCAGCGTCCTCTGTGTCCGGGCTAGAATGTCCTGCTCCAGGACGAGAGGTCGGGTCTGTGGGACCGGTCCGGCACAGTCGTAGCGGTTGGGAGACGGCGCGACTATGTCATCCGTATGCCCATCGGTCGGACATACTGGCGGAACCGCCGGTACCTCCGACCCCTCCGCCCTCTGGTGGCCGTGCCGATCGGGCGGCAGCGTCACGACGGCGGCAGCGGCCGACAGCAGGACGCCGAGGCTGTCCAGGTCAATCTGTGGCAGCACGGCGCTCCCCGCGAAGGCCAGCAGAGCGCCCGGCAGGAGCCGCCGACAGATCTTGCCGACGAGACGAACGGCGGCCATGACGCCGCCTGTCGACACCAGGCAGCGGATGGCGGCTTGGACAAGATCGACGGTGAGGTGACCAGTGATGACCGAGTGCCGAGAAGCGGGATCTCGCCGTCGCCGAAGGCCGAGTCGCATGGTAGTGACCTGGGGCGGGACTACGTACCACAATGTGTAGCCAGTCCTAGTGGCGCCCGTCACAGTCGGTATCGGTGCTATCGTACCTGTGCGACATTGCGCTTTTGGCGATGTTTGACGACTTGTTGTCAGACGCAGATGAGTCCAGTGATCGGTGTGTCTTGGGGGAGGTGTTGTGTGGCTATGGAGACTTTCTGACTCGCTACCATATTCCCGCCGAATATGGCAGCCCAAAATAATGTGGGTTCGGCCAAAATACCTTTACTAGAAGGTAGATCGAAGTTTCCCTTCAAGTCCGCATGACGTCATCCGAAGGTTTTTTAAATATGGTATTAATCTGGTTGCAGAATATTTTTTCTGAAATCATACGCAATGGTTACTTTTATTTTGCTTCCTCTACACGCAAATAAATTTGCCTTCCGCTAACCAGGTCAGTTATAATCTTGTTCTGTTCTTTCCAATGAACAGTTGTTCTGACACATTTTTTGTCATGCATTTTTTGTCATGGGCGAGGTTGGACTTGTGCATTGTAATCCTGGATGTGGAAAGGAATATTTTGTGGTCATCCAGTATGGAGGATATCTTTCTTCAAACCTTATGCATGTTAACTCAGCTTGCGCACTTTCAAGTGAATTTTGAGCGCTTTTACTTGATCACAGCAGCTCATTGTCAAACAGTTAACAACTTAAGAAATTCGCCCTTAGATGATAAAATAACTGATTTTCTGGACAGGATAATGTAGATTCCACAAATTCAGGAGCAGCTTATTTTACCAAACATGTGTCTACCTACCCACCTACCTACGTTGACAAACAGCAGTTGTTGAAAACAAAGCCTTTTCTAGGCAAGTTAGACCCAGGGCCTGGTGCATTCTTGCTTGATAAATCGGCATGCATAATTGAACATTTATGTACCTGCAATACCATTGTCATGCCAGAAACACATTCCTGAAATATTTCATGAGTTGCATTCTGATTTCAAGGAGTATGAATTCAACATCTAAATACAATGTTGGACTATAACAATATCTATATGTTTCAGGTGTCATGCCTTACTGTGCAGTACCTGAGCATAGAAGTGGAACTGGGGCAGGAAACTTAAATAACGAAGAAATTTACACCATTTTCATCGGGATTCTGCTTCAGCAAAATCTGTTAGCACACAACAAAACATGTTTATAAATTGTTAGATGCAGGGGAACCAAGAATATGCTCCAAGTATTTCTAGGAAATTGATAACAAGAAACTTAAAGCAAAAACTGCTTAACCCTACCTGTTTGCAGAGAAGCATATGTCTCCTACCATCAGCTGTTCTCACCATAATATTCCCACTAGCCAAAACACTTGGTAATCTTGAAACCTTGTGGTATTATTGCTGCTTAGGTAATTTGCAAGATCACTTTGCTTTGTTTTGCCTTTTTTGTTTGTATGTTTCCAATATTTTTCCTCCACCAGAGAAAAAGGAAAAGATGGATAGACCTGGTTAGGTTATGTAATTTTATTTCAAGTGTGTGATGCTTTTCTCTGAGAAAATAGATCAGGCTAGCTAATTTTAGGTTAGGTTACCTTGAAATTTCTAGAGCTTCAAATAATTTGTTAATATATATGACTTTTTTGAAAGCTGTCTTTGGTATTATTTTGCTTTTCAACCAAGATTAAGCATATACAATGGAGATGATTGGTTAAATTATCGTTGTCATGCTAATAAGTATGCATTCAAACATCTTTATCAAAACCTTGTGTGTGACCTAAAATGCAAGTCTACGAAATATTGTGCTTGTTGGTAAAAAAGTACATTCTTATTGCATAGAAATAGCAATAATGATAAGACCCTCATGTCAATGTATATATATATATATATATATATATATATATATATATATATATATAGTATACAAATACACAAATATATATTACGTGGGCTATCTGAGGGGCATCCATCCCAAGAGGGCCTGCAGCGATGAGGAGCCTCTTGTTCCGACTATATGGCGCCTCCTGTCGGTGGCGGATCCAGGGAGGGAAGTTGGGCATACGTCCCCCCCCCCATGGAAGATAGCGTCCCTTGCGTCCCTCCCCGAAGGCTCGAGTGCACCCCACCCCTCGAATTGTTCAGCCAGAGACGCCCCTCGGCAGGAAAGGCAACCCTTAAGGTACTTTCGCGGTGGCGCCACTCCAGACACGTGCCCCCTTCCCCGGATGACAATTCCTGGATCCGCCCCTGCCTCCTGTGACAGCTATGGGGCCTCCTGTTGCGGTCTAGGGGTGGGTCAGATCATTTCAGGCGGTCTTCTGTGGTTACCTTTCAGAAACTCCCCTGCCACTGAGTGGAAAAGCTATGGCCCAATTAGCCCCCCCTGACTGACTCGACCAGGTAAAGTGGACGGTAGAGGGAGCCTACCAATATCGGGAGAAATCCCTTTATTTTGGAGGCGCTTGATGGTCAGCCTGCCGGAAACGGCACGTTGTCAGGTCGGAGGATTGTTACTGGGTCATTTCAGATACGCTTTGCTGAAGCTGAAAAATATGTCTTTCAATTGGTATGCGTCAAAGTATTCTATATTTCCATAAAACATGCAAGATAGCGTAGAGAAAACCGGTAAAATTGCATGTAAACCAATGGTGAAGGGAAACCTTCAAGCCCGCTACCAAACCAACTTCGTGGGGCCCGGATTCGGCCGCCCACGAATAAGCAGTCTAACCCCGGAAGCCGCAGCGTTTGGACCGTCCCGACAGTCTCTGATATATAATCATTTTGAGCTCCAACCAATAAGAGACATAACCCCCCCCCCGCCCTCTTCCGATGGAGATGTGGCGCCACTCCAGCACTGGCGAATCTAGCCCACCGGTTTGGGGGGGGGAAACTTTCGGTTTTCGGCGTCCGCCCCCCCTCCCCTCCCCCAGTGGCGTACCTAGGAATTGCAACAGGGGAGGGGTCGAACGGATTTGGAGGATGCTCATTCTCCCACTATTTTTGGTTGAAACCACCGGATTTCGACCACTATTTTGCAAAGGGGCACATTTTAAAAATAATAATTAAAATTAAAATAAAATAAAAAGTAAAATATTGACAATTGACAACATAATTTCCTGTGTAGGGGCCCCAGCCTACCTCCACCGTTTCTATGTTACCGGATTTTTGTTCTTGTTTACCAAAACGTTCACGTTCACATTCAACGTCTTGTACAAGTCAACGTTCGTGCACGTGGACACTGGCGGATCCGATTTTGTCAACTCTTGCTGTAAGCAGAACTTGATCAGCATGGAACCCTTGATGTGTGTCAGAATCTACTATGCTACTATACTGGCTTCCAAACAATTATATACAAAAAAATGCTTAAAAAGTGGAGATTCTTTTATCCAGACGCTATTTTTTTAACCTCGGCAAAGGTTACTGCATTTTAATTTAGTTGACTTCTGTTGGTTTCGGGGGGCCAAAAGACACCATGGCCCCCCTTTTAAGCGCTTCGGGGGGGCATGGCCGAAATGGCCCCTCCCTGGATCCGCCAGTGCATGAGGGTATGTGTAAAACTTGTCTCGTAGATACCTTAAACTGCAATAATACCCTTAAACTTTGATAGCCCGGTCCTACCACCCGAATCTCCCCTACATGCAAACCCACCTACCACCCACCACTCTTATTCAGGATATAAATACATACCTCCTCTTGCTATTCTTCTTGAAAAAATCAGTCAATGTAGCCTGTCTCTTCATCTTAGCAACTCCAACACCTATATGGCTATATGGCCTTGCCCCAACACCAACATACGAAACATGCTGCTCAACTGGGCTCAACCGGTCACTCGCACAAAACATCCTGTTCAAATTCCGCTTTCGAAATCTGGCTCACTGGGTCCGCTTGCCCGTTACTGGCTAAATAAACTTCATGAACCTATCTGACGAAGGAATAATGAAACTGCTGATTTCGTCATCTCTTGCTGTAAGCAGAACTTCAACAGCATAGAACCCTCGATGTGTCAGAATCTACTATGCTACCATATTGTGCTTCCAAACAATTATAACAAAATACCTTTAAAATTGGAGATTATTTCACCCGGAACGCTATTTTTTAACCTCAGCAAAGGTTACTGCAATTTAATTTAGTTTACTTTTGTTGGTTTTTTTTTGGGGGGGGGGCAAAAGACACTATGGCCCCCCTTTGAAGCGCTTGGGGGGGGCATGGCCGGAATGGCCCCCCCTGGATCCGCCAGTGCACTCCAGGTTTGAGTGCATCCTCCGGCAAACGATTTTTTTTTCGCAGCCGGTGACGATCCTCTGGGTATAAAAGGCGTCCCAACAGAACGCTCGAGTACATCCCTCCCCAAAGCAATTCTGACAATCAGTGACAACTCCTGAGACATGGCACCCCTCCAAACAAGTGCTCCCACACATACCAAAATGCTTGGATCGACCCAGGACATCTACAACAGTGGGATCAGAATTAGCTGAGAAGATTGCATCACAGCACATGACACAATGAGTCGTATGTGTTAAGTCACCTTTAGCATGCGCAATGACATCGCACATACGGAAAAACCCGAATGTATGTGTTCCAGTGAAGTGCGTGTGTGCGACCGAGTGTGATTAAATGATAGGATGTGCCCACAGGCAGGAGAGATATCGGAGTCACGAGTTCGGGTCCACCATCTTCAGAACGTATCGGTACACACACCACCGAAACGACTTCGACAAGCACTGCTTTGGTGGCAATATGCCGAACAAGCAATTCAACGTTCAACCTCAACTTTCGACCAGGTGCGCGCAAAATAAATAAGAAAAATGAAGTCGCCGGGATCAATTGAAACTTGATATGAACCTGAACATGATGTCCTATGATCTGTACCAATTTGATGGCACTGTTATTTTTACTTCACCGGCAGGTGTGGTACCGATCATGGGCGTCGCCATAGCTGGGGCTCCTGGGGTCCCGACTCCACCCGATATTTATTTTGGTGTGGTCTGACCCCACCTGAATACTGGTGAACTTCGGGCAAATACGGGAACTTCCTGAATTTTGTCAGATTCTGTATCGGGCAGCATATGACTCGGGGGATAGACTCACCGGACGTCACCGCCGCCAGGCGGATCTCCTTCGCGATCAACGTCACCATGCCACGCGGCGTGGCCGAGTAGGTCCGCCAGCCTCTCTGATATGTCCTTACATATGTGTTACCCTGGAAAGAATTGTGCAGCTATTGCATAGCATTGTGTTGCAAAACACAACTTCATTTTTCCTTTCTTCATGCTGGTGCTGGAACGATCATTTTCATTGCGGCTTTGGTTGCCAGCTGCTGAATAAATAAATGCTTGCTCTGCAGCAATAACCAGTAATATAGTAATAGCCATTGGGAACGCCAACACGCGAACGTCGAAAAGTAGGACTCGTATAATAAATTACCATTTTATGACCGAGGAAAAACGTTGTCTTATTTATACGACGGGAAAGCGAGATGGGCTGCTTGCGTCTGCGTTGAACTAGAGAATATGAACATGGGAAGAGCAGAGGCTGAGCTCTCGAGCAGTTCAACGGAACATTTTGATCAGACATGTGAAAACAGAATTTTGGGGCTCCAGAAACAAAGCTGCAGACATCAGACCTTTTTAGTATTAACTGGGAGCGGGGATGGGGGGGGGGGGGTGTGGACTGGAACCGGGAAGGACGACAGCCACGGACAGCCAAGGACGACACCCCTCGAGCTCGAAAATCGGTCATGCGCCCCTGGGATTGGACCCAACCTAGGAAACTGAATGCGAGGATATCATCGGTTCAGATGTAATTTCCGAAAACCAAAGCGAAAGGGAACAACCCACACCCGGTTAGGATGGCTAAGGGAGGCACGCGAAGGGACGTATGTGGAACATTACTGCCCCATGATGAGCGCTTCTGATGATAAATCGCCCACAGGGGCACACTTACCGCGAGTATTCTAAGACGCATTGCACCCTATAAAGGGCTTTCGTTGTATTCTGACAGTCACCAGCAGCAAATACGTTGAGTATTCGTGTTGTTGGTTTTATAATGATGGCGTTGCGCTGTGCCGGCTTCTTGATGCCGCAGCTCCGTGGCGAAACCCGGCATCGAGAGGCTCCGTAGCGAGGCTCGGCATCCAGAGGCTTCGTGGCGAAGCCTGGCATCCAGAGGCTCCGTGGCGAAGCCCGGCATCGAGAGGCTCCGTGGCGAAGCTCAGCATCGAGAGGCTCCGTGGCGAAGCTCGGCATCCAGAGGCTTCGTGGCGAAACTCGGCATCGAGAGGCTCCGCGGCGAAGCTCGGCAGCCTCGCTGATCTTGATGCTGCTCCCTGGCCGCACGTTGGATCGGTAAATTAAATGCCTTAGCACACGATCAACTATCGTCCGCTGATCGGTTGTTTGGCAATCTCAGGTCGATGGATCATGCCCATCTCTTTTCAAAATTTCCGCCAGCTGAATGAAGTGTCTCTCGTCGCGTAGCTTATCACTCGACGTACCAGTATATAACTGGACGGAGTTTAACGTAGTAATTATAGCATGTTAAACGTAGTAACGTAGTAGTTGCAATGTAGCTGCTAGAATGTACGATACAAATTCCTCAGATTGCCGAATTCAGTACCATCGTTACATACATAACAAGACCATGCGACAGCTACGAGTACTTCCACTTTAATTGAAATTGTGCTACATGAACACCAGACGTAATCACAAGAAGTGACGAACTATCGCCCCATGTTTTCTACCTGAAGCTGTGTTCAGGTATATTATCCCGATACTAGCCCGAAGCATGTGTTCTTCGTCAATGTTTGGTCTTGGCTGCATACCTTCCTTCATTATCGTTTTAGCGTGTTAACATATGCATCTGAAAGTCGATGCATCGTGACAAAGATATCACTCACGTTTAAATGTAAGTATCTGGCCCCATGAGGCCTGATCGCCAATCGGTATCTCTATGGGTATATGCGGGTGGAAGTGCTGCGATATTTTGATGACATCTAGAAATTAATTAATGCAAAACTATTCCGGAAAACTTTTATACTGCCCATGGATAACAGCCAGTCTCACCACTAATGCATGAATATTGTGTACACCATCAGGAATTCAAAGCTGTCAACACCTTACTGTAAAGTAAGCTTTGTTTATGCACCGTGTCAAGCATCAGCACAAGACATGTCAGACATTGTTGTGCGCGCTGGGTGGTACGAGCGAGCCACCTCGTACTGGTGGCTCGCTCGGAGTCTGGAGCCTGGAGTCTCGCTTGGAGTCTGGCGCCAGTCCAGTCATCCCGGCCCCGGTACACCTCCGTGTTGCAGTACGGGATGTAGGCAAAACAGAGATTGAAGTAAAACAGTATTGAAAGCACGTTGCCCAAACACGGCACTATTTGTTGACGGCATTTATTTGGAGCGCAATCAGGAGGGTACAAAGTCGATAAACACCACGCTAATACGCTGTTCTGTCAGCTTCGCCACACATGCAGCAACATACATGGGTCGGTGGGATTGGAGTGCTGTATTTGTGCGACGGCTTCGAAAGCACCAAAAGCCGTATAATCATTTGTGGATAAGACAAGAATGATGGCACATCTTCGTCACGTAAGCAAGACGCACGGATATATGTACATACGCCACGTACAGGCACGCGTCGATAAAACACTAAACTACACATCACGAGGCTACATGTCTGGTCCTCTTCAACAGCCAAAGTTGTGGAACGTGTTGGCCCGGAAGTTGGCCTTGAGCTGTGGGAACGGCCGTCGCTCTGCGTGGCCCACGCGCCAGCCCGTAACGACGCGGCTCCACTGTGGCAGCCAGTCAGCACTAGTCCGGCTACACCTGGTCGGCCAGCCGACTGACTTAGATTTCGCAGACTAGACATACGCGGCGAGCGGTACGCGAAGCGCTGTGCGATGAGCGGTGAAGGTGGCGTGCAGGTGCCGAAATGGACCACCAGAGGCGCCACAACTAACCAACCAACTGGCACCCGATCATCACAGGCCCCCGCGCCCCTGAGGAATCAGCACGCTCGTCAGATGAGCCAGCGGATACCTCTCAGAGGCACCGGAGTCTACCAGCCGCGCTTCGAGTCTCAGATTACACCGAAGCCGGCTTCCCGTACACATCGGCGCCGACTCTCTCGAGACCCGAACAACGTCAGGACATGCCCAGAATCCATAGTGTGAGCGTTGGCAAGCAAACACAAAAACAGTACATAAAAGCGCAAATATGACTTTGGTTGCAGAGTGTGGGATAACGTGTTGGCAATGCAGTGACAGGAATGCCACTTGCTGAGTACAACACACCAGTAGCGCAGGTTGCGTCGCATAAACACCTCAATTAGGCACTGGTGCGACTAAAACGACTGCAGTGGCTGTCGCAGTGACGCTACAAAATGGCGCCGCGGCAGTCCAATGACTTCGCAAGCGAGCGGCGCATCAAGTCGGCGAGTAAAACAGACGCCCGCGGATATACATTCTAACACGTGTCCAGCGCGAATACAGCTAAATAAAACACCTGACAAGCTCGGGTTTGCGGATCGCCGCGGGCACCGACAGTGCGGCAGGCGCCGGCGGCGTCTTATGCGCGGCAGTCGGCGCCGGCCGCCGGCTGTCTTTTGGTCGCCTCCGCTGCCGTCTGCTGGCGCCGCTGGGCCCAGCTGGGGCCCAGCTGGGCCTGCTGGCGCCGCTGGGCCCGTCCGCTGGGCCCAGCACCAATACTCGCCGAGAAAGAGTGAGGTGAGCAGGTGTGGCCGGTGCAGCGGACGTCTGAGCTGGTTGGTGACACGCAGCTGGCGGCGGCGGAGGCCCGTCAGCGGCTGCTCACTGTAGCGCCTCACTAGACGGTGAGGGCTTGGGTGGCGGCGACGGCGCTGTCGGCGGTGTCGGCGGTGTCGGCGTCACCTGTAAACATCAACGACCAGACCACATTAACCTCGTGCACAGTGCGACACGGACGGGGCCTTGCACGGGCCGCTTGAACGATCCTGCCGACTGTCGGAGCCCCCTGCCGACTATCGGGACCCCCCGCCGACTGTCGGCCCCCCTGCCGACTGTCGGACCCCCTGCCGACTGTCGGACACCCTGCCGACTGTCGGAACCCCTGCCGACTGTCGGCCCCCCTGCCGACTGTCGGACACCCTGCCGACTGTCGGACCCCCTGCCGACTGTCGGCCCCTCTGCCGACTGTCGGAGCCCCCTGCCGACTGTCGGACACCCTGCCGACTGTCGGACCCCCTGCCGACTGTCGGACACCCTGCCGACTGTCGGAGCCCCCTGCCGACTGTCGGGACCCCCTGCCGACCGTCGGGACCCCCTGCCGACCGTCGGGACCCCCTGCCGACTGTCGGGACCCCCTGCCGACTGTCGGAGCCCCCTGCCGACTGTCGGAGCCCCCTGCCGACTGTCGGACCCCCTGCCGACTGTCGGAGCCCCCTGCCGACTGTCGGACCCCCTGCCGACTGTCGGACACCCTGCCGACTGTCGGACCCCCTGCCGACTGTCGGACCCCCTGCCGACTGTCGGAGCCCCCTGCCGACCGTCGGGACCCCTTGCCAATTTCGGGGCTCCTTGTCGACTGTCGGGGTGCCCCCTGCCGACTGTCAGGGTGTCCTCCTGCCTTCTGTCAGGGTGTCCTCCTGCCTTCTGTCAGGGTGTCCTCCTGCCTACTGTCAGGGTGTCCTCCTGCCTTCTGTCAGGGTGTCCTCCTGCCTTCTGTCAGGGTGTCCTCCTGCCTTCTGTCAGGGTGTCCTCCTGCCTTCTGTCAGGGTGTCCTCCTGCCTTCTGTCAGGGTGTCCTCCTGCCTACTGTCAGGGTGTCCTCCTGCCTTCTGTCAGGGTGTCCTCCTGCCTTCTGTCAGGGTGTCCTCCTGCCTACTGTCAGGGTGTCCTCCTACCTTCTGTCAGGGTGTCCTCCTGCCTACTGTCAGGGTGTCCTCCTGCCTACTGTCAGGGGGTCCTCCTGCCGACAGTAGGACGACTCCCATAGATAGTCTGAACACCAGGCTGTGGCCGCGTGCCACAGACGTCCGCAGGCTGTACAAGGGGGTCCTCCTGCCGACAGTAGGACGACTCCCATAGATAGTCTGAACACCAGGCTGTGGCCGCGTGCCACAGACGTCCGCAGGCTGTACAAGGGGGTCCTCCTGCCGACAGTAGGACGACTCCCATAGATAGTCTGAACACCAGGCTGTGGCCGCGTGCCACAGACGTCCGCAGGCTGTACAAGGCCACTGCCACCACACTGCGTGGTCGCCGCCTGGTGAAATATGATCTGTCGACGGGGATACTATCGACCGGAGCCACCTCAGCTGCAGGCTCGCCGACAGACGCAGCAGGGCAAACACAGACTGCGGCACTCCGATGGTAGGAAGTCGACACCAAGAGGATTACAGAGTTGCACAGAAGGAAACGAGTTGAAGTTTCAGACGGGATCGGGTGCCACTCCGACGAACCTGCTCCATGGCATTAACTAACTACATTGAATAAGAAACGACATTTGTTCGCTGAGCTCGTGCACTTTATTGCGCCCAATTTTCGTTGCAGTCCAAGAATTTCAGTACAGTCAGTACGGTAAAACCGATTTCGGTCATCCGGCATGGTGATTCAGATTTAGTGCGGGTAAAGCATGTACAGATTTGGTATGCATGGTACAGATTTGGTGCGTGTACATTATGCACAGATTTGGTACGTGCACATCATGTACAGACTTGGTACGTGTGGTAAAGATTTGGTGCGTGTGCATTATGTACTGATGCAGTACGTGTGCTACAAATTTGGTGCGTGTACATCATGCACAGATTTGGTACGTGTGGTACATATTTGGTTCGTGTGTATTATGTACAGGTTTGGTACGTGAGGCACATATTTGGTGTGTGTGCATAATGCACATATTTGGTACGTGTGGTACATATTTGGTGCGTGTGCATCATGTGCAGATTTGGTACCTCGTGTGCTTCACAATCGGTCCGGCAGATGTGCCTGATTATGAAAAAAAAAGTATCTGCAATTCCGGCACTTGGGCTTTAAAAAATCCGATTCCGCCAAAATTGGTTGTAATCTTGCCGAAATTGGCCCAAACTGCGGACCATGTTGAAAGTATATCACGCTCAACTGCACTAAGCCGAATAGTCGAATTAACCCAGACGCCACGCTGCGTCCCGGCCATTTTCGCTCCACAGCCTTCGCTCCACAGCCTTCACTCCAAGTCTACGCCACATGCAGCCGTTCCCGGGGAGCGAATGCAACGTGATACGACGGCATGGCATAGACGGCGCCCGGCTAGCCGGATCTCCACAGACGGCGCCTGGCTAGCCGGGTCTCCACAGACGGCGCCTGGCTAGCCGGGTCTCCATAGACGGCGCCTGGCTAGCCGGGTCTCCATAGACGGCGCCCGGCTAGCCGGGTCTCCACAGACGGCGCCTGGCTAGCCGGGTCTCCACAGACGGCGCCTGGCTAGCCGGGTCTCCACAGACGGCGCCTGGCTAGCCGGGTCTCCACAGACGGCGCCTGGCTAGCCGGGTCTCCATAGACGGCGCCTGGCTAGCCGGGTCTCCACAGACGGCGCCTGGCTAGCCGGGTCTCCACAGACGGCGCCTGGCTAGCCGGGTCTCCACAGACGGCGCCTGGCTAGCCGGGTCTCCACAGACGGCGCCTGGCTAGCCGGGTCTCCACAGACGGCGCCTGGCTAGCCGGGTCTCCACAGACGGCGCCCGGCTAGCCGGGTCTTAGCCAGAGCCGACTCTACTGCCGCCCAGAAGCTTCATCACAAACAGTTTTGTTTTGGACACAAAAGCGTGCGTACCTCGAAAAAAATATCGTGGTGAAAACTAACTGCTAAAAAACCAGAGAACTTCTTCACCACTGTGAAAAAAGATCAATGACGCACCGCTTACCGATATTTACAGCAAGTATGTTCATCACGCACAGTATTCAATGCGTGGTTAAGTATATTCGTGTAAATCACATGCAAGAAAAAGTAATTAATTACTTTTTCTTACGGTGATGACACACATCGCCGGTATAAATCTGAGTGGAGGAATTAAGACTTCAAACGCTGTAACAAAGACGTTACTAACGTTTTACATGCGTGATGGCCGAGACTGAGATGTCTTGTATCATATACAGGGGAGTAGACTCGCTCGGGAGTCGCTCTACTAATGAAATCCTAGCCGAAAATAATAAGCACATAACAAGCCTTCTGGTCTTTGCTTCCTTCACTTCTATGCCTTCTTGATTACATACCTTCACACACTGACAAGATACATACGCAATTTATTACATGGTTACGTCGTACGGATACTAGAATGCACCAGCAAGAGCAAGATTCATATTTATTCACGAATTGCTTTGTTACTATGTACAGCTTCTGTTGGCTTTTGAGCTCAAGACCGGCCGACTGGCCGACCGACCGGCAGACAGACAGACAGGCAGATGGGTAGAGAGAAACAGAAACATAGACATAGACATAGACATAGACAGATACAGATACAGATACAGATACAGATACAGAGAGAGCGAGAGCGAGAGCGAGAGAGAGAGAGAGAGAGAGAGAGAGAGAGAGAGAGAGAGAGAGAGAGAGAGAGAGAGAGAGAGAGAGAGAGAGAGAGAGAGAGAGAGAGAGAGAGAGAGAGAGAGAGAGAGAGAGAGAGAGAGAGAGAGAGAGAGAGAGAGAGAGAGAGAGAGAGAGAGAGAGAGAGAGAGAGAGAGAGAGAGAGAGAGAGAGAGAGAGAGAGAGAGATGTGTGTGTGTGTGTGTGTGTGTGTGTGTGTGTGTGTGTGTGTGTGTGTGTGTGTGTGTGTGTGTGTGTGTGTGTGTGTGTGTGTGAGGGACGCATGCCTCACCCGTTCTTCATTAGGAAATGAGCATACCGTGATGTTTTTTTTTTCAGCGTGCACGACTGCGCGGTGATCTGGACCGACGCCGTCTGAATTACCACTGGGCATATTTACGACTGGCCACGCTTTTTTGGTGTATTATTCAGTACGTTAGGCACTCACCACGACATTCGTTCATGTGGAAGGAAGCCCGCATTATGCCGGTTCTATTAGAAGCTGAGTGCGGCCGGCAAGCCGCGAAACGTCAGCACAATCGCCGGCTAGCCGTCAGTGACCCGAATGGCCTAGCCTGGGGCGAGCCACACGGGTCGGTGTCGGCCGCCCGAATCATCGCAGGCGGCGCGGCTCACCCTCACGCCGCCCAGCCGGCTACCATCCACTCTCATCGCAGGCGGCGCGGCTCACCCTCACGCCGCCCAGCCGGCTACCATCCACTCTCATCGCAGGCGGCGCGGCTCACCCTCACGCCGCCCAGCCGGCTACCATCCACTCTCATCGCAGGCGGCGCGGCTCACCCTCACGCCGCCCAGCCGGCTACCATCCACTCTCATCGCAGGCGGCGCGGCTCACCCTCACGCCGCCCAGCCGGCTACCATCCACTCTCATCAGGACGTGTGGCCGGCTGCAGGTATGCCCTGGCCGCGGCGGGTGTCAGTTGTGGCCGGCAGACGCCCTCATGGTGGTCGTTGCCCCTGACATTATACGCGCCGGCCCATGATGCGGATAGTCGAATCAACCAGGTCTGACCTGCCGCACGGCTCCATCACGCACACAGACAGACACACGCACATGTATGCGTATGCGTGTGGGAGATACTGATTGATCGTTTGGCCTTGAGGACGCATGAACTGCTAGAGAATATCCAGCGCCCATGTGTGTGAGAGAGAGTATGTGTGATGGGGTCGTGAGATTCCAGCATGCTTTCGTCTGTGGCGGGGTGTGGACGTGCTGCTCTCAGGTACCGACGTGTCGGCGAGGCACCGAGCCACACACCGGCACGTCGCAGGAACACTGGGATCGCACAGTACGGGGCGGCGTCACGCAACCGTGACGGAGGGCTACACGTGGGCAGCAGAGAGGTGGCGGCGGCACCGGTGGCGGCGCTGACCATGATACCGTCATAAAGTCATACAGTGTGAGCCTCTTAGCCACACTAAGAGTCACAAGGGCCCATCCAGGTGAAGTCTGTGAAGGGAATATACCATAACCATGGTAAAAAGACACTCATCACCCAACCAACACCACATCCCTAATTCCAAAGAATCCATCCAGCGACATCCCACACACCCATCAATACCTATCTACCTTACCTATCCAGCCGTATTCATTCGAATCGGCGTAACACATATGGCTTGTGTGCCTTACCAATAATTTTCAAACTCCATCCATGCCTGCTTAAAGGGGCCTGTACAGTGCACACCTACTTAGCATAAATATCATCCCATCGACCACTACTTATAACTAAAAAACAAGATCTTGCAGCGAAGAAAAAATATATAAAACTTTGTTTGTTTGTTGGTTTGTTTGTCTGTCGTCTTTTGTCCTTTTGTGGATTGCCATCGTGTGTAGGTCAAACTAACGATGTATGATGTGCTGTGCCGAGTTTCATTGTCCTGGTGTGTATGGCGAGCGCGTGGCACGTGCTCAAAGTTTGCACGACTCCCTCATTGGTTTAACATGTGATTTGGGAAATTGCATGCGGAGGACGGGACGTGCGCATATTGGCGCCTGGCGCGGCTCACAACAAAGCTAACGAAATATGGCTGACATCATGTGAAAGCCCCAAATGTTGGCTATCCACTAGACAAAATTTCGTCACGATCGGGTCAACGTGCTGCGCGTGAGCGTCACGGGGGTCCTGAGATGACGGGTCATCCGCCGCCCATGGGAATAGCATGTACAACTTTTTTCGCACCAATTTTAGCGCTCCCGATCGACCGGATTCACATTGCCATATCTCGACAACCAATGGTCCGATCGACATCAAACGAACACCTTAGTTTTGCCACGACAATTGCCAGCATTGCTATGCCAACCGTTTCCGGGTCACGCGCACGCGAGGGCGGTGTGAAAATCGGAAGTGACGATTTTCAGCGTTTTTCACGATTTGGTCTGGTTCTCGGAAACGGCTCAACTTGGCGACTTGCGTCACCTTCACCACCTGGGCGGATGTACCGGCTACCATTTTCCCATTGACTACCGTGGGCTGCAGTGTGTGCGGACGTCGTCATCGTCACACGGGCTGCACGTGTTTCGGTCCGTGAAAAAGACTCCGCTTTACACTGTCCCCACACCACTGTCCGATGACATTTCGCGGATAAAGTTGTATGCGCGTGTAGCCCCACTCTTTGTGATGCTCACGGTTCCTTGGGATTTTCCCCATCGCAAATAGTTGGTTGTAATCGTCGATGCCCGCCACCCTTACGCGACGACACTTTTCGCCGTCAATTTGCGCTTCACATCGCGAGTCGCCCCAGCGCCGAGTCCCACGCTATCGCCTGAACAATGAAAAATACCAAGCCCGAAGGCGTTTGTGTTCACCCTATTTTTAAACACATTCAATTGGGGACTCCCCACGTCAGCAGGCAGCTTATTCCACTGATGAACACTCCTCTGACTGAAGACCTGTTGTCGCTTAACTATCCTACACCTTCAATTATCTAGCCTGAATCAATGACTCCTGTGATAATCTGAATATAAGGGCATCATTCAGACTGACCTGATCTAACCCTTTAATGACTTCATACATTTCAATCATATCACCCCTTACTCTTTTATACTTGAGTGAGTACATATCCAATGCCATAAGTCTTTCCCCATATGCTAAATTACCTAGCCCACTGATGAGTCTGGTGGCTTTGTGCTACACTCTTTCCAGCAAGTAGGGGCTCCATCCCTGTACAGAATATTCTCAATGGGGTCGCACATCGGCTAGGTACAGTATTTTCATGACCTCCTTGCTCTTATAGCTCACACTCCTATAAATGATTCCCAGCATTTTGATTTCCCTGTTCCAGGCTGAGATACAATGCATTTTTTTCTGTTTTAAGGTCATTGGAAACAAACACACCTAAATCTCTTTCATCTTCAATAAAATCCAGCTTCCTACCTCCCATAGTATATCTGAAAGTCTCACGTCCAGACCTCAGATGAATAACCTCACTGAATCTGCCATTTATTTGAATGAATTTCATAGTTGAAAGACTGAATCTGCCATTGATCAACCTACTTTTTAGATCCTCCAAGTCTAGTTGACTATTACTAGATTGATCACTACTGTTAACCACTCCTACCAACTTGATGTCATCAGCAAATTTGAACACTATTCATCAGCCCTACCTCAATGTTATTCACAAAGACTATAAAGAGAAGTGGTCCTTGAACAGCGCCCTGTGGCACTCAACTTGTCACTGTTTCCGTCCCCTTAACCATGCTTCAATCAAACCTGGAACTTTTCCATCAATCCCATGCTGCTCTAGTTGCTGAATTAGACGCCCATGTGGAACATTATAAAAAGCTTTGTTAAAGTCCAAGTGCACAGCATCCATCCCGCTTGATTGTCTACTTCTTTAGTTATATACTACATGAACTTCAACAGGTTAGTTAAACAAGATCTTCCAGATCGAAATACATGTTGGGTACCCCTTAAAAGGCTGTGCCTATTTAGATGAGTCTGAATATGCTGTTTGAACAGTTTTTTTAGCAGCTTGCAAACTATTGAGGTCAACCTGACTGGCCCGTAGTTTCCTACACACTTGAAACTTTTCTTTTTGAAAAGCTACATTAGCATTTGGCCAATCTTCGGGTACTTCAGAATACTCCAAAGAACGCCTGAAAATGATACCTAGGGGAACTGGCAATGCTTATTTAGCACTCTCTACTAAGATCCTAGCACAAATATCGTCTGGTCAAGAAGGTTTATTATGTGTTATATTCTGGAACTGTTGTTCTTCAGTTTCTGTAGTTATTGTAAGATCATCCAACCTATCACCTGCCAAGGCATAACTTTCAGTTGTTTCTAATGTATCAGAGTTCTCTTTAGTACATACTGATGATAATTGTTTGCTTAGGGATTCCACTACATCACAATCATCGACCACTACTTTACCATCTATCTTCGGTGGCCATACATTACACCTTTTAGACTTAAATTTGTAGCAGCTAAAGAACCTCTTAACATTGTCTGCTGGACATTCGCGAGCTAATTTGATTTCAGCCACTCTCTTGGATGCCCTAACACACCTCCTAACTAAATTTCTAGCTATTCTATATGATTCTAGATTTGCCTCAGTGTTGCATCTTTTAGTTTCCTCAATGCCTGCTTCTTTCACTCCAGTAAGTGTTTTACTGCCTTGGTCAGCCATGAAGTTGCTTAACCTTGCTTAATCTAATTCACATATTGGGAATGAACCTATCCTGAACTTGAAATAGTTTTTCTTTTACCATTCTGCACATTTCCTAAGCATTTAAGCCCACCCAAATGAATTTCATTCGGGAAGTTACCGAACTCATTGTAATTCCCTTTAACAAAATTTGGAATCAATGTTGTATTGATACCTACACGTACAACATATAAGGAAAAGCGTATAACGGTGTGATCACTACTACCGAA
Source organism: Ashinkailepas kermadecensis (assembly GCA_034440615.1). Classification (NCBI taxonomy): domain Eukaryota; kingdom Metazoa; phylum Arthropoda; class Thecostraca; family Neolepadidae; genus Ashinkailepas; species Ashinkailepas kermadecensis. The sequence goes on along the minus strand of JAOTOM010004580.1, from coordinate 295,424 downwards.
GGTCTCTCCTATGTACAAAATTTCATCCATTCTGTATCAAATTGGCTTCATTTGTAAGCACCAGAATTAACATTTCATTTCCCTTTGTAGGTTCATGTATCAATTGAAAGAATATCTTTTTTCCTCAAAACAAGCCATTAAACTTCTTCCTGACTTGCTTAGACATCTTGTTTTGTCTCCCATCCCTGCTATGCAGAAATCCCCCAACAAGACAGTTCTCCCATGCACTCTCATACTTATCTCTTCCTACATCAACCTGTCAGTGTTTTCATTCTGGTATGGTGGCCTATATAATGCCCCAATCCTAAATCTTGTTCCGTTCTCCAGAATGATATCTAACCACAAATATTCTACTCCTTCACTATGTACCTTATCCTCTACGGAATGACATTTCATCACTTGTCTCACATACAAGAGCATACCACCTCCTATCCTTGCCTTCCTTTGATGAGCATGCATGTTGTAGCCCGTCAATTCACATTTTGGCAAATTAGCTCCAAAAAATATTTTCATTAACCCATGTCATGATGGCAGTGGTGGTAGCGGTGGTGACGATGGCCGTGTCGGTGGCAGTGGCAGTCGCAGTGGCAGTGCCCTGGCAGTGGTGGTAGCGGTGGTGACGATGGCGGTGGCAGTGGCGGTGGCAGCGACAGTGACAGTGATAGTGGTAGTGGCAGTGGCGGTGCCCTGGCAGTGGTGGTAGCGGTGGTGACGATGGCGGTGGCAGTGGCAGTGCCCTGGCAGTGGTGGTAGCGGTGGTGACGATGGCGGTGGCAGTGGCGGTGGCAGCGACAGTGACAGTGATAGTGGTAGTGGCAGTAGCGGTGGCAGTGATAGTGACAGTGGCGGTGGCAGTGATAGTGGCAGTGGCGGTGGCGGTGGTCTAAGTGAGGGTGGGAAGCGGCGGTGGCGGTGGTCATAGTGGCGGTTGCAGTGACAGTGGCGGCGGCCGTGGCAGTGGCCATGGTCTTAGTGAGGGTGGGAAGCGGCGGTGGCAGTGACAGTGGCGGCGGCCGTGGCCGTGACGGTGGCAGTGGCAGTGGCAGTGATAGTAGCGGTGGTCTTAGTGATGGGGGGGGAGCGGCAGCAGGCCGGCCGGCTGCCCGGCCAGAGCGGCGGCCGACGAGACGCAGCGGCGCAGAGCGTTGTTCTCATCGATAAGCGGCTGACCGGCCGGCACCCCGATGCGTCTCGCGAGTCAACAAACACGATCAGTGGCCAACAAGCCAGCCATTCCTGTCAACAACATGGGCGGCGAGTGTAGTCGGCCACACAGCCGGCCCTGCGGCCCGCGCAGCCACCCAGGACGAGTCAGCTGACAAGCGCACCAACCACAAGCGGCTCACGCGCCGAACCCGACGCTGGCTAGCGGCTCCCGAATTCACGAACAGTGGGTCGGCATATCCCCGAACATGGGCACCCCGACCCCCACACACAAACACACAGGGCACTGTGTCAGATTTGTTTTCATACGTTCAGCGACAAGAGCAGGGCAGCATAATTTCGCTGCCTTCGCATTACTCTCATTCTTTTGTGTTCCTGTTGATGTAACCGAATGATGAAAGGAAAAAGTCGAAGCTGAAAGTTACAGGATAATTGAAGATGGGTCCATCGGAAAACTAAGGTCTATGCTCATAGGTTTAATGGGTTGAAGTGTACAGATACTTCATATATGAATATATATATATATATATATATATATATATATATATATATATATATATATATATATATATAGTACTAGTTAGGATGAAATGACAAATTGTGAGAACACAGAACAATGGGAGCATAACTTTTTTAGCAACGTTTCGGCTAACGCCTGTCTCAAGCTGGCCAGCTTAAGAGCCTGAAAGGCGTCAGCTTGAGAAAGGCGTGAGCCGAAACGTTGCCAATAAAGTTATACTTCCATTGCTCTGTGTTCTCACACACACGCACGCACGCACACGTGTGTGCGTGTGCGTGTGTGTAGCTTAAGGAGATGTTCCTGACTACATTCGTCTTAAAACACCTATATGGAATTGGTCGCAAGATAGCAGGACATATTTATTTACAAGCTACATAGCCTATGGATTAGGCACGGCGAATCACCCCGTGTTTATGTGGAGCAACAGGCACCAACGACGGAGTAGTCCTCCGCAATCTGTTCGAATCCCAAGTGGGGACACCCGGACAACAGAGAATGACAATGAAGATGCTCCCAAGGCCTTTGCCGATGTTGTTTTGTCCTGGACTTCTAACTTCGCCAGGTCAAAACTTGCAGGCATCCTAAACTGCTGAATACTACAGGTTCTCTGGGAATCCTCGGAGAATTTGCCTGTGAATTTTCAGGCTAAGTAAATAACAAACATACGAAGTTCAAGAAAGAACTAGAGCCCCGCTTCTAAAACAGCCGAGAACTGCAACAATTTCAATAGCTGTGCTGTCCAACCACATGAATACTCGGGAGAACAGTGTTGAGTGCTGCTTGCTAACTATCATAATTGTTTCTAAACTATGTTTCAGCCGATGAAGGTGACGAAACATGAGGACACCGGAACCTCAGAAAGCGCCGCGTTGTTAAAGTTCAACGAACCAAGTCTCCATGTTCCCACGGAGCACAGTAAATGGATGCCACATATCTCACGCCACACATACATTTTGAAAGCCTTCTTTGAAGTATGTTCACCATATTGCACCACCATACCCAAAATAAGTTGCCAATGAACTTACCGACAGCCGAATTGCAAAACAGCTGCGGATTGTTACACATCCACCCACAAGAGGTCATCGCGCGAGGACATCACCATCCACGTGAGGACTTCGCCAGTGCATACTACTCACTGGGCGGATATTGCTACAGTGAAGCAGTATGGAGGAATGATAATATTATCCTTGGAAAGATGTGCCTTGATTGCTGTTCGGTTGGGTTTTTCGGCGCATTGGTCAGAGTGATCTTCACTGCCCATCCGAAAGATGTGCAATGTACGGCCAAAAAACATGACTTCGGTGAAAAATATCGAACTTAGCTCCTTCCAGCACATTGCTGAATAAGACTTGTCCCCAAAGCTGATGAAATCCATGACCGTCTATATGCAGTAGTACGAGGACATTGGCAACGAGCTATCTTCAGAAGCGCTGCTGCGCACGACATGATTGACGGAGGAGGCCTTCATTTTCACCACGTTTGGCCACTATCCCTTGAAGGGGTAATAACATCACAGACAAGCAGCAGCGATGGTGGAAAGCTACCAGATAAGCGGGGTGGCCTACAGCAGCTTGAGGTGGCAGTAGTCCGCCGATACATCGGGCATGAGGCGGCTGGCTCGGATATCTTCCTTTCAGCTTCCATGTGAGTGGTGAGCAGCCGATGAAGTTAAGCTGAGAAGAGGAATATTTGAGACAAAAGACGCCAAGGAGAAGGGAGACTGTTATCGAGTATCCAGGGAATGACGATAATCAGGACGCCGATAATTATATGGCCAGTGGGGAGCCAACAGCCAGACGGCGCGGTAATACGCAGCACGACAACGGTATAATAGTACATGGAAACCCTGGAAGGCGGCGAACATTTTGAATCCACTACCACACATGGCGAAGAAAAACTTGTCAACAGTTGGTTGGCTAGCCATCATAACTCATTCCGCAACGCGACTGTCTGGAGTGGCGGTCCGCTACCAGATGTAATACTTGACGAGTCACGTAATCCGGCCAGATCTTAGGCCGCCTTGTTATGAACCTTCATCCATGACGTCGTATAATACGTCTTTATTCGCAAGAATGAGAGCCTCGTTTAGTGTCTCTCGAAACGTATCAGGAAAATACTTCAAAGACGATGTCGATCGCAGCGGATTCCCAAAATGGCGCCGGACATTTCGATATTTCGCGCAGCCTGCTACGTCGGAGGCCACAAGGGAACCAATGTGCCACATGGTGATCAATGGAGACAAACAGGTCATTTCAGTGGAGTCAGCTTTGTTTACATTCTGGTGCGAGGTGAGATGCTGATAGTATGGCGGTCTGTTCCCCGCAGATAGCCGAGCTGCTGCTCGCAGGATATCCCGGGACCGACCGGCCGAGTGTGAACCTCAACCCGGCGCTCAGTCTCAGTCCCAGTCAGGTCACAGTCTCAGTCAGGCCTCAATCAGTCCGGGACAGAGCTTGAGACCGACCGGCCGAGTGTGAACCTCAACCCGGCGCTCAGTCTCAGTCCCAGTCAGGTCACAGTCTCAGTCAGGTCACAGTCCCAGTCAGGTCACAGTCCCAGTCAGGTCTCAACCTCAACCCGGCGCTCAGTCTCAGTCCCAGTCAGGTCACAGTCCCAGTCAGGTCACAGTCTCAGTCAGGTCACAGTCCCAGTCAGGTCACAGTCCCAGTCAGGTCTCAGTCCCAGTCAGGTCTCAACCTCAACCCGGCGCTCAGTCTCAGTCCCAGTCAGGTCACAGTCCCAGTCAGGTCACAGTCTCAGTCAGGTCACAGTCCCAGTCAGGTCACAGTCCCAGTCAGGTCTCAGTCCCAGTCAGGTCTCAACCTCAACCCGGCGCTCAGTCTCAGTCCCAGTCAGGTCTCAACCTCAACCCGGCGCTCAGTCTCAGTCCCAGTCAGGTCACAGTCCCAGTCAGGTCACAGTCTCAGTCAGGTCACAGTCCCAGTTAGGTCACAGTCTCAGTCAGGTCATAGTCCCAGTCAGGTTACAGTCCGAGTCAGGTCACAGTCTCAGTCAGGTCACAGTCCCAGTCAGGTCACAGTCTCAGTCAGGTCACAGTCTCAGTCAGGTCACAGTCCCAGTCAGGTCACAGTCTCAGTCAGGTCACAGTCCCAGTCAGGTCACAGTCCCAGTCAAGTCTCAGTCCGAGCCAGGTCTCAACCTCAACCCGGCGCTCAGTCTCAGTCCAAGTCAGGTCACAGTCCCAGTCAGGTCACAGTCCCAGTCAGGTCACAGTCTCAGTCAGGTCACAGTCCCAGTCAGGTCACAGTCTCAGTCAGGTCTCAGTCCCAGTCAGGTCACAGTCCCAGTCAGGTCACAGTCCCAGTCAGGTCACAGTCCCAGTCAGGTCACAGTCCCAGTCAGGTCACAGTCCCAGTCAGGTCACAGTCCCAGTCAGGTCACAGTCCCAGTCAGGTCACAGTCTCAGTCTCAGTCCCAGTCCCAGTCAGGTCACAGTCTCAGTCAGGTCTCAATCAGTCCGGGACAGAACTGGATTTGTGCTTTGTAATTATGGATGTCGAGGGCAAATTTTGTTGCTAATGGAACATGGACAGGGTATTTTTCTTGAAACTTGACATCAGAATCGCAGTTCGCACATTCCGGCGAGTCTTGAGGAAGTCCGGAATTCATTGCCAAACAGCACCATCCTACCTCGAAATGACAAGATTGAGAGGGTAATTCCCCTTGTAGTCACAACCTTGCTGTTTTCTTAGGATTAGGGAGGTATGTAGGCGTTACTGACTTGATTTTTTGGCTTGCAATATGGGTGAATACATTTTGAAGCTGATGGAGATTGTTTATGCAGCCATCAATAACAAGTTTGCTGGTACATTTTGCTGAGGCCACGTGTTACAATGATAGTTATTTTTTGCCATGTATTTTCCATTTTAGCCTGGCTCCAACCATATTCCATTGTTTGATATCTAGTGGAACCAACTGAAATATTTCCCGGCAACTCGTGGAGTTGCAAGCCATGCTCTTGAGCACTGCATGTCATGGACATGCTTGAGGTAACAACCAATGCCATTCATCAACTACCATTTTCAACAATTCATATCCAGAATATCTTGGAATTATTTGAGTATTTTTCATCAGATTGTTGAATCCATGACAAATTGCTTAATGGAATGCCAAAATGGGGCCCACAAGTTGCATGATTGACATCACTAGGCTTTGAGCTGTTTTTATATTTAAACATAATGAACCGACAGAACGGTTAAAATATATATATTACAGACACCGGTAAAGACAAACCGTCGGTCCTGGCCGTGCTTTATGACCGGTCTTACATTTGCCGCCTTTAGTTTGCACTACGCGTGATAATGGGATCATTCGAACTGATGGAGGCTTCTCTCCGGTTGCTAGGCGACACCTGATATTGCGTGGGAGGCGCCACGTCGCCTTATCAAGGGAGGCAGGGGGACAAAGGTAAATCGTCAACTCATGATTTACCAAACAACGCCACAGGATTCATGTTTTTGAGTGATGGATGGGTGGGTGGGAGGAAATTCCACCTGCCCCTGCCCCCGGCTGGCACCGCCTGTGAGAGAGCCCCAATCTTCCAACGCTCACGCATTCCAAGCATGTCTACAAAGAAGCACGTATCAGTGAATTGCCGCCAATGGAATTCATTTCCAGCTCAACACTCCGTGAAACGCACAACACAGACTGCACACGGCTGGCAGTCGAAGTGGGCTACATCACAACATATCAATGCTAATGATAGCTGAGCCAGCCCCTCACGTCGAGGTCAGTATACTACAGAACACCGATTGACTTAGGTGACAGGGTTGACGAATTACTTTAGCACATAGAAGCTGAATAGAAAGCATGCGAACTCTGCATTTGGGCGCGACCCACTGACGCGAAGTATTGCCCGTGGCGAGTTCGTCCGTCATCCTCAACTAGGCCAGACAGATGAGGATTCTTTATGGCCATGCTCATTGACTAGGCTGGACAGGAGAGGATCACACCTGACTAAATTCATGAACTAGACCGGGCACTGGAGGATCTCTTATGGCCATATTCATTGACTAGGCTGGATAGTGGAGGACCACCCCTGACTAAATTCATCAACCGCAGAGAGCCTCCTCTCGCGAAATATTCGGAGGTGTCATTGGCTCAACACATGAACGGCAAAAATATTAGTCGGAAACGTTTCACCTACGAGGGGGTGGAGTTTCGGAAACCATTCAGAAGAGGGCTTGAGCAGCGGTGTGGATCTGCATGCTGTAATTAGTTGGTTGAACTTGCAACTTTACGCTCCTGCCGTCGTCTATCTGCCCCTCCCTGCCATAAAGAGACTTCAGCCGTATTCCAACCGCCAGAGGAGGTTGGTGACTCCCAATTTTGCAGGACACACGCTTGTTTTTCAGAGGAAAACTGACCCTCGAAAAGGACATAATAAGCATATACAAATAAAAAATGTGCCCGCAAATAATGTGCGGCTTATTATGTCTCCTGCTTCTCCCGACCCACATAAGTTCACTGCACCTATTCAGGCCTATAGTCACTGCATGCATAATTTCTTGCATTGACCATTAAATCCGCTGGCGGTAAACCGCATGAACTCAGTCGAGTTTCGAATGGACTGCAACGGCTTTGAACTTTTCGCATGACTTTTCGGCAGTGTCTGCTTTCCCTGCGAGTTTCCAGCATCATATAACTTGTCGACTCGGCGGCGTGTGTCTTGTATAATTTTGCCTGCTCTTGCACGCTGACTAAACATAAACAGTTTTGTATTCGTTCCTGTGTCCAGCTTCCAATACTCGCCTTGCCCTGGACGCCCATGAGCTGATTAACTGCAAACTTTGTCCAAACACTTCTTGAGCCGTGTATATCCTGACCCAGGCGGACAGCTGACAGCTGGTGACGTGCAGAGGGAACCGGTGAGCAGTGAGCAGTCTGTGTGGACACGTGTGGCGTGCAGAGGGAACCGGTGAGCAGTGAGCAGTCTGTGTGGACACGTGTGGCGTGCAGAGGGAACCGGTGAGCAGTGAGCAGCCTGTGTGGACACGTGTGGCGTGCAGAGGGAACCGGTGAGCAGTGAGCAGTCTCTGTGGACACGTGTGGCGTGCAGAGGGAACCGGTGAGCAGTGAGCAGTCTGTGTGGACAAGTTCAACCATGAGCAGTGGGCAGTCTCTGTGAACACGTGTGGCGTGCAGAGGGAACCGGTGAGCAGTGAGCAGTCTGTGTGGACACGTGTGGCGTGCAGAGGGAACCGGTGAGCAGTGAGCAGTCTGTGTGGACACGTGTGACGTGCAGAGGGAACCGGTGAGCAGTGAGCAGTCTCTGTGGACACGTGTGGCGTGCAGAGGGAACCGGTGAGCAGTGAGCAGTCTCTGTGTGGACACGTGTGGCGTGCAGAGGGAACCGGTGAGCAGTGAGCAGTCTCTGTGGACACGTGTGGCGTGCAGAGGGAACCGGTGAGCAGTGAGCAGTCTCTGTGGACACCTGTGGCGTGCAGAGGGAACCGGTGAGCAGTGAGCAGCCTGTGTGGACACGTGTGGCGTGCAGAGGGAACCGGTGAACAGTGAGCAGTCTCTGTGGACACGTGTGACGTGCAGAGGGAACCGGTGAGCAGTGAGCAGTCTGTGTGGACACGTGTGGCGTGCAGTGGAGACCGGTGGGCAGCCGGCGGCGGCGCAGTAACCCGTCGCGATCAATGGGGCCAACACTTCTGGCCGAGTGGCGCCACGAGAGACCGGGCCACCGCTCACTTTACGGCCGCTCCTGGCCTCTGCTCTCCGCTCCGCTCTGCTCCGCGCCGCCGCTGCCTCCAGCAGACCGGGCCACCGCTCACTTTACGGCCGCTCCTGGCCTCTGCTCTCCGCTCTGCTCTGCTCCGAGCCTCCGCTGCCTCCAGCAGACCGGGCCACCGCTCACTTTACGGCCGCTCCTGGCCTCTGCTCTCCGCTCCGCTCTGCTCCGCGCCGCCGCTGCCTCCAGCAGACCGGGCCACCGCTCACTTTACGGCCGCTCCTGGCCTCTGCTCTCTGCTCTGCTCCGCGCCGCCGCTGCCTCCAGCAGACCGGGCCACCGCTCACTTTACGGCCGCTCCTGGCCTCTGCTCTCCGCTCCGCTCTGCTCCCTCCGCTGCCTCCAGCAGACCGGGCCACCGCTCACTTTACGGCCGCTCCTGGCCTCTGCTCTCCGCTCTGCTCTGCTCCGCGCCGCCGCTGCCTCCAGCAGATGTCGCCCGCCGCCCCACACAGTCTGTCTTTGCATGCGTCGGGCCACATGCTCCGCGGCGTGAAGTGGCGCCATGAATGAGTGATGAGGTACATGAATGACCATATGAATTATTATTGTGACTCGCGAACTGCTCGCGTTAATGGGAATCGATGCACTAGCGGAGCCGCAGACATTTATCTCAACAATAAACACAAATCCGCCACAATACATGCAGTTACCTGAGGAAGTTGCGATACGCTACAAGATCAACGACCACACGATGTTGATTTTCTTTAGGCCTGGGTAAAGGTGGACCAATACGAGGTCTTGCAAGAGGAATTTCCCGGGTGAAACATCACATCAGAATTAAATGGTTATTTAGCTTTTTGGCTTCAACTGAAATGGCTATACAACGTTCGCCCTAATATAAGGAAAAAATAAGTGCTTCCTGCTTGCTTGAGACCAACCTGGGGGACTCACGCTAGTCATAATCCGGACCATATCACGACACCTCACCCCAGCCATGGTCCTGACCATGTCACCAGACCTCACCCGAGCCTTGGTCCTGACCATGTCACCAGACCTCACCCCAGCCATGGTCCTGACCATGTCACCAGACCTCACCCCAGCCATGGTCCTGACCATGTCACGAGACCTCACCCAGACATGGTCCTGGCCATGTCACGGGAGTGTGTCGGGGGTTAAACGACGCGGTGTTCTGATGGCATGCTACAAGTGCGATAGTGTGAGGTCGAGGACATGTGATGGTACACATCTGAAGGGCATATGTCAAGGTCCAGAAGAGTGGGACGAATAGGCAAGGTTGATAAAATGCAGATACGATAAGGCACTTAACACTTCAGCTTTCGCAATAAATTCGCACATAAACATTTAATTTGGCACTGCCCAGCATGCTGACGAGCTACAAATCGGACAGAAAACAGATGACGTGGCTACAGTTTTCTTTGTCCGCTATCTCGCACAGCTTGCATTCAGCAAAGCATTTGACAACTATATACCACAAACACGTTCATTCCATAAACACGTGATGTCAGGGACAAATATATCGTTCAGCTGGAGGTTCCGCAACAGCAAAACTGGACTGAAGAGTAACACAAACCGCCATGCTGATTAGTTAGCTATGTGGGCTTAAGGGCAATTCTTCGAAGAATGCACTGCGTCATACCCATCAGCCGGAGGGTAGCAGGAAACGCTTCACAAATTGACAATTGCAAATCATTACATAACATGCTTCACGTTCGCAACACCAAGTGGCGTCCAGCAGCTGCTATGTAGGTTATCGAAGTGCAAGGAAAAGCTTTACGCCAGCAACTTCAGCCGCCGAAGTCTGCATGAAGTCCAGCGTTCGGGCCAACTGCGCACGGAGGCAGATCCTGCGTGAACTGCTTCAGTGCTATGCGATTATTTTACCACCATATACTGTACTCATTAAATGGGCCGTTCCTTTCTGAACAGACTCATGCATAACAATGAGCAACACATAGTGGGCTTCAGACTTACAGAGTGCTCATGGTTCTGAGCCGCGAAGGTCGGCTGGCAACCGGACACGGAGGGTCGCCGCTACCTGGTGCCAGTGCACTGATGGGACGCCTGACTCTCGGTAAAAGTTGTCCTGTTGAACTGGGATTCCTTATCGGATGGCGGGTTATGGGTCAGTGCAGTAGGTTCCGAGCCAGGCATGGTCTCCATGCCGGTAAATCCTCGGCGGGATCTGTCCAAATTAAAGTCTAAACAATAAACAACGATACATTGATGGTGTACTCTGGCTATAAGGGTGGGCTATAAGCTACCTGAGACGCAACAGCTATGAAAAAGACCGTCGGAACTCACAGACAAACCTAACTCTGATTCGTCCAAACGACGACCTCCCGCCTACGCGCCGAACGCTCTCACCAGCAGCTGAAGCTGTGTGCAGATTCGGCACGTGGCGGCGCCATTTCAATAACCTTGCAGCCACCACATGCAATAACTTCCATGTGGTGTTTCTTCTCGACGTGATGGCTGATTAATGCATGGTCAGGCTTCGTGACGGCTGTTGATGGAACATTTACATGCATTCCGAAGATCCGCTTCGTCAGCTGCTCCTTGGAAAGCCAACCATTGTTCACCTTCACCGGTCCACTACGCCATGGAAAATATGACTATGCAAATCCTAGATGAAAGAAAACATCACATTGACTACGAAAGCATCCATTACTTTCCCACGACTGGGTGTTTTCTAGACGTGCATGCAAAATAAAGGAAACTCCAATGATGGAGATAGCAGATTGATGCTATTGTTCTTCTGCGGGATAAGATTAAAGTCCTCGTGAAGTGTGAAGTGTGTCAGATCGTTAGTGCGGCAAGTGCATATAGGCACTAATGTTAATGTGATCCATATAATTCGAATAAACATTCAAAATTTCTGATATGGTAAAACGCATATTTCGGGGGCACACGGCACGCATGGAGGAACACAAAATTGGCCCAGGGAACCACCGAACCACAAACACTATTGTGATCCACGTGATCCACCTGACAAAATGGGAGGACGCCGCTGCCGCACAGCACGGCCTCAATAACCTCAGAGGCCGAACTGGAGACAGCCTAAATCACTGCTGAAGCTGCAACAAGTACGTCATCAGGAGTCTTCAAGACGCCCGGCTCACAGCACGAGTGACAAGTTGGGTAGCAAGACGCACCCGTCAACCGAAATCCGACTGACACACGCACACAAAGACAGATATAAACAGACACAAACAGAAACACGTCCGAGCTCACTGACGCTCCTTACTCAAACACTCTGAGCATGTTCGAAAGCACGAATGAACCAGGTGAGAACCAGCTTCCCATGGTTGACCTCTACAAACTGAGCAAGCTGCAAACATGGAACTGCAACCGACCCCAACACAGAACGCAAGATGGTGTGCATCGTACAGTTCCAAACATAACAAATCATGTTCACCACGCATTACTGCACAAATCATAGTGCAGCCAAGACATCAATGTTCAGACATACATGGTGACATATGCTTCCAGAAGTGGGGCGGGATTGAGTGCACATAACCGTAGACGGAACCAAATCCGACAAAAAAATAAGCAATCAACAAACAGCGATCAAATCCACGGCATGAAAAATATATAATATCGTTCGACTGATGAAACCGATCAATTCTTCCCAGCCGAGTGCTTACTGAACGTGTTTTCATCGCGGAACGCATGCTCGCAACAGGATGCCGCTCGTATCGGTGTTAAATGTCGGCCATGCACATTTAAAACTACCTGCAGCATAGGCACCATGTGACGCAACACACCGTACCTGTGGAGACTTTGAACCTGTGGAGGTTCTGATAGCGTGAAGGTTTGAACCTGTGGATAATATGCGCTGTGGAGGGTATCGTCCCTGTGGAGGTTTTGATCGCGCAGCAAAACATTTTGAGCCTGTTCGGGTTGTTAATGGTGGAGGTTATGCTATATCTCTCGCTATCGGACACGGGGCGCAGCGTAACCAATGCCAACCTCTACATTAACCAAACGCCGTCATTAAACGTCAGCACCGTCGTCTCCACATTAACCAAACCTGGGGAACTGGTGACGAGACGGTCACAAAACGGACACCGGTGCCCTGGTGGAGCAGGCATAATTAACTAGCTGGGTAATGATTGTGGAGTTTCGACTGCGCTCCATTGCATGGAGAGGGAGGACGGGGAGTGGCAACGCTCCCACACATCTCCCCAACCAACTTAGCGGAGGGGCCGAATCAAGCGACGACCACAATCCCCCTGCCGCACACGTCCCGGCTGAAATTGTTTGCGGGTCGTAGATCACAACACAGGTCGGGTCAGGCTGGTGCAAATGTTGGGAACTTTGCGTCAGTGCACCGTCTCGCCTACCCATTCCAGCCAACCAGCGACGGGTCGGGTCATCAGTTCTGGGGAGCGTAGAAGGATGTCGACGGGTGTATGCGCGTGGGCACGGAGAGGATGTATTCTCAAATAATTTTGGACTATCACCATACCCAGGGAGTTTCATGGGAGGACCAGCCACAAGATTCCTGGCATTCACAATTGTTTTTCCTTGGCGAGCCTCTGAGCTGGACTGACCAACACGGCAATCGCTAGGTCTGGATCTTGGAAGTCTGGTCAGCAAACACTTTGTCGTCTATTTTACGGATGACACCACAAATCAAGCAAACGGCAAGTGCGGAGCGTTCGCCGTGCCGTGAGATTACCGCTGACCGAGCCGCGGCCGCGGCACCTGGCTCACAGGCATGACCTGCCTTTGAACAGGCCCTCCGGTCCCGTGGCACGCCCCGAGGCCGCCGTCTCACCTGTGCAGCTGAGGTGCACAGTGACAGGTCTCACCTCGCCCGGTAACCGGACAAATGTACGTAAAGCAAATGTACGTATGGCAGATGTACGTATGGCAGATGTACGTAAGCAAATGTACGTAAGCGCAGATGTACGTATGACAATTGTACGTAAACGCAGATGCACGTATGGCTAATGTACCTAAGCGCAAATGTACGTATGGCAAATGTACGTATGCGCAAAAGTACGTAAGCGCAAATGTACGCAAGCGCAAATGTACGTAAGCGCAAATGTACGTAAGCGCAAAAGTACGTATGCGCAAATGTACGTAAGCGCAAGTGAGTGACGGCAGGTTTCGACACAAAACAATCCCCTCACACGATAGTCTACAATCTTCCGTTTGTACGGCCTATACCTTGGCGACGGTATATGGTATTGAAGTGCATGTCAGACAAAACCTGTCGGGATCTGCTCACGTCACAGCTGGACTGCTTTCCAATCAACTGAGGTATAGTGGCCGGTGCGAAGTATCGTTTTCTTTCAGGAGCATATTACTTACACGAAACCAGGATATTACCCACTATGCGGATATCACTGAATCTGCACTGGAAGACAGTCACTGCTCTGAAGATACTACACCTGTTGCGCCTTAGTCATTCTCTAAAAAAAACTTACACATATGGATAGACAATGCCGGCGACTCCGAACCACCAACAACACGCGGCGATAACGGAGGGGACAGCACCATCCTTCCCAGGCGTGATGATCAGAACCACAGTCGGCGATAACGGAGGGGGACAGCACCATCCTTCCCAGGCGTGATAATCAGAACCACAGTCGGCGATAACGGAGGGGGACAGCACCATCCTTCCCAGGCGTGATAATCAGAACCACAGTCGGCGATAACGGAGGGGACAGCACCATCCTTCCCAGGCGTGATAATCAGAACCACGGTCGGCGATAACGGAGGGGGACAGCACCATCCTTCCCAGGCGTGATGATCAGAACCACGGTCGGCGATAACGGAGGGGACAGCACCATCCCTCCCAGGCGTGATGATCAGAACCACAGTCGGCGATAACGGAGGGGGACAGCACCATCCTTCCCAGGCGTGATAATCAGAACCACAGTCGGCGATAACGGAGGGGGACAGCACCATCCTTCCCAGGCGTGATGATCAGAACCACAGTCGGCGATAACGGAGGGGGACAGCACCATCCTACCCAGGCGTGATAATCAGAACCACAGTCGGCGATAACGGAGGGGGACAGCACCATCCTTCCCAGGCGTGATAATCAGAACCACGGTCGGCGATAACGGAGGGGGACAGCACCATCCTTCCCAGGCGTGATAATCAGAACCACAGTCGGCGATAACGGAGGGGACAGCACCATCCTTCCCAGGCGTGATGATCAGAACCACAGTCGGCGATAACGGAGGGGGACAGCACCATCCTTCCCAGGCGTGATAAAGCAAAAGGGGACAGCACCATCTAACCCCTTCCCAGGCGTGATAATCAGAACCACAGTCGGCGATAACGGAGGGGACAGCACCATCCTTCCCAGGCGTGATGATCAGAACCACAGTCGGCGATAACGGAGGGGGACAGCACCATCCTTCCCAGGCGTGATGATCAGAACCACGGTCGGCGATAACGGAGGGGGACAGCACCATCCTTCCCAGGCGTGATAATCAGAACCACAGTCGGCGATAACGGAGGGGGACAGCACCATCCTTCCCAGGCGTGATAATCAGAACCACAGTCGACTCCACCGTGAATATGGAACATCATCCGTGGTTCATGTGGTGTTGTAACGGTGGAAGGGCTTGCAACAAGTTCTCGTCCAACCGTGTCGGCATGCCATCGTGTACATCGTCTGGGCGGGGAAAGACAATCTGCAACTTTTGAAGCGCAGAGCGCTGTTCTTGTGATACATGAAATATGTATCCGTTGTGAAAATAACGGCTGCTCGCTCGCCAGAACTGTTTGTGATGAATAACTATTATGTGTATACGCTTGTGATGTATGTATGTACATGTATGTGTATGCGATGTAATGTGTGATGTATGTTTATGGGTATATGTTGCAAATGTTTGTGATGTATAAATGTTAGCTCATCAGCAACAAGATAGCAGGTGTCAGCTAATTCCTGGTCAATCACATCTGCTACTTCCACTGCACTTGCAATTGCCCCATGTGATCCGTTAAGCACCGGGACCAGAGTCGAGTGCCCGCTTCCTGAGGCAGGCAATGCACAGTCCCAAACCGTACCCAGTGGACTGGACTCGTTAACGTTGTCCGCACAACTTCGCCAGGATGCTTGGCTTGGCTTCGTGGCTTCGCCAGGATGCACGCTTGGCTTCGTGTACAGTTCGTCGAGGAGCTGACTGGGCCTCTTTGAAGAATATAATCTTGTGAATAGTTGAGAGCCGGTCCACAGTTTCAGAAGCGCGGTCCCTGCTTAAAACGTCGACTGCGCACTGGCCTGTGCACCAGAGGGCAAGAGAACAATTAGGCTATGAAGATGTGCCGGGGTTCGCCATCTCGGCGGCTGTCTGGAGTGTTGTTGACATGGTCGACGTCGACATCGACATGGGCATTATCGTGCTGTTGACATGAACCCGTTTCATGACGGCCAATAAGCACCGGGATGCAATGTCGATGACTTCGTCTAGTATGAAGGGCATATCATTGAAATATATGTACTTTATCTGTATATATGAAATGTTCCAGAAGTTTGAACTATGAAGTAATAAATTCAATATTAAACTTAACCAACACATTCAAATTGTGGCACTGTTTGCAAAAAAAAGCGCTCAATTCACAGACACAACTAGCCAATCTGGCCGCATTTGGCGCCATGGCCGGGAGGTAGGAGTTGTCGGATAAAGCATCAATTTGCCGTTGGATTACCAGCAAACATACAATATTAGGGAGGAAGTCGTAGTATGTATCGTGCGGATGAATATTTTTCCTTTTACGTTTTATTTTATGACTGTGAAGTACCAGTATTATGAATAAATATTGAAATACATAACTTCCAGATGCTACGATTCCATCTTGACGCTCCCGAAAATATTAAATTATCTCCACTTTACAAGCGGGTTGTTTACAGTTGTAATAGCATCCGCTGTGCCGCACCATACGAGGCTCCGTTTTTAAATGTCGCTGTACTCCTACCTGAATAACCTCTACTGTGGGGGAGGGCAATTGATCCTTGTCTTTGAATATCATACTCGCAAGAAAGAACAAAGCATGAATTGTTTACAGCACCCAAAAGACCGCAACACGTCCAAAATATGCCCATCTGAGACAAACTTGTTTGTTGGCTTGCCTGACATATTTCAGCCGTAAATGATGCAATCAGAGCACAAATGATGACGTAATTTTTTTACACGTGGATTATGATTCGTCCCAGCTATCATAAAGGGCCAATCATTTACCGCAGTTGAAGTTGGCTGGCGATATTGATCAGAGTGGTCGAGTGCTGGGAAAATTTGGCATTTGAAGACCGCTGAATTCGACAAACAGCTGTTGTCATCGAGTTTACTTCCGAAGTCAGGCTCGCTTGGTCTGACTTCCAGATTGCCGACTAGATGACGTTCCAGGCGCGGATGTAGGTGTACATTTTCAGGGTTTGTGCATAAAGAAGCTGTTACTAGTGCAAACACTTGTCGTATTAAGTAACTGAACCTACTCTGTTTGTTTATTGATATCATAAATTGGTCCAATCTACAGACTAAAAGCTTTCAGATCAACGTAATTATTATGCCCTGACCTCGCCATTGGGATGTCATGACGATTACTTCCCGCTAGTGCACATGTGAAGCCGCCTATGGTCGACGTCGACATCGACATGGGCATTATCGTGCTGTTGACATGGTCGACATGAACATCGACATGGACATTATCGTGCTGTTGACATGGTCGACACGAACATCGACATGGACATTATCGTGCTGTTGACATGGTCGACATGGTCGACATGAACATCGACATGGACATTATCGTGCTGTTGACATGGTCGACACGAACATCGACATGGACATTATCGTGCTGTTGACATGGTCGACATGAACATCGACATGGACATTATCGTGCTGTTGACATGGTCGACACGAACATCGACATGGACATTATCGTGCTGTTGACATGGTCGACACGAACATCGACATGGACATTATCGTGCTGTTGACATGGTCGACATGAACATCGACATGGACATTATCGTGCTGTTGACATGGTCGACGAGCGTGAAAGCGGCATCTCCGCACGGGAACCACAGTGACATGACAGTTAGCAGTGAACAATTCCCGCTCGTCTGGAGCAGGTTCCAACACAACTGCCTTGCTCTGGGATGTGTTGCTTCAATTCACATGAGGCAATGGCCAACAAAGTAACCCCTCCGCAGGGGCTATTTTGGTTGGATAAGCGACATACCAGCAACAGCGAGCACATAGAGATCGATGTATTACCGAAAGGCAAATAGATATGGATGCGTTTTCCCGTGTATATAACTCATACTACTCCTATATGGCTATCGTATTATAGTTGTTCTTGTTCTCACTGTTCGGCTTGTAAGTTCACCTCTCCACGAGGTGTTGCCAGAGTTAAGTCCAGGTCAAGATCACCGACAGGGTGAATGTCAGCTGCTGTACCACTGGCACAGGTAACTAATATGTTTTGGATGGCTAACAACGAAATTCCAAACAAAATGCGTTCAAAAAGTTGCATTGCCACATAAAAACCATCAAATTTCCGACGTGATATGTCATAATGCACAAATGGAAGCCACGTCTGATCTAAAATGACTAAGAACGAGGGCAATGGTACGATGATCAGAGACCTGCTTCACAATTGCAATTATGCAGCAATGCAGTATCTCTTCATTTGTTTAAATACATTGCATTCACCACGCATATTTTTCCTATTCGTGCTCAAACATGTTTTACTGAAATCTTTCAGAGACACACTAAAGGGTTTATAAAATAATAACGTTATCCAGGATGAAACTTTCTGAAACAATTCATGAGATTTCGGAGCTCTCAGCGGCTCCATCGACAGATGGTACTCATCTGACACCTTTACCCATCTGACGACGGAGCCACTAGGAGCTCTCAGCGGCTCCATCGACAGATGGTACTCATCTGACGCCTTTACCCATCTGACGACGGAGCCACTAGGAGCTCTCAGCGGCTCCGTCGACAGATGGTACTCATCTGACGCCTTTACCCATCTGACGACGGAGCTCTCAGCGGCTCCGTCGACAGATGGTACTCATCTGACACCTTTACCCATCTGACGACGGAGCCACTAGGAGCTCTCAGCGGCTCCATCGACAGATGGTACTCATCTGACACCTTTACCCATCTGACGACGGAGCCACTAGGAGCTCCAAAATCTCATGAATTGTTTCAGAAAGGGTCATCCCAGATAACATGTATCACGATTACTTACATCACAGAAAGAAGGACCTTTTTATTACGGTTGTGAAACGGATCTCTGATGTTTCATTCTCATACGGAATTGAACTTGCTGTTTATGCAGCAAATGATAGTCAAATTAGGTTGGGGATGGAAAGTGATTTATTCCGACGGAGTGAGTGAGCGAGCGAAGCGAAGCGAAGAGAAGCGAAGCGAAGCGAAGCGAGTCAACAAACGCAGCCCTACAAATGAGATTAATCTAGACTCGATCTTGTTTGTTTGTGAGGATTACAAAGATTTCTCTTCATTCAGGGCACTGATTATGTAAAGTTACATGTCAAAACAATCGCCGTAGAATCAGACATTGGCAAAGCTATGCTAGAATGCACCGAAGTTTCCAGTTTATGTGACCTAAGGCAAAATATTCAAAATATTGAGATAATACAGCCCTTGACTTGATATGCTAAATCCAACTTTGAATGCCGATATACACCAAGGTATCCTAGCCGTGAAGGATTGTCTTCTGAAAATACAAATTAATGACAAAATAAGCCAGGCAAAATGAGTCCTGGATCATTCGTCACCAACTAGATGCAACAACTCTGGCGCCGCCCTACCACGTGAGCACGTGCAATTGACCTGCTAGAGCATCTCCTGTTTCCGCAACTTTATTAATCATAGCTTCAAGTTTTCTGGATCAGTTTTCGTTGCAAACCAAACGTGACCAATCCTGACACGAACCACGTGCACATTGCAACTCATCTGCTTATGATACCTGTTCCCCGATACAAAAATACGGGAGGAAAATGGATCCTGGGTGGGTAATGGCCACAAACCGGACATGAACAATTCCAGTTCCTGGACTTCGACCGGCTGAAGAGGATTGGCGTCTCCGCCCAACTAGCGGCATACTGGCTGAAGAGCAGCGGTTCTCCAACCTTCAAACATGGAGAACGAGCGATCGGACAGACAAAACGTGCGACGCTCACTCATGACTGTCTGATTTATGATTCGCATGCCTCGACTAGTATTGATATCTACTGGACTTGCTATGACCTGGGGCAGGTCACACGCTCCGTTGGCCTTCCGTCAAATTATGAGTATATTTTCCGTTTCGTCTGCAACATCAATTAGTCCAATACACACATATTTGAATTAACCGCACATCGCACATCTACTGACATCGGTAACATTATATATATATACTTCACGTGCCACCAGTAAGACTCCTTGCTGAGCGCGGGTCGAGTCAGTCTAGCAGTACGACCAGTTGTACTCCTCATTTAACGACACAACACATGGTAAGACTCCTTGCTGAGCGCGGGTCGAGTCGGTCTAGCAGTACGACCAGTTGTACTCCTCATTTAACGACACAACACATGGCTGCGTGAGTGAGCCGTGGCATGCGGACCATAACACGCCTTGCAGCTTTCCTTTCCATTCGCATGTGAAACAAACAATCGATTCACCGAACGCTATTTCTGGACGTTTTCAGTTGGTTATTTGGGCTCCACAGCGCACCGATCGTAGTGTTCAGCGTCATCTAGAAGTTTTCCGAAAGCAGCTTGCTCTTGGGCGAATACAGTTATCAATAGCAATATTCACGGAATCTGCCTCACTCGTATTTCCGAAGTTCCTGATTTGATGAAATGTGCTGGAGAGGTCTTGGGTTCAATCAAGACACTTTTCGAGGACGAATAATTCCTTTAGAATAGTTTGAAGAAATGCAATTTGACATCGGACTGCTATGAAAAAGACGCGTTAATTTCATTGTATCATTTAAATGATTGTTGTATATTGAGAAAACATTTGCCAGACGGGCAACATTGACGCATTTACAGTCCGATAGCACCTCACCTGCAGACGGCAGAATGCTAACCATTGCCCCATATCACCCCATCTGTAAGCGGCAGAATACTAACCCTTGCCCAATAGCACTCCATTTGTAGGCGGTAATATGCTTACAATTGTCCAATAACACCCCACCTATAGGTGGCAGAATGCTAACCCTTGCCCAATTGCATTCCACTTGTTGGCGACAGAATGCTAACCCTTGCCCACCTGGTCGCCGGCAACATCACTTTCGACTGTGGCGCGCGCGCGCGCGCGTATATATATATATATATATATATATATATATATATATATATATATATATATATATATATATATATATATATATGTATGTGTGTGTGTGTGTGTGTGAGAGAGTGGGGGGGTCTTTTGAACTCCCAACCCGAACACGATGCGCTGGAGCGGAAACGGAAACCATTGTTGTCTTTTGCTCGACGTGTAGATTCCAAAGCAGATACAACTTCTGATCTTGGGTCAATTTTTAAAGTCCAGGAGACGGGGCCAGGTTATGCCTGAAATGCATTACGACTAGGAGCTTTCCCGCCCAGCACCGTGTGTGGTAAAATGGGACACTCGGGCACCGGTTCGTCACAGTGCACTGTGACGTGACATGTCCGTCACACGGTCGAGGCGTCATCCCATGACGGCGTCAGCCAGCGCGCACACGCACCGCTGGTCTCGTAACGACAGAGATCAGAAGCACAGAACGAACGCTTCTCAACCACGAGACTCCTTACGGGACAGTGGTCATCCAAGATTACACTTCGGGCGAGCTCTCCGAACTTAACCCGCGCCGTTTTTTCGGTCAGATCATCACACCCCGTCTCGGGGGTCCTTTTATACCCCCATCTAATTTCCAAACTAGGCGTTGCACGAACACGAAAGTGGTGTAATCGGAAAGCGCTCGATGGGTAGGGCCCGCAACCACACCCAAATTTTCTTCCCCAAAGTGACGTCACAAGGGTATGCGATCACGACTGAAATCGTGTCTGGCTCTGGGGAGTTCATTTTGGGGGAGATTTTACCCCAAAAAATATTTGGAATCAGAAAAGGGAGACGAAATCGACCATGGCTCCAAAATGCTTACCCACCGAAAAATTAACATTTTTTTTCTTTCAAAATTGAGTTTTCACCTTTCTTGAATATATATTTTTGTAATGGGTAGAGCGGACCGAGCAACGTTGTCTGAAATCAACTTGCCTTCATAAAAGTACTTACTTTAGTTAGAATCTTCGACTTTAGCCCCAATGGGCAAATATGCAAAACCAATAAGTCATCAAAAACGAAACATGCAACATTCCTCTGGTGCGTTTTGTTGCATTCCTAAAGATAAGCAAACGCTGAAAGTTTCATTGACATATTTTAATTCGTTAAAGCGTGACGACCGGTTTAATTTTTTGGGAGGGCCACTCGCTACAGAGAGCCACTCGCCACAGAGACGCGGGGAAGGGGGCAGATGAGGAGACGGCGCAGTACAGCCGGGCCGCGAGAGCCACTCACCACAGAGACGCGGGGAAGGGGCAGATGAGGAGACGGCGCAGTACAGCCGGGCTGCGAGAGCCACTCACCACAGAGACGCGGGGAAGGGGGCAGATGAGGAGACGGCGCAGTACAGCCGGGCTGCGAGAGCCACTCACCACAGAGACGCGGGGAAGGGGGCAGATGAGGAGACGGCGCAGTATAGCCGGGCCGCGCGAGCCACTCACCACAGAGACGCGGGGAAGGGGGCAGATGAGGAGACGGCACAGTACAGCCGGGCCGCGAGAGCCACTCACCACAGAGACGCGGGGAAGGGGGCAGATGAGGAAACGGCGCAGTACAGCCGGGCCGCGAGAGCCACTCGCCACAGAGACGCGGGGAAGGGGGCAGATGAGGAGACGGCGCAGTACAGCCGGGCCGCGAGAGCCACTCACCACAGAGACGCGGGGAAGGGCAGATGAGGAGACGGCCAGTACAGGCGCGGCAGAAGGAAGCAGATGAGGAGACGGCACAGTATAGCCGGGCCGCGAGAGCCACTCACCACAGAGACGCGGGGAAGGGGACAGATGAGGAGACGGCACAGTACAGCCGGGCCCGAGACCACTCACCACAGAGACGGGGAAGGGGCAGATGAGAAACACACCGGGCCGGAGGCCACTCGCCACAGAGACGCGGGGAAGGGGGCAGATGAGGAAACGACGAGGGCGCCGCCTGTACCGTCACGTACGGACCGGGTGAGTAGAGCCGGCGTACGGGACGACAGCCATCACCCGGCGCCCACACACTCTTCCCACTCTCCCTCACGGCTGTTCAGGCAAGGCGCATAGCTCGCACAGCCGCGCCGCCTCGGCGCGCGGATCGGGCCACCCGAGCACGTCCGCCGCCGTCCATCTCGGCTGTTTACCAACGGTGGATCCGTCTGCCTGCTCACCACAGCCGCGGTATCTAGGCGTGGATCCGTCTGCCTGCTCACCACAGCCGCGGTATCTACGCGTGGATCCGGCCATCCGAGACAGCCGCCACCGCCTATCTCGGCCGGCCACACACGGCGAACCCACCCTGCACAATAAACATGCATCCCTCTCGTACACAGCGCCCCTGAATGAACACAGGGCCCCTGGTGGGTTTGTACCCGTGGGGCGGGCGCTGCACCACACGCCCTTACCACCGCCTGTTTACGCCCAGTCAAAGACCGATTGCCGACCGCACTGCCCGAGCACCGCGACCAGCGTGCCCGCGACCAGCGTTCATATTTTTCCAAAGTTCATAACTTCCAAATTCGAAGTCAACTTTCAAAACAGCCCGGATAGGAGTTCATATTTTCCAAAGTTCATCATTTCGAAATTGGAAGTCAATATTCAAAACTTGGAAGGCAGCTTCCAAATTGAAGTTAACTTCCAAAAGTCGGAAGTTAGGTTAGGTTGGGTTAGGCAAGAATATATTGGGTTAAGTTAGATTAGGTTATGTTAGGCTGGGCTCCTTCCGTGCTACTTTGGAAGTTCACTTTCGATTTTTGGAAGCTAACTTGCAAGTTGTAAAATTATTTTCCAATCTGGAAGCTAACTTCCAAATTGAAAATTATGAACTGTGACCTCCAAGGTAGCACGGATAGGAGCTTAACCAAACCTAACTCACCCGAAACTAATCTAACTTAATCTAACCTAACCTTCCGACTTTTGGAAGTTAGCTTCCAAGCTGGAAGCTGGAAGCTAAGTTCCAAGTTTTGGAGATTAACTTCCAAGTTAGAAGCCAATTTTCAATTTGGAAATCATGAACTTTGGAACATATGATACGCCGCCGTCCGAGAGGAATGGATGACGTCATTTATGAGGGGCGTTTTGGCGCAACGAATACCCGACGGACAAGAGAGTGCACCGGCCGCCGCCGCCACCGCCGCAGAGTGCACCGCCCCCCGGGTGGCTGCCACAGCACCCCCTGGTGGACTCCACCGCCGGCCGGTGGCGTTCGGGTACGCCGACCCCCCCCCCGGCCGCCCCCGAAGGGGAGGCTAGAGAGTGATCGCCCGCCCCCTACCGTCGCCGGCCCACGGACCGGTTGGCGCCCCCTTCCGGGCCAGGGAGCTCCGCCCATGAGATAGACGCCCCCCTCCTCTACCGCCTGCAGCCACAGCCGTCGCCCCAATGAGACCCAGAGGC
This sequence comes from Ashinkailepas kermadecensis, assembly GCA_034440615.1. NCBI lineage: Eukaryota > Metazoa > Arthropoda > Thecostraca > Neolepadidae > Ashinkailepas > Ashinkailepas kermadecensis. The sequence continues at coordinate 271,343 of JAOTOM010004580.1, read as the reverse complement.
ACGCGGGTGCACCCGGCGCCGCCGGGGCCGTCTGTTATCTGCCGACACCGTCGATGGCGACGGCGAGGAAGTCGACAGGCGGGCCGAGCATCGGCAGGTGCCGATCACGACGGCCCCTTCGGCGCCGCCGGGCGGGCTGGGGATTCCGGATGACGGCGCGGGCCGCGCGGAGCCTGCATCATCTGGGGAAATACACGACGGTACCGCCACAGCCGCCACCGACGGCCATGAGCGACCCCTCGCCAATACCACGGGCCAGATCGACCTGGTCGCCGGCTCCTCACCACCAGACGTCCTCCCAGGCACTGGGCTCCTGACGCCGCCGCATCTGGCGCGGCTCACCAGCCGCAGGGCGAGGGGGAATCGAGGGGCGCAGATGGTCGAGACGCGGACACCCATATCGTGGCTACCCGGCCCCGGGAGCCGTTCACAGCCAGCGGGCTGGATCACCTCGGACCCGGACGCCTCGGAAGCCAGGCCCCGGACGCCGATTCTCTGGAGCCGGTAGGTGAGGCGGAAGTTCTGGCCGGCCGCTGTCCAACGCCGTATCCACACGACCGCCTGTATCGCGACGACGCTCCCCCGGTCCATTGTCTCCTGACCACCGACCGCCTATATAGCGACGGCGGTGCCCCCTATGTCTCACCAGCGGCTGGGCCCGGGCGTCGGTGACGCTCCCGGTCCATGGTCTCCGACCACCGACCGGCTCGGCCCGGGCGTCGGTGACGCTCCCCGGTCTATGGTCTCCTGACCACCGAGCGCTTCCCCGCGGCGCAAGTGGATCGGCAGCCGGACAACATGACGCTGCTGCGCCCGCTCGTCTTCTTCGCCACGTACGGCGGGCCCTTGGACATCAGCCACGTGGTGACGGGGGATAACGGTGCCGCCGCTGCGCTCCCTCACGGCGCCGCGCCCACATCCCGCGGCTGTGTACACACGCTGCCAGGGCGGGCCCACATCCGCGGCTGTGTACACACGCTGCCAGGGCGGGCCCTTGGACATCAGCCACGTGGTGACGGGGGATAACGGTGCCGCCGCTGCGCCCCACATCCCCGGCTGTGTACACGGCGCCAGGGCGGGCCCACATCCCGCGGCTGTGTACACACGCTGCCAGGGCGGGCCCACATCCCGCGGCTGTGTACACACGCTGCCAGGGCGGGCCCACATCCCGCGGCTGTGTACACACGGTGCCAGGGCGGGCCCACATCCCGCGGCTGTGTACACACGGTGCCAGGGCGGGCCCACATCCCGCGGCTGTGTACACACGCTGCCAGGGCGGGCCCTTGGACATCAGCCACGTGGTGACGGAGGATAACGGCACCGCCGCTGCGCTCCCTCACGGCGCGGCGCCCACATCCCGCGGCTGTGTACACACGCTGCCAGGGCGGGCCCACATCCCGCGGCTGTGTACACACGCTGCCAGGGCGGGCCCTTGGACATCAGCCACGTGGTGACGGGGGATAACGGTGCCGCCGCTGCGCTCCCTCACGGCGCCGCCGCTGCGCTCCCTCACGGCGCCGCCGCTGTGCTCCCTCACGGCGCCGCGCCCACATCCCGCGGCTGTGTACACACGCTGCCAGGCAACTTTGCAAGCTCCCCCTCCGTCTGTGGGCCGATGAAGCACGGGGGAACGGCGCCTCGTGCCCCCGCTATCACGGACGTCCACTTACAATGTCATCATAAACCAGATCAGCATTCCATTTGGGTGTTTGGCGGGTAGTACCACAACCTACCGCCACGGCTGGGAGATCGGCCGATACCAGCCAAAACATGAGGTTATAGGATTAAAAGACAGACCGCATCATTTGGTCGACCAAGAGAGCAGGCTTTAAGGATGCCAATAGTAGACCCCTGGTCATCCTCCATCGCTGGTGTTGGCCGGGCCAACACGCCTTGGCCCGGCCAAGGCGCGTTGGCCGGGCCAAGGCCTCTACGACTGACCAGCTTACTTCTCACTCCTCACCCGAGTCCCTGCTGCGCTCTTTAGCTCTCGACACCACTCTAAGTCCGTGCCGCTTGTTTGCGCAGACCACCGCATGCGACGTCATGGGCACGCGGGTACCCATTGGCACACGAGCACCCATTGGCACGTGAGTACAAATTGTTCCGCGAGTACCGTGCCCAGTACAAATTGTCCCGCGAGTACCGTGCCGGTGCGAATTGACACACGCAGCAATCGTGCAGTCGGGAGGGCTCGCTGGGTTACGCAACGTTACGCAACGTCATGCGCTACTGCATCATATCGCGCCACGCAACATATTATCTACGCCGCGCCTGATTAGCCGTCCTGTGAATTATTGGCGCCAACAGATATTCCAGCTAGCACTGGTGGTTGATGGTGTCTTAACATGCGATCTAGGAAGACGGCGAATAATTTTGCGCGCAAGATGCACAATTGCAAGCTGGAGAGCTAATGAAATGTGTTTGTGTGGCTCCACAATGCACCAGCTGAGACTATATGGCGTTGTCTGCCTCTCACCCTAACACTAAGGGCGGGCATCACGGGGAATCGAACCGCGTGCTTCTGGTTTCCCAAATGATCAGGTTTACCACTGAGCTACCGACGCCCTAGCTAATGAAGGCTTGAAGGCACAGCACCATTTAGATATCGACCTACCAGGTGAAAACGACAGGGGAGGGTTAAATGCCACCGGTCAGCGATGGGTTCAGTCTCATGGCCAAGACGGCTCGACACAGATGGGGTTTACGACGCCAATTCGCGTACGAGGAAAGGGCCGGGATGGGGAATGGACGCGCACTCCTGACTTGTGAATGGCAGCCTCGAGAATGACCGCTATGCGGCGCCCTAATGGAGATTGCATCGGCATGGCCGACCAAAAACCTGTCGACAGCTCACCTCTGTTCGGACCATACAACCGTCCGGCTAAAGCTGATGGTGCCATAACAATGGGGTACAACAGCGTGCATGCAATATCACGGAGTTCTTTGTTGGTGCGAAATGTACAATTGCGAACATTTGGTTGGGTGTGATTTGTAAGGTAAGAACAGGACCACTCAAAGCCAACTTCAATAAGTTTCAGCTCTGAAGTGAAATTAAAGCACATTAGCCCAGTTCCTCGAGTGTTGAAAGGGAATATAACACCTTAAGAGACTTAAGATATTTCAATACTCGAGGAATTAGGCCAATATTCCTCAATTTCACTTTAATGAAACTGCTTCGCTTCAGCACTCCAATCAATTAAGTTTCACATTTATCTGAAAACCCGTACCATTATTAATGACAACAAAAGAATTAGGTGGTGTGTAAAGAACATGCGAAACTTCACCGGAGATCGTCGAGGAAATAAACATCTCCTCAGTTGGCAGGCTCTACATTGCGTATTCGGCCAGGAGCAAGTTGATGATTGGCGCAGTTAGTCAAGGCATCCACTTTCCGTACGGATGGTAGTGGGTTGGAATCTCGGCGCCGAAATACCTCTTACCCGATCACACGGCCGTTACCGGTCTGGGCGGTTGGTTAATGCTGCACTTTATATTACTTTACACTATCGTATGAGTTGCTTGATGTAATAATATTTGTCAATGAAAGTAAGGAGTGTTGGTTATTGGTTTTTACGACACGTCGACCGTTGAGTCATATAGCGTCGCCAATCTCTCACGCCGATTGGTCGCGGGCCAAGAGTAGCGACAGGTGAGACTCGAACCCACAATCTTTCGATTGTGAGACGAGCATCTTACCCCTAGACCACTCGTCCCCTAAAGTAAGGAGGGGAAATACTCAATTAAAGCCTACTCATGCAATGAATGTCCAATTGGACAATCTGAAATTGTCATCGTGGAACTTTGTCTCAGGAAGGGTGCTTCTAGCTGAAATATCTGAGGGGGCATTCGGGCGCACTGAAGGTCAAACTTCTTTCAATGCGCAACTCTGGCCGAAAACCTGAGGGGACACTGGGGACAGATACCCCCAGCGCCCCTTGTATCCGCCCCTGTCCCAGAAACAATTGAAAGGGATTCTGATGAACTGGAGCCACTGAGATGGTTCCATGATAGCTGGACGCTGCCCCGCGGTAAGACCTCTCACTTTCTGCAGGCATTCAACTTTTGGTATCTTCAAACCAAAGTGGTCATACACCTACCCTACAGCGAGGGCTTGTGACCCCATGAAACATTGCATCCATATCCAGTTCAAGTTGTTTATTTCCCATCGTACGATCGTTACAGCCAGCGAAATAATTACTACATTCGATGAGACAAAGCATATTATTTTTGTTGCTACCATTGGGGTTTACCATTTATGCCAATCACGGCGGTTTCAGCAAGGTGGCGTGGCCTAAAGCCATGCTGAGCTGATTACAACGAACAATTATCCAAAAGGCATACACAAAACTGACAATGGGCGCCGCGCCCCTACGGGTGCCAGCAGTCGAGATACTCCCCTGGCCGTCGGTGACTGTCAGGTCAGAGGTCGGGACACTCTGCCGGCCATCGGTCGGTGTCAGGTCAGAGGTCGGGACACTCACCTGACTGTCGGTAGGTGTCAGGTCAGAGGTCGGGACACCCACCTGGCCGTCGGTCGGTGTCAGGTCAGAGATCGGGACACTCTGCCGGCCATCGGTCGGTGCCAGGTCAGAGGTCGGGACACTCACCTGGCCGTCGGTCGGTGTCAGGTCAGAGGTCGGGACACTCACCTGGCCGTCGGTCGGTGTCAGGTCAGAGGTCGGGACACCCACCTGGCCGTCGGTCGGTGTCAGGTCAGAGGTCGGGACACTGCCAGCTGTCGGTCGGTGTCAGGTCAGAGGTCGGGACACTCTGCCAGCCATCGGTCGGTGTCAGGTCAGAGGTCGGGACACTCACCTGGCCGTCGATCGGTGTCAGGTCAGAGGTCGGGACACCCACCTGGCCGTCGGTCGGTGTCAGGTCCGTGGTCAGGTCGCCGGCCAGGCTGGCCGGACCGGCACACCAGCCGTTCTCGTCGGGTTCAACCTGCACCGACAGCAGCCGGCTCTGCTTGACGGGCAGCGGCGGCGGCAGCGGCGGCGGCTCCTCGTCCTCCATGTTCAGACCTGAGGCGCGCACGCACCGCCGTCACACGCAGTGTTTCCCACCACCAACAACCGCTCGGCACAGCGGCGCCGCCACTGTAGCAATCAGCGGCCGGCACAGCTTCACACCGGTGGGGAAATAGCTCCCACTCGGCGTCCGTGGGGAAACATACGCCACTTGGCATCCGTGGAGAATGGCTGCCACTTGAGATCCGTGTGAAGGTGACACAATGACGCAACCTCAGATCCGCGACCGATGTTGACATGCTCTTTACGCCACAAGTCGCCGGGGGATCCCACTTCGGTTTACCTTGAATAGCGCCGGAACCGCTGCCAACAGCGAACTAAAACTTTTAGTGTTTTAAGTGAACAACTAGGCTAAGATTTTGAACGCAGTTGTGTTCGAAGTAATCTTAAATCAGGTGAACTTGACGCCATGAAGCTATTTGTAGGTGCTCACATCCCATTACTATTAGCCCGATTCATGGAAGGTTAAAAAATAAATGCACACGATTCAGAAAACATCTGGACACGGTTATCATGCCTTTACGTGTACCAGGTTAATGTGATTTACTCATGATCTGATTGGAGAACGTGGTAGTCATAGTCATGAAAGACATGACAAGTGCATACAGGCCACATAGCCTTAATACTTACTCACAGCTATGGAGGCCCATCTGGATTAATCCCATAAAGGAAGGATACCATGACACAAGAGCGAGAGCTTGTTGCCTGTTATATATGCGTAACCAGTAATACGGACCACTTAACACATCGTCTTGCATACAAGCCATACTCGAACAAATATTCACTCTTTTTACTTAACATGACCTGTGACGACATCGGTGACCTCGAGGAAAGCAAAATTAAACTTGACACAACGAATCCACTGCACTACATGAACTCCAACTTCACTACAGCGCAATACACCACCATCAGCCATCAGTGATGGCTCTTGACGCCGCAATCGTCATGACTGAAGTGCAGGCAAATGCCAAATGTAAGATAAAATACTCGCGACAAAGCCTACGCTCAAATATAGCGCGTCGTTGGCATACCGACGACATCGCGAACGCAATACACTGGCCGGCTGAGCTATGATTCGATGACGCATTTCTGGCCAGACGTGACCATAGCCGGGGCCGGCCTCGGTGTTGAATGGCGACGCCCACCCCGTCCATCCATCTCTGTTCGTAATGGCGCCGCTGTCGGCGGGTGAGGCGGCGCGGCGGCCGCTCCAGCCAGCGCCGCGCCTTAATACCGTCCGGCCACAGAGCGTTCAAGAGCGTACGTGCCGCCGGCCGGCAGCTTCAATATTGTGCCGCTGAACGAGAGGGGCGGGCCGACGCCATCAAAACAGCAGCGGTCGGCAGCCGGCCGGGCAGCACCGGCACGCGCCTGCCGACGCCTCCACGGGCGCCGCAGGTTACCGGACCATGGGTCGACTTGCTAAGCCCGCCGCGAACCACGCATCATTGTTCTCATCCTCTCCTAATCCGTCCTAATCTATCCTATCTCTACATCTGAATCTGTATCTATATCCGTCTCCGTCCCCCGGCCACCAGCACGCCCCTGTCTGAGGCGTGAGCGAGCACAGACTGCAGGTGCTCGAGCACCGTCTAATTACTGGCCACTCCCAACACGGACTGCGTTCTGGTTAGCTCCACTGCGTCTTGGAAGGCTAGTCGCGGCAGCAGCAATACAGAATCGATGGTCACAATGCAAGATCACGACCACACCACTGACCCGCGCACCACACACTACAAAACTAGCCCACAAATCACGACATACTGGTCGCACTACCGATCCACACACAGCAACATAATTGTTAGAAGGTGTGCCGAATTTCACAGCGGTATTTTCAGCGGCTTAGGCGTCATCTCAGAGCACCTGCGTAGTGGGACCGGCATCGAGGTTGTTATCAGACTGGAGTAAGCTATGGAGGTCGGCAAAGTTGGACCGCGCGACCTGAAGCTGTATGTTGCGTGCGGCCGGCCACTGCGCAGGCCAGCACCACGACGACTATTTAAAGACGTCCATTTACGGAGCCTCGAGTCATGTCTTCCCACGTGATTAGGTTATGCACTGCCGGCCAAGTGCAGCCAGACCACCACCGATCGGACGGACGTCGTCAGAGCCAGCCATAGCCACCCACCCCAGTTGGTCGGCTGTTGGCTTTACGATACGTGCACCGTCGCGTCATAACGTCATAACATAGCGTCGCCAATCTATCACGCCCATTGGTTGCGGGCGAAGACTATGGGAGACTGGGCGCGGGCGAAAACTATGGGAGACTGGGCGCGGGCGAAAACTATGGGAGACTGGGCGCGGGCGAAAACTATGGGAGACTAGGCGCGGGCGAAGAGAAGAGTAGCGACACGTGGGACTCGAGGCGGACATGTTTCGGTTGGGAGACGCGCGCATTAGCCCTACTCGCTGTCTAACCCGGCGAGTTGCTTACGCCACAAACCGGGCGTGTAGCGCCACTTACCGAGCGAGTCCCGCGAGCTGAGCGTGCTGGTGGAGGGCGTGCTGCGCAGCGGAAACTGGCCGCTCGACGGTCGCGTCAGCCGCCGCTCACGCTCCACCTCGGAGCGCAGTGGTCGCGCAGGCCGCAGCTGAAACAGCCGTGGCGACGTCAGGGCGGCACGGCAGAAGCCCAGCAACGATCGGCTGGATCGCTGGTTCGAATCTCGGAGGCGAGTGTCGCTCCGTCCATCTTACGATCAGAAGGTAGTTGGTCTGAGTTTTTCTGCGATAAGTGTAGCCCTGTCCAACTAGCAGCCGGAGGGTAGCTGGTCCGAGTTCCCCTGCGGGCGAGCGAGACCACGTCCACCAATACGACGGCAGGTAGTTGATTTGACTCACTGCCGGGAAGCTTCACCAGCTTCCACCCAGCGATTAAGGATAGTTAGCTTAACGCTCGCTGCCAGCCAATGTGACCAACGTCTTAGTTATCGACAGGTATCTGGTTTGATTCCCGCCGCAGGAAGCTTCGCGACCGTCCATCTAACAACCAAAGCGTACGTGGCTGACGTGCACTGCAAGTCTTTCACAAGCGTCCATCCAGCAGCCGCACTTCGTTCGATTCGCAGAGCCGGTGGACTTTCCGACTGCGGCTCCGGTCAGCACATCGGTGGCGGCGAGCAGTGCCCGTCATGGTGGCGGCGAGCAGTGCCCATCAGGGAGGCGGCGAGCAGTGCCCGTCAGGGTGGCGGTGAGCAGTGCCCGTCATGGTGACGGCGAGCAGTGCCCGTCAGGGTGACGGCAGACAGTGCCCGTCATGGTGGCGGCGAGCAGTGCCCGTCAGGGTGGCGGCGAGCAGTGCCCGTCATGGTGGCGGCGATCAGTGCCCGTCAGGGTGGCGGCGAGCAGTGCCCGTCATGGTGGCGGCGAGCAGTGCCCTTCAGGGTGGCGGCGAGCAGTGCCCGTCAGGGAGGCGGCGAGCAGTGCCCGTCATGGTGCGGCGAGCAGTGCCCGTCAGGATGGCGGCGAGCGTGCCCGTCAGGGTGGCGGCAGCGTGCCCGTCAGGGTGACGGCGACAGTGCCCGTCATGGTGGCGGCGAGCAGTGCCCTTCAGGGTGGCGGCGAGCAGTGCCCGTCAGGTGGCGGCGAGCAGTGCCCGTCAGGGGGCGGCGAGCAGTGCCCGTCAGGGTGGCGGCGAGCAGTGCCCGTCAGGGTGGCGGCGAGCAGTGCCCGTCAGGGTGGCGGCGAGCAGTGCCCGTCATGGTGGCGGCGAGCAGTGCCCGTCAGGGTGGCGGCGCGCCGTCAGGGTGGCGGCGGCAGTGCCCGTCAGGGTGGGAGTCGTCAGGGTGGCAGTGCCCGTCAGGGTGGCAGTGCCCGTCAGGGTGGCGGCGAGCGTGCCCGTCAGGTGGCGGCGAGCAGTGCCCGTCAGGGTGGCGGCAGCAGTGCCCGTGGGGGCGGCAGTGCCCGTCAGGGTGCAGACAGGCCCGTCAGGGTGGCGGCGAGCAGTGCCCGTCAGGGTGGCGGCGAGCAGTGCCCGTCAGGGTGGCAGTGCCCGTCAGTGCGTCAGGGTGGCGGCGAGCGTGCCCGTCAGGGGGCGAGCGTGCCCGTCAGGGTGTCAGTGCCCGTCAGGGTGGCGGCGAGCAGTGCCCGTCAGGGTGGCAGTGCCCGTCAGGGTGGCGGCGAGCAGTGCCCGTCAGGGCGGCGGCGAGCAGTGCCCGTCAGGGTGGCGGCGAGCAGTGCCCGTCAGGGTGGCGGCGAGCAGTGCCCGTCAGGGAGGCGGCGAGCAGTGCCCGTCAGGGTGGCGGCGAGCAGTGCCCGTCAGGGTGGCGGCGAGCAGTGCCCGTCAGGGTGGCGGCAGCAGGGCGGCGGCGAGCAGTGCCCGTCAGGGTGGCGGCGAGCAGTGCCCTCAGGGAGTGCCCGTCAGTGCGTCAGGGTGGCGGCGAGCAGTGCCCGTCAGGGGCGGCGAGCAGTGCCCTAGAGTGCCCGCAGGGGCGGCCCGTCAGGGTGGCGGCGAGCAGTGCCCTCAGGGTGGCGGCGAGCAGTGCCCGTCAGGGTGGCGGCGAGCGTGCCCGTCAGGGTGGCGGCGGCCCGTCAGGCGAGTGCCCGTCAGGGTGGCGGCGAGCAGTGCCCTCAGGGAGGGGCGAGCAGTGCCCGTCAGGGAGCGGCGAGCAGTGCCCTTCAGGGTGGCGGCGAGCAGTGCCCGTCAGAGGGGCGAGCAGTGCCCATCAGGGAGGCGGCGAGCAGTGCCCGTCAGGGTGGCGGCGAGCAGTGCCCGTCAGGGAGGCGGCGAGCAGTGCCCTTCAGGGTGGCGGCGAGCAGTGCCCGTCAGGGAGGCGGCGAGCAGTGCCCGTCAGGGAGGCGGCGAGCAGTGTCCGTCAGGGAGGCGGTGAGCAGTGCCCGTCAGGGTGGCCGACATCTGAGCGGCGCGCCAGTCGTCGGGACGCCCCGCCCCGCCGCGACACGACACATAATGCAGCGACACTGCCACCGGGCACCGGCCGCCTCACGGCTCAGTGGCACCTCGTGCGCCAGCCGATCGCCTGGGTAGGCGGCTCAGGCGGTCTCCGCGGCGCTCGTCTCCGCCGCGTGCCGCTCCCGCCACAGCCGACCCGCCCTCCGGTCACAGGTACGGCGCGCCTCCCGCCACGGCGGCCGAGCCGACCGAACAAATCCGATCGGGATAATTATTGGATTTGCTGCGACATTGGTCCGACAGTGGGCCGAGCGTCGCCGCCAGGTCATCCAAGCACCAAATCCAATACCGCGCGGAAACTGCGCCACGTTCGCTGCCTCCTGCATGGACCACAGTGTCCATTTCCTCCATAGGCACACCTATCCACCACGTTGGGGACGCCCGGAAATGACAGAACCCGCAATGCAATCGGGGACTTGAGCTCCCACTCGCTTTGATGCGTCAAGTAGCATTTAAGCCACACTTCACCACGGAGTGGGCGATGCTGTGCTGATACACATAATACAATTATTAGAATCGCTTTAATCCCGCCAGTCCACGAGTATCCATGCGAGCGCTTGCGAGCCAAACACTGGCTTAATCAAACCGCACATAAACAACTGTGTGGACGTCCGCATGATTCTCCACCATCTAATAAGGCTTCGGCAGAGATAGCGCAACTGAGGACTTCAGAGCCAAGCTAATTAGAAGGTACATGTTGTACACGGGCCGTACGGCTCCTCGAACCTTGAAACGCAAATAAGGAACACAGCTCGCTCAGCCGTTCGACTCAAATTAAGTTACATTTCCGTAATAATTCACAGAGGATATTTGACACGATTCCCACACCAAACACCTCAAGACTGCTGATCATTCTGCCGTCAGACCTAAAATGGCACTGCCTGTAGTGTCGGCACAGCGAAGCTTTACTCAGGACTGTCGTAAAAGTGTTGGATATATGGCAATGAAATAAACATCACCGCCAGGTAACATATGTAGGAACATAGTGACGACAAATACCAGCTGGGCAGGTATGCGAGTGCATTATCCCAGCAGGCCACACTCTGCATCTTGCACCAAATGGTATCGTCCAAAAATACGGAGGATGAATACTGAATAGATAATAATGCACAATTTGACCATAGGAAATTACGTTTTTCAAGACCAAGGTTCACACGGAAAAATCGTCAATGAATAAAATTTGTCAGTACTTCGAAATTTCATAACAGGAAACCTGTAGCTGAATACGCTTTGCACGCGTTACAAGCCTCAATCGCAATTGGAAAAGTACCAAAAATCGAATTTTCACAAAACATTGTAACAATATAACCTCACAGACAAACTCGAAAAACGGGAGCACGCGTGACACAAACTAAGCTTATGGCTTTGAAAAGCACGGATGCTTTAGTGGCTGCTTAAAGCGGCCACCAAGAATCAAATATATAACGAACTGGCGTGACCGAAGATTAGCTTTAAGCACACTGAAAACGTACAAGTACAAATAAAATGCAATGAACTCCAAAAAAAAAACAGCAACATCTCTGAAAGCAAATCCGAATGCCAGGCTCGCCTGTTATCAGCATTCTGAATGTAGATACCGATATGGGTGCAAAGTCGTTCTGTGAAGAAAAAAAACTGCCCCTCATGTGCCCTGTCAAAGACAACAGTCTCGATAGCATTGCAGTTCCGCAGGAAAGCAAGACCGGACATAAATCACTCAGCTCCATCGGATATGAATCACTCGGAAACCGAGGCGTACTAGACAACTGGGCACCTCTCATCGGATGTATCCATATAGACCATTGGCACGGTCAACACTTCAGCTATATGAGCAACCAGGGATGCAGAAACAATGGCCGATCCGCTGCACACAAAGGCAGATGGCTCTGGAAGTAAATGCCGATGAGAGATCGTGTGTCAGATCAGAACCCATGATGGAACGGAAAGCAGATTCGATCATTAAAACGGAAACACGAAAACAGAATCCATGTGATGAAACACAGAAGCAAAGGACGGACAACTAAGGATTTAAGACTAAGTTATAGAGATCTCCCAACTTTACTCGATTTTGGTTCTTTACCGGAAGTTGGACATTTTTGTATCAACAGCGAACAGGGAACTCTTGACATGGTAAAACATGAAGCGAATCTGCAACAAGCTCAATGTAGAGACTGTACGTTCGTCCCGTTGTGCCCAATAACCTGCGAAGGTATCCGCTGCGGGCGGTGTTCCTTCGGCTACCCACAAACGTCAATCGGCAACGCTATTTCGGCGCTTGAAATATCTGAAAATCGAGCGGTGATTTCGGCATTCGTGGTCAGTCGAAATGACAACGTTTGTCGGCTGGCAGGTCAGCGGGCCGCTCCACCCGGTGTGGGGTGGCGAACACACCCGGTGTGGGGTGGCGAACACACCCGGTGTGGGGTGGCGAACACACCCGGTGTGGGGTGGCGAACACACCCGGTGTGGGGTGGCGGAACACACCCGGTGTGGGGTGGCGAACACACCCGGTGTGGGGTGGCGAACACACCCGGTGTGGGGTGGCGGACACACCCGGTGTGGGGTGGCGAACACACCCGGTGTGGGGTGGCGGACACACCCGGTGTGGGGTGACGAACACACCCGGTGTGGGGTGGCGGACACACCCGGTGTGGGGTGGCGGACACACCCGGTGTGGGGTGGCGAACACACCCGGTGTGGGGTGGCGAACACACCCGGTGTGGGGTGGCGAACACACCCGGTGTGGGGTGGCGAACACACCCGGTGTGGGGTGGCGAACACACCCGGTGTGGGGTGGCGAACACACCCGGTGTGGGGTGGCGAACACACCCGGTGTGGGGTGGCGAACACACCCGGTGTGGGGTGGCGGACACACCCGGTGTGGGGTGGCGAACACACCCGGTGTGGGGTGGCGAACACACCCGGTGTGGGGTGGCGAACACACCCGGTGTGGGGTGGCGAACACACCCGGTGTGGGGTGGCGAACACACCCGGTGCGGGGTGGCGAACACACCCGGTGCGGGATGGCGAACACACCCGGTGTGGGGTGGCGAACACACCCGGTGTGGGGTGGCGAACACACCCGGTGTGGGGTGGCGAACACACCCGGTGTGGGGTGGCGAACACACCCGGTGTGGGGTGGCGAACACACCCGGTGTGGGGTGGCGAACACACCCGGTGTGGGGTGGCGGACACACCCGGTGTGGGGTGGCGAACACACCCGGTGTGGGGGTGGCGAACACACCCGGTGTGGGGTGGCGAACACACCCGGTGTGGGGTGGCGAACACACCCGGTGTGGGGTGGCGAACACACCCGGTGTGGGGTGGCGAACACACCCGGTGTGGGGTGGCGGACACACCCGGTGTGGGGTGGCGAACACACCCGGTGTGGGGTGGCGAACACACCCGGTGTGGGGTGGCGAACACACCCGGTGTGGGGTGGCGGACACACCCGGTGTGGGGTGGCGAACACACCCGGTGTGGGGTGGCGAACACACCCGGTGTGGGGTGGCGAACACACCCGGTGTGGGGTGGCGGACACACCCGGTGTGGGGTGGCGGACACACCCGGTGTGGGGTGGCGGACACACCCGGTGTGGGGTGGCGAACACACCCGGTGTGGGGTGGCGAACACACCCGGTGTGGGGTGGCGAACACACCCGGTGTGGGGTGGCGGACACACCCGGTGGGGGTGGCGAACACACCCGGTGTGGGGTGGCGAACACACCCGGTGTGGGGTGGCGAACACACCCGGTGTGGGGTGGCGGACACACCCGGTGTGGGGTGGCGGACACACCCGGTGTGGGGTGGCGAACACACCCGGTGTGGGTGGCGAACACACCCGGTGTGGGGTGGCGGACACACCCGGTGTGGGGTGGCGAACACACCCGGTGTGGGGTGACGGACACACCCGGTGTGGGGTGGCGAACACACCCGGTGTGGGGTGGCGAACACACCCGGTGTGGGGTGGCGAACACACCCGGTGTGGGGTGGCGGACACACCCGGTGTGGGGTGGCGAACACACCCGGTGTGGGGTGGCGGACACACCCGGTGCGGGGTGGCGAACACACCCGGTGTGGGGTGGCGGACACACCCGGTGTGGGGTGGCGAACACACCCGGTGTGGGGTGGCGGACACACCCGGTGTGGGGTGGCGAACACACCCGGTGTGGGGTGACGAACACACCCGGTGCGGGGTGGCGAACACACCCGGTGCGGGGTGGCGAACACACCCGGTGTGGGGTGGCGGACACACCCGGTGTGGGGTGGCGGACACACCCGGTGTGGGGTGGCGAACACACCCGGTGTGGGGTGGCGAACACACCCGGTGCGGGGTGGCGAACACACCCGGTGTGGGGTGGCGGACACACCCGGTGTGGGGTAGCGAACACACCCGGACAGGTGCCAAACCATGCGACTACGGACACCTGCTGCAATGTCAGGAGAACTGGGTGCTCTTCCACGCATGTAGCCGACAAGGTCATGCAGCGTCGCCAACCTCCAGCGCCAAACGGTGACGGCAAGTGACCTCCCACTGAGCGCCAGTTCACGATGTCATTTAGCGTTCAGTTGTGGTTCTAGTTTGACTTCAATTGACCCGACCCTAGTAGTTTGTGCAATGAAGCATGCAAGTTCACCACATGGACGATCTACCCACAAAGTTTCGTCGTGATTGGCCAAAAGGGTTCTGAGATTGAGACTTCGTCACATACTGGCAGGCAACCTAATTCAGCCAATCCACCTATTCCAGTGAAATCTCCGCCATGCAAGTTTAACGCCACCGCTTAATTCAACTAACCTAACCAAAAGCACTGAAATTTCGGGCACGAAAGCTTAACACCACCGTTAACTACTTGTCAAATGTCGTCATACCCAGCACGATGAATCTCACGATATGCCGAACCCCCCCCCCTCCTCACTGAGGCATGTAATTCTCAGAACACCAGCAGTGCATCGCTAACCCTGCTCTCATGTTGGCCGCCACACACTGAACGCCTGAAGCCGCCAGTGCCCTGAAATTCACTTTCGCGGCGGGGGTGGGGGGGGGGATTAAGAAGCGAAGACGTCAAAACCCGCCACAACGTCGAAACGGCTTGGCAATATGACAGACTGATGCTGTTGCTGTTATTTTGGAGTTTTAAAGGCGCTTGGATCAAGGGCTTATGATCATTTGGAGCTCATACCATATTCTATGAGATCAGATCCCCGTGGGAAACATCGCAGCGGCGAACAGACGGTTGCGAATCCGATCATCGCAAGGCATTGAATAATTTCCCCGGCGTGACTGCACCCGTTCTCCAGGATGTCTTGCAGGCGGGACTCGGCGAGGTGGCTCAAACGTGCAGCCTGCGTTCCCTTGAGAAGCAATGGCAGGTACATAACACATGACCATGTCTCCACACCTTCCCTCCCACGACATGTCTCTCGGCGGCAGGCAGGTGGCCGTGAGCGGCCTGCACGTCCCTTCCCCCGCCAGGCACGGGCCTCCAGAAGGAGCAGGCGGCGGGTGTGATGTGTGGCCGTGAGCGGCCTGCACACGTCCCTTCCCTCCCGGCGGCAGGCACTGCGAGGCCTCCAGCCGCCACAGGAGCAGGCGGCGGGTGTGATGTGTGGCCGTGAGCGGCCTGCACCCCCCCCCTCCCCCCCCGGGGGGGGGCACTGCGCGGCCTCCAGCCGCCACACAGGAGCAGGCGGCGGGTGTGATGTGTGGCCGTGAGCGGCCTGCACACGTCCCTTCCCTCCCGGCGGCAGGCACTGCGCGGCCTCCAGCCGCCACACAGGAGCAGGCGGCGGGTGTGATGTGTGGCCGTGAGCGGCCTGCACACGTCCCTTCCCTCCTGGTGGAAGGCGATAATGATACGTGGACACTGCATCTGTTGGCGAGACTGTGACAGCATAGATGCCGGAAATCAGGTATGGTGAGGAGGGTCGCTGCTACTGCAGTCGAGGTCTGCCAAGTTTCACGGAAAACAATTCGGGAGGGTAAAACTATGCTCGTAGGTGAAAATAAGTTTCTGTTAGGTGTCAGCATACACAATTTCGGAATTATAGGACACTGACACCAGCCACAAATGAGCTCCGGAACACACGCCAACATACGCACAAATGGTCCACGGTAGGCGAATATGTCGTGTATGGGATGGTCGAAGAAAAGAGAAATTAGTCACAAGGTTCGTAAAGAAACGATTTGCACGCATGATAACGGCTGATATCTGACAACGCCATTCACATTATTTAGGTTCATAACACGTTAGGGTGGAAGGCTGCTCTAATTCTCGGAAATTAGCAGGCATAACGAGATAAAAATCTTAGTTCCTGAGCACACCATAATTGTTCAAGATATAATTGTACTGCTTCAAAAACAAATCATCCAGGGAATGGAACAAAAATAAATCTCCAAAGTGCCCCAAACATGCGATAAAATGCCATGGAGATGACTATGTATCACCAGGTGCGAGTGGACGCCATCCATTCTGCAGCACGGCGCAGAAAGCGGAGGCAGTCCAAGGTCACCATCACGCGTTGTTTGCTTCCATTTGGCGCCATCGCCACTGCGGTCGCCAGCAGCACCGTCCAGCCTCGACAGCCCTGATAGCCAGACGTCCTGGTTGGAGAAATAACGGCGCAGGCAGCATTCCGCCCAGATCGGCTCTCACACACGTCCTATCTGGACTGTGACCGGCTGGGGAATTCCGACAACATTCCCCCAAGACCGGCTCTCACACACGTCCCATCTGGACTGTGGCCGGCTGGAGAGTTCCGACAGCATTCCCCCAAGACCGGCTCTCACACACGTCCCATCTGGACTGTGGCCGGCTGGAGAGTTCCGACAGCATTCCGCCCAGATCGGCTCTCACACACGTCCCATCTGGACTGTGGCCGGCTCGAGAGTTCCGACAGCATTCCGCCCAGATCGGCTCTCACACACGTCCCATCTGGACTGTGGCCGGCTCGAGAGTTCCGACAGCATTCCGCCCAGATCGGCTCTCACACACGTCCCATCTGGACTGCGTGCAGCTGAATAGTTCCAATGTGCTACAGATTCAGACAGGCATCTTGTTCACCTTCCATGCCTGAAGAAATGCTTTGCACTATTGCACCGAATACACATGCACGAGAGTTGCAAAAGCCGGCTGAGAATGCATTTCGGGTCAAGAAACCTTGTTCTTTCTTCAAGGCGTATGTATCAGTTTATTCGGACTATATCGTGGCAAAAAATACACCAATTCCCATCAATAATTTGAATATAAACCATTTCAACCAGTGAACCAAGTTTGAGGTGTCCATTTGGGAGTGGGTGAATTTCAGGAAAAATAATTAAGACATCCATTGTTCAAGTATTGTTCAACTGTCTTTAAACGAGACGACGACCTCAATTCCATAAAGCCTTGACTTGGTTAGGTTAGTTGCGTAACCAACGGCACCTGCTCACAGTGGAGGATACACCACACGAAGAAACCGAAACCCAATGTTGCGCGTTAAAAACGCAAGTAACTGAAAGGAAGGCTGCCGTCTCTGTTGCAGAACGCGTACACGCGTTCTGCAACAGAAATGGCAGCCAACCTTTTGTTCCATCCCTTTCATCTATGTTGTCTAAGCTCCAAAACTGGCGAGCCATCGATCCGAGTGGTCTGTTTTCGTTCTGCGCGGCTGCCGACATTTGTTCCCACACCCACAGCGCAACCGATAGCTGGCCAGACGGCCGCCCCCCCCCCCCCCCCCCCCCCTCTCTCTCTCTCTCTCTCTCTCTCTCTCTCGGTGTAGGGTCTCGGTCTCCGTCTCGGTGTCTGTGTCTGTGTCTGTGTCTGTGTCTGTGTCTGTGTCTGTGTCTGTGTCTGTGTCTGTGTCTGTGTCTGTGTCTGTGTCTGTGTCTGTGTCTGTGTCGGTGTCGGTGTCGGTGTCGGTGTCGGTCTCGGTCTCGATGTCGGTTTTCCGAATCTCGGTCTCTCTCTCTCTCCCCCTCTCTCGGTGTCGGTGTCGGTCTCGGTTTCGGTCTCGATGTCGGTTTCGGTCCGGGTCTCGGTCTCACTCCATCTCTCTCGGTGTCGGTGTCGGTGTCGGTGTCGGTGTCGGCGTCGGTGTGGGCGTCGGTGCTGGTCTCGGTTTCGGTCTCGATGTCGGTTTCGGCCCGGGTCTCGGTCTCTCTCCCTCGCTCTCTGCCCATCGGCCAAACCGGCTCGCTCTGAACACAGTCGGCCGGCGGCCGGACGTCTGTGGCGGCCGCTGCTGTTGTGTACGGCTCGGCATTTCCGGCAGTAGTGCCGACAAAACAGGTCCTCTTGTCAGGCGGCTTGGTGACCCCGTTCGAGACAAGTGAAAGCCGTGATGTTCCAGCCGGGTGTACACAGGCTCCGGAAATTTGCGTGCAATCGGGAAATGCTCAACTTGACCCATCGTATCCACAGACGTATGGACGTGCTGTGACGTGAAACATGCACTGCACTATTACCACATGGATTTGCTGTATACTTCGGGCGCCAGATTCATCATGGGAAACTTGGATTTTTAACCAAGAAAGCAAGGATATTGACTGCTGAACCACCATGCTGTATATTTAGCATAGTTCGCGGCTTCGTGGCTTGCTCTGGCTAACTACTGCGGCCTAACCACGATTGTGACGTCTTGCAAGAAGTGACATCTACCTAGCTACCTAGCTATGCAATCATGGGCGGAACTACGTCCTTCACGATCGGGGGAGGGGGGGGGGGGGCAGCCAATGGGATGAGTTGGTTGGTTATTTGGGTTTAGGGGCGCATCGACTGCGTTGGTCATACAGCACCCACAATGGGATGAGTGGAACGGCCAGAAAAGCTAAGGGGGAGGGACGTTCCACAGGGCCCAATGTTAAAACCGGAACAATAGAGGATCGGTGAAAGCGTTCAGGTTCCCAAGTAGATAGTAAGCTTCACTCATGGACACAACAGTCACGTGCTTGATTTATTCATTTATTATTTGGGTTTAAGGGCGCGCCGACTGCAGGGTCATTTGGCGCCCAACAGTCACGTGTACAATCCTCAACCTGATAAGTGGTGCAGCCTCCCAGTCCTAGCCTGGTAAGTGGTGCAGCATCTCCAGTCCTAGCCTGGTAAGTGGTGCATCTTCCCCAGTCCTAGCCTGGTAAGTGGTGCATCTTCCCCAGTCCTAGCCTGGTGAGTGGTGCATCTTCCCCAGTCCTAGCCTGGTAAGTGGTGCATCTTCCCCAGTCCTAGCCTGGTGAGTGGTGCAGCATATCCAGTCCTAGCCTGGTAAGTGGTGCAGTCTCCCCAGTCCTAGCCTGGTAAGTGGTACAGTCTCCCCAGTCCTAGCCTGGTGAGTGGTGCAGCCTCCCCAGTCCAAGCCTGGTGCGTGGTGCAGCATCTCCAGTCCTAGCCTGGTAAGTGGTGCATCTTCCCCAGTCCTAGCCTGGTAAGTGGTGCATCTTCCCCAGTCCTAGCCTGGTAAGTGGTGCATCTTCCCCAGTCCTAGCCTGATGAGTGGTGCAGCATATCCAGTCCTAGCCTGGTAAGTGGTGCAGTCTCCCCAGTCCTAGCCTGGTGCGTGGTGCAGCCTCCCCAGTCCTAGCCTGGTGAGTGGTGCAGCCTCCCCAGTCCTAGCCTGGTAAGTGGTACAGTCTCCCCAGTCCTAGCCTGGTGCGTGGTGCAGCCTCCCCAGTCCTAGCCTGGTAAGTGGTGCATCTTCCCCAGTCCTAGCCTGGTGAGTGGTGCAGCATATCCAGTCCTAGCCTGGTGAGTGGTGCAGCATCCCCAGTTCTAGCCTAGTAAGTGGTACAGCCTCCCAGTTCCAGCCTGGTGAGTGGTGCAGCCTCCCAGTCCTAGCCTGGCAAGTGGTGCAGCCTCCCCTGTCCTAGCCTGGTAAGTGGTACAGTCTCCCCAGTCCTAGCCTGGTAAGTGGTGCAGCCTCCACAGTCCTAGCCTGGTAAGTGGTGCAGCATCCCCAGTCCTAGCCTAGTAAGTGGTACAGCCTCCCAGTCATAGCCTGGTGAATGATACAGCCTCCCCAGTTCTAGCCTGGTAAGTGGTGCAGCATCCATAGTCCTAGCCTGGTAAGTGGTGCAGCCTCCCCAGTCCTAGCCTGGTGAATGGTGCAGCCTCCACAGTCCTAGCCTGGTAAATGGTGCAGCGTCCCCAGTCCTAGCCTGGTAAGTGGTGCAGCCTCCCCAGTTCTAGCCTGGTGCGTGGTGCAGCATCCCCAGTCCTAGCCTGGTGAGTGGTGCAGCATCCCCAGTTCTAGCCTAGTAAGTGGTGCAGCCTCCCAGTCCTAGCCTGGTGAATGATACAGCCTCCCCAGTTCTAGCCTGGTAAGTGGTGCAGCATCCATAGTCCTAGCCTGATAAGTGGTGCAGCCTCTCCAGTCCTAGCCTGGTGAATGGTGCAGCCTCCACAGTCCTAGCCTGGTAAATGGTGCAGCCTCCCCAGTCCTAGCCTGGTAAGTGGTGCAGCCTCCCCAGTCCTAGCTTGGTGAGTGGTGCAGCATCCCCAGTTCTAGCCTGGTAAGTGGTGCAGCCTCCCCAGTCCTAGCCTGGTGAATGGTGCAGCCTCCCAGTCCTAGCCTGGTAAGCGGTGCAGCCTCCCAGCCCTAGCTTGGTAAGTGGTGCAGCCTCCCCTGTCCTAGCCTGGTAAGTGGTGCATCTTCCCCAGTCCTAGCCTGGTGAGTGGTGCAGCATATCCAGTCCTAGCCTGGTAAGTGGTGCAGCCTCCCCAGTCCTAGCCTGGTAAGTGGTGCAGCCTCCCCAGTCCTAGCCTGGTGAGTGGTGCAGCATCTCCAGTCCTAGCCTGGTAAGTGGTGCAGTCTCCCCAGTCCTAGCCTGGTGCGTGGTGCAGCCTCCCCAGTCCTAGCCTGGTGAGTGGTGCAGCCTCCCAAGTCCTAGCCTGGTAAGTGGCGCAGCCTCCCCAGTCCTAGCCTGGTGCGTGGTGCAGTATCCCCAGTCCTAGCCTGGTAAGTGGTGCAGCCTCCCCAGTCCTAGCCTGGTGCAGCCTCCCCAGTCCTACCCTGGTGAGTGGTGCAGCATCCCCAGTTCTAGCCTGGTAAGTGGTGCAGCCTCCCCAGTCCTAGCCTGGTGAATGGTTTAATACAACGAAGAATGGCTCTTAGATGCTCCTGGGTTTTAGACATTGCGTGTAAAGAAAGCATACGACCTTCAATATACCAGGAGGTGCTGAGTTGACATCAAAAGTAACGTTAAGGATTATACTTTATTAGGTACTCAACGTTTCGGCCAGGGGCCATCGTCACTCCTGACGATGGCCCTGGCCGAAACGTTGAGTACCTAATAAAGTATAATCCTTAACGTTACTTTTGATGTCAACTCAGCACCTCCTGGTATATTGAAGGTCGTATGCTTTCTTTACACGCAATGCCTGGTGAATGGTGCAGCCTCCCCAGTCCTAGCCTGGTAAGTGGTGCAGCCTCCCCAGTCCTAGCTTGGTGAGTGGTGCAGCCTCCAAGTCCTAGCCTGGTAAGTGGTGCAGCCTCCCCTGTCCTAGCCTGGTAAGTGGTGCAGCCTCCACAGTCTTAGCCTGGTGAATGGTGAAGCCTCCACAGTCCCAGCCTGGTAAGTGTTGCAGCCTCTCCCCAGTCCTAGTCTGGTGAATGATGCAGCCTCTGCCAAGCCATGACAAACACACAGCCAGCTAATCAGATATATATTTATAGCAGTCTGCTCCAATATAACAAATACAACAGCAGCACATACACTTGGAGTAGTGTGCGAATTTCAGAACGTAACGATTACTGTTGCGCTGCTTTAGGAGCTGTTTGGCATCGGACTTTAATCGAGTCATTTGCGAAAAAGCTGCATTGAATCAGAATCGGCATCAGAATTATGGGTACAGCTAGTATTCAATGGGTAAAGTTGTTTCATTCTATAAATGTGGTTTTCGCAGTGCATAAAAAACTTCAATAAGGGGTGGCAGGTTAGCATTTCCAATACAATGCCAGTCACGGCTATTTGGGCATCCTCATCATGGCCGGCCCCATGGGGGTTTCTCAAAACTGGAATTGCAGCCGATGACATGTGTGGAGAATAGAACAAAATACAGAAAGTGGAGAATAGAACAAAACAGAACCATACAGAATAAAATATGGTACTTCTTACATCAATACCTATTCTTAAAACACTTGACATGTAGCATGCACGAATGAGGTGGAGTGGGTCTCTGTGATCACCATTTCACAACAGTCTATGCAATCAGTGGCGCAGCCAGGATTTTCTTAAGGGGGAGGGGTGACCAAGTAAAAATGGGCTAAAACAGAACGCTTTCGGCGCAATTCGCGCGCCGAAAATATTTGGCTTTACGTGGTGAAAATCTCAAAATTTATCATTTCATCTAGTATATTTGTGGTTGCTGACGTGGGGGGGGGGGGGGGGGGGGGTGTTCTATCGGTTCCAATTTGGCTGCGCCTCTGTATGAAATAGAAATTGGAGGTACAATCTAGCCAAAAGTAACGCATATTTGGATGATATTTTCCAACATTACATAATACAAAAGCCATACAGTGAATCACATGCAACTTCCCTGCGATCTCTGCACTTCTGTAGTCTGCAATGTCATCAATGACGTCAAACTTTGGACTGTTCAGCCCATGTACCCGCCTAGAGCAGGGTGTCCAAATCCAATTTAGGTTGGTCATTAGATGTACGTAACAAGGTCAGAATTATGCTATACAAGGGATAATATACCAACAGTAATGTACTATATTTGAGGAAGAAATTGACAGAACTAACAGAACTGTTCATGGGTGTTGTTTTATATACTTTTGAGGGGGCAAGTGCCTCCTCAATGTCGGCCTTTCTCCCCAATAATCTCAACTTTTAATATGGGATCTCATGGAGTGTACCCCCCCCCCATCCATTTGGGGCCGCCCTTTGTCTTCATGTACTGTGCCCCCAATAGTCTTCAGAAATCAACGCCCCTGGAACTGTTCCACAGGAAAGTTGCATAGCACGATAAATCTGCAAGAAACCGTTTCCGAGATACTCGAAACGACCGCAACCGACCGCTCCACCAAAGCTAAATGTATGCGAGCAGTGTGAACGCGGCGTACGACGCACTCTTTTTGTTCAACCGTGACGTCACAGCCAAGGACGACGTCAAGACGTAATACAATTTCAAAAGGGAAGCTTAATATGTATCATCCATACGTGAAAAATACAACATAAACGCATAAGCATATTTCATGGATTTTTAAGGTACAAAACCCACGACGTGCAACAACTCCATTAACTTATTGGTTCCTGCAAAATGCCTTGGCCACATCCTTCAAAAATCGCGGAATAGCCGAGCGACGTCTTTCTTCAAAGTCGGGAATTTATAATTTGGTTTCCGCAGGCTCCGCCCACTCCATCGCTTATTGGCTGGTTCACGTTACGTCAGAGCGGGGTATCGACCGGCTTGTTCTGTATAGTAATCCTGGCTTGTTTTGTTCGGTGGGCCCTCCGACTCGCGGCCATTCCACAAACGGGCGAGAGAGCGCAGCAAGTGCCGGGTCACGGCCGGCGTCCGCTGCAGTCTGCTGACGCTGCCACACACGCCACGCCGCTACACCACACGTCACACCAGCCGCACCAGCCGCACCAACGGCCACGGCCGCTGTGTGAACATCCTGCCCCAGCAGATGACACCTACCCGCTCTGACGGTATTGCACCCGCCCTAATGCGCCTCGGTTTCCCAGCTTAAATGTCAGGTCACTGCGTGGTACGTGCCTGGTCAAGGGTTTCTCGCCAGCTCCGATGGAGTGTTCCCTCACACTGAGAACGCCCGGCGTCCAATGCTCCGCCAGCTCCAAGCCGACCACGGCAGCGGATTTCGCTGCCGACATGGCGTTGACGGCGTGCCCCGCCGGCTCCCAGCGCCGCACAATCGCGGCTGGGCATTGTTAAGCGTCGGCTGCCGGCCTCGACCCGAGCAGCAGCCCCGGCCGGTCTCCCAGTCCGGACCACATTCTCCCAGTCCCGGCAGCCAGGCGCGGCCGCGGTACCCCCGTCCCGGTTACAGTATCCCAGTCCCGGTGGCAGTCCCCCAGTCCCGGTGGTAGTCCCCCCAGTATCGATGATAGTCCCCTAGTCCCGGTGGCAGTCCCCCAGTTCTGGTGGCAGGTTCCAAGTCTCGGTGGCAGTCCCCCAGTCCCGGTGGCAATCCCCCAGTCACGGCGGCCGTCCCCCATTCCAGGTGGTACTGTTCCAGTTCCGGTGGCAGTTCCCCAGTCCCGGTGGTACTGTCCCAGTCCCGGTGGTACTGTCCCCAAGTCCTGGTGGCAGGCTCCCAGTTCCGATGGCAGTCCCCAGTCCAGGTGGCAGTCCCCCAGTCCCGGTGGCAGTCCCCAGTCCCGGTGGCAGTGTTCCAGTCCCGGTGTGTCGATCGATTCTGGCAGTCGCAATGTTGGCAATAGCCACCGGACAGCGCTCCGCAGCCGTCGGTGCCGGACTCGTCTGCCCACATCTGTGACTGCCCACCTCATCTGACCACACGTCACTTCCCCCCCCCCCGCCACACACATACACATACAAACACACACGCCCATTAGCACATAAATGGCAGCCGCCGTGCCGGTCCAGAGTCAGCACCAGGCAACACGCGCGCGTCAACAATCTGGTTGAATGGTTATGAGCTTTAGCGCGCATCGGCCAGGTTTGATCATTTAGCGCCAATAACTAGCATTATGCTACCCACTAAACATACTCAGGCAACCTCCTGAAGTTCTTGGGATACTTAGTTACATACGCCCAAGTCCCACACCTTAGCATACACGCACGAGAATATCCCAGTCATGCTACACTGACAAACAGATGCCAGCAAACCTTATGTAGCAGACAGTCAAATAATTTACCCCCCCGTCTGGATAAAACGCGAATCGTCAACTAGCATACCATTCAGCCTTCAAATAAGGTCCTCAGTAAGTATGAAATTAAGTATAATTATTAATTTCAGTTATCGATACGTGAATTCCAGCCTTTTTGAAAGGTCATCTAATTCTTGTCATATCAAGCTATCAGATTCAGCCTAAAGCGCGATATGACCCAATGTATAAATATGTTTATGGTGTGAATATGCGTTGGGAACAATTTTCCACGTGACAAACCCTAGGTTGCACCGAACACTTGTTTCAAAAGACGACCAATTTTCTGAAGAGTACATTTTCCGTTGATTTCTGTCCATTAACATTGAAGTCCGCCATAGCGACCAAAACGCCATACGCCATCCAAACTATAACTTTAGGTGCATTAATAAGCAAGGTAATGCAAAATAATAAAGTAAACACGTACAGAAATAGGTTGCCGAAATACATCAGCTACGCCATCCACATTAACCTAAACATCCAAGAATGGCCGCATTCAAGGACATTTACAACGCTTAACCGTATCAATATTTGAGATGCACAGCAACAAGGCAGGGAAATTTGTGAACGACTTGCGTATTTGCCATGATCAGGCTGCACGATTGAGACAACACAAAACTGTCCGGGTAAACAAACATTTGCAGAGTCTTTGGACGAGACGTTCTCCAAGGTGTAGGGTTTTGAGATGAATAATTGAGTCATATTTAATTGCCAGGGTCCACGGATATACCTAACTAGGCATGTCTAGGATATAGATACCGGCACATACCAGATCGATTTCATACGGATGCTTTGTCCATTTGAAGATTGGATATTGATATCGGATATGCAGTGTATGAACAGCAGATTTTGATGCTGATGCTGAGATATGCCAACGCAACTACGGTCTAAGAAGATTAAGAATAAATCAATGCAATCTACGAAGACAGAAACATGCATGAATTCAGTAAATTGATCCCAGTGCTCATCGTCATAATTTGCTGCATTATGTCCTTTATCTATAATGTTTTCACCTTAATTTCCCACTCTTGCACCACCTTTTCATCGATAACTTCCCACTTCGACACCCTGGCATCAAATGAACTGTGGGACACTGCAGCGTACAATGGCCAACACATTCGCTTCAAAACGGACACGATTTCAGCAGAATTGAAGAGCTGCGATGCTAAAAACAAGCCGGATCTTCTACTTTACACCACTCCACTCCACTCCAAAGGACTTCCACCGATGCTCTCAAACACACCATTACTCATAATCCCCACAATGCTCCATCAATCAGCGTATGACGCGTTAATCTACTGCTGCACACGGCAGCTCATTACGTCACAAGTACCATCTGTGCCTGCTCCAAGTCGGGCCGAGCGCGTCCGACTCGGCGGCGGTCGGCGCCGCCTCACACCCACCTCCTCGGACAGCTCGATGATGGTGGACGTGTCGGACAGCTGCGACGTGACGCTGCACCGCTTCACCTCGCGGCGCCGCTCGCGCGGCTGGGTCGGCGTCACCGCCGGCGACGACTGCTTGTAGAAGATGGTGTGCGAGCGGGGCAGGCTGGGCCCCGAGCTCTTGGGAGCCCTGCAGACGCACCGCACCGCCGGCCGCGCGTCAATGAACGGGACACGCGCCGGAAGGATGCAACCAAAACCGCTGACGATAATACGACGTGCACGCCGGACACCAACCAGCCATGTGAGCTGATGGTGGGCTCAAATAAATGCGCGAATATAGTTTGTGATGAGGAGACCCCAAGGCAAATGAGCTACGGGCACCAACAAATCAACTGCTTAGCACAACTCAACAAACGGCAGAACATAGCAGTACTGCGTGAGACCGAGAGCAAAACAAACGATTGGTACAATGCACGGAACAATGCAAAACATGGTCGACCGAATTCAAATACGCATCGCTTAGTATCGATTCAACAGAAGATACAATTATCTCAGGAAACCGAACAGCAACAAAAGACCAACCCCAATGCCGTGCACTCCAATCCGAGCCCAACGAGGGGTGAACAGAACAACTGGGGGGGGCAACTGAGAACGGAAACGGGATGGTGACTACGGCCGGAACTGGAGCTCCAAGCAGGACCCAGGGTGGTGGTGCAAATGTGACCGAGGTTGATACTGTGAGTGATTGCGACTGTGATTGTGTTATGAGTGGATGGGCTTAACCATTAAATCGACTAGTTAGTTAGTTGGTTATTTGGGTTTTAGGGCGCATCAACTGCATTGGTTATACAGCGCCCACATTAAATCGACTACGATTGTGACTGCGACTGAAGCCTGTGACTGCGACTATGACTGGGATTGTGAGTGAAATTGTGACTGCGACTGCAACTGTGACCGAGACTGCGCCGAGACCAGTCGGGTCATACGAGGCCCTGTCGCTCGGGAAGTGCTGGCGGACTGACGTAGAACCGGCTGGCGGAGGAGGGCCGCGGAGGCCGGCCCGGTCGGCGCGGGTGTTTCGGCGGCAGTGGGGGCGGAGGGGGCGGAGGAGGCGGAGGAGGTGGGGGCGACGGCGGCGGAGCGGCGGCCGCACGCGACCTGCCGGAGCGAGAACAGAGCAAGCACCGGTCACGACGGAGCAGACCTGCTCGTGCGACAATGGCCACCTGAAGGCAGGCGTGACGTGGCGGGCCGGCGGTGGCCCGAGGCGATGACACGAGCGTCACCTGGCGGCGGTCAGACGTACACACTCACCTGAGGGTGCCGCCGCCGGCGAAGGCAGGCGTGACGTGGCGGGCCGGCGGTGGCCCGAGGCGATGACACGAGCGTCACCTGGCGGCCGTCAGACGTACACACTCACCTGAGGGTGCCGCCGCCGGCGAGGCTCTGCGACAGGTTCATCAGGGAGCGAGTGAAGGCGGGGGCGCCAGTACTGGAGTGTATCGAGGGAGTGAGCACTGTGGGTGACAGACTGGGGCCGCGCGAGCCCGGCGGCCGCGTCAGCACGACTGACCCGCCGTGTCACAGCTGATGCGTCACACACACACACACACACACACACACACACACACACACACACACACACACACACACACACACACACACACACACACACACACACACACACACACACACACACACACACACACACACACACATATAGAGCCCAGCAGAGTACCGCGCTCCAGAGCCGTCTGACCCAGCAGAGGCCAGCAGCAGCGGTCAGCACAGCACACACAACCCAGCAAATACACACGGCATGACACCGACTGACACCGCAGGCATGCCGGGCGCGGCTGACACCACTGACACGGCGGACACGATACACCGCCAGGCGCCGCCCACACCACTCAGGTGACAACACAACACACGTCAGGCCACACCGCCAGGCGCCGCCCACACCACTCAGGTGACAACACAACACACGTCAGGCCACACCGCCAGGCGCCGCCCACACCACTCAGGTGACAACACAACACACGTCAGGCCACACCGCCAGGCGCCGCCCACACCACTCAGGTGACAACACAACACACGTCAGGCCACACCGCCAGGCGCCGCCCACATCACTCAGGTGACAACACAACACACGTCAGGCCACACCGCCAGGCGCCGCCCACACCACTCAGGTGACAACACAACACACGTCAGGCCACACCGCCAGGCGCCGCCCACACCACTCAGGTGACAACACAACACACGTGAGGCCACACCGCCCACCAGAGCCAACACACGTCAGGCCACACCGCCCACCAGAGCCAACACACACACACACACACACAGACACCAGCAGGAGGCGGCACACCGAGTACAAGCGCCTGAGTGGCAGGACCTTAATGCAACGTGTTTTGGCCCGTTAAACTGTTTACTCATTAGTGATGCTTAGCGGATGTAACGCTCAGCGAAGCTGATATCGTGCGTGTCAAAAAATTCAAGGAAGATGGCTGAGGATATCCATCATACCGTGGGATTAATTAAATGTAGTGAGCTCCGTCATCGTAAACCCCGGAAAAATACTCCACAAGCTACATGGACTTCAGCTCGCTGAACTATACAAATATAAGTCCGACAATGACACGAATTCAATGCGGAATAAAACAACAGCTAAAGGACAAAAGCGGGAATTGAACTTCTTCTGATGACAGTTGAAAATATCACACGATTGAGGTAGTAATGCAACGGTACGGTGTATGTTCGCTGATGATTCCAGAAGGGAATTCATTCAGACTATGGCCCCCACCACAACCAAAACGTAGAAGGTACGAATAGCTTGAGACATCGAAAAAAACAACACTATTTTATTTCATTGAAATGCTTTAATATATCATCACCTGCGAATAAACAGGGGCGGGGACATTGCCAGACATTGCCATTGCCCACCAAACCAGTCAAACTAAACAAAAAAGAACGTTTTCTAGAATGGTTCCCGTATTTTCACAAAATAACTTTTCGCACATCTTGGGCATAACACAATCCAAACATATTCAGCTCGTTAATGTTTGGGAAAACTGCAACATTTTCCGTCGCTTGGGTCGCATTTTCGCCCCTCCAAACGACCGTAGTTCTCTAAACACGGCGGCCGTAGTTCCCTAAACACGTCGACCGTAGTTCCGTAAACATGGCGGCCATAGTTCCCAAAACACGGCGGCCGTAGTTCCCTAAACACGGCGGCCGTAGTTCCTTAAACACGGCGGCCGTAGCTCCCTAAACACGGCGGCCGTAATTCCCTGCAACATGGCGGCCGCAGCTCCCTAAACACGTCGGCCGTAATTCCCTAAACATGGCGGCCTTAGTTCCCTAAACACGTCGGCCGTAGTTCCCTAAACACAGCGACCGTTTTTTATTGAAGTTTAGGGGCGCGTCGACATCCAGGTTCATTTTGCGCCCAAACACGGCGGCCGTAGTTCCCCAAACACGGCGGCCGTAGTTCCCTAAACACGGTGGCCGTAGCTCCCTAAACATGTCGGCCGTAATTCCGTAAACACGGTGGTCGTAGTTCCCTAAACACGGCGGCCGTAGCTCCCTAAACACGACGGCCGTAGTTCCCTAAACATGGCGGCCTTAGTTCCCTAGATATGGCGGTCGTAGTTCCATGAACACGGCGACCGTAGCTCCCTAAACACGGCGGCCGCATCGGCCAGTGCAGGTTCTCAGCATTTAATTACTCCAATTCCGTTGGGGTTTCCTAAATCTGAAAAAGGTTGCCTTTAAGTCGCACGAGGCTTTGTATTTCTCCCCACCCACTCCGACCAAAACGGTGTTTTTCCTCTCCAGACTGAGTGGCTGTGTTCCCCAGTGCGTGTTATGTCGGTGCCTGGTGCATTCTGGGAAGATCGTTTTGGTATCAAACTTCTTGCAAAACAGGACATATTATGTAAATGGAAAATTCACTGCGTGGTCGAGGACGGCAGAAGCGTTGACAACGATAGTCAATCTCCCAGGGAATTGTGGAGTGATTTCCATTTTCTGCTGATACCCACTTAGAATGGATGGGGTGTAGAACGAAGATATAAAATAATTCATCTTAATGCAGTTAACCTAATCCTGGCACCAATGGATTCAGTTTTCGTCATATTTCTCAAACACTTCCGACGCCATCCCTACAAACAGCGACACGTTTTCATGTTCACGTTTTCACACATGCTGTGCCAGTTGATGAATGCCAACCGACTCAGCCACCTGTGATTTGACGGCCACCGGCCAGATCATCCAACAACCTCATCACTACTCGGTAGCAGCTTGATGGCGAGCGGGGACGTCAGTGGGAGATTATCCAACAACCTCATCACTACTCGGTAGCAGTTTGATGGCGAGCAGGGATGTTTGTGGGAGATTATCCAACAACCTCATCACTACTCGGTAGCGGTTTGATGGAGAGCATGTCCGTGGGGGACCATTTAACTACTTGCCCTCCCCATAACCGCTCCAAGGTCTCTCGCACCGTGACAACAGCGTCCAGGTCTGGGGTCCAGCCAAGTTGACTATTTGACTTGGGTGCTTAAGCCAAATGACCGGAAGAATCGTCTTCATGCCGACAAATGGCCACGACGCGGTCACCAAGTTGCCAGTGTGACCCCTTTGGCCAGCAGCCAGCTGACCTCGACCGCGACAAACGAGAGCTCATGATGCGGGGCTTAAAGCCGTCGCAGAAATGAACAGTGGATTACGTGCGCAGCTCTCCACCAGCTCAGCTGACTTTGAGGGCTGATACAGCAGAAACGGGCAGTGGATTACGCGTGGAAGAAGAACCTTGGGTTCTTTTACGACGCATTCAACTGCTAGATTATATAGCATCGCCAACCTCTCACGCCGATTGGTCGCGGGTGGACTCGGTAAATTCCGTCATTTGCGAGATTCGAACCCACAATCTTGCGATGAAGAGTCTGACGCTCTACCAACTGAGCTACCGCGGCCCCAGGATCACGCGTGCAACTTTCTACCAACTCAGCTGGATTTGACGGCAGGTAAATCAGAGAACACACTCATCCGACGAGGACACCCACATACACAACACGGACGGCCACACAGACTGACACCCACAAACAGAACACGGACAGACACAGACATACACCCACATACACAACACGGACGGCCACACAGACTGACACCCACAAACAGAACACGGACAGACACAGACATACACCAACATACACAACACGGACGGCCACACAGACTGACACCCACAAACAGAACACGGACAGACACAGACATACACCCACATACACAACACGGACGGCCACACAGACTGACACCCACAAACAGAACACGGACAGACAGAGACATACACCCACATACACAACACGGACGGCCACACAGACTGACACCCACAAACAGAACACGGACAGACACAGACATACACCCACATACACAACACGGACGGCCACACAGACTGACACCCACAAACAGAACACGGACAGACACAGACAGACACCCACATACACAACACGGACGGCTACACAGACTGACACCCACAAACAGAACACGGACAGACACAGACATACACCCACATCACAACACGGACGGCCACACAGACTGACACCCACAAACAGAACACGGACAGACACAGACATACACCCACATACACAACACGGACGGCCACACAGACTGACACCCACAAACAGAACACGGACAGACACAGACATACACCCACATACACAACACGGACGGCCACACAGACTGACACCCACAAACAGAACACGGACAGACACAGACATACACCCACATACACAACACGGACGGGCACACAGACTGACACCCACAAACAGAACACAGACAGACACAGACAGACACACACAAACACAACACACAAAACACATGCAAAGACATCCGTGGGCGGAGGCTGGGCCGTGAATCACTGGAGGGTCGGCAGCGTCACGCACACGCCACGGACCGCCGACCGCACACTCGATCGACTCGGCTCGCCGCGGGGACCTGTTCTCGCGGCGCACCACACACGTCACCAACGGCCGGCTGTCGGTCACCGGCAGCCACGCCAGGCCGCCACGGAACTCCGCACCTCAGCCGCCGCGTCCGCTCCAGCGTCGCCAGGCGGTCACCAGCCACGCCAGGCCGTAGACCTCCGGGCCTCGACTAGCGCGTGTCGCTCCAGCGCAATTCCCAGCTGCGCCAGTCACGCACTCGGTGTGCGTCACGCCAGAACAGAACTGGCTCCGCGACACGCGCAGGTTCTGGGAACCATGAGCTGATGGAAAATCGAGGGCGTACTTGAGCATACGGGAGGACACTACCTCGACTTGCCCTGAAATAGCCCGCTGAGCCCGCATTCTTCGCATTCATGTCCGTTCTCCTGTGGATAATTTTATCGGTGCTCAGCGACTCAAAACCATTGAAACGTCGGCTACGTAGCAGCAGTGTGCAATTTGCATTCGGCGAGAGGTCGCAATTATTACGCTGGCGGTGCTTCCCGCAATACCGTGAGCATTCTGGCGCGGGACGATGGAAGCGCCTGGTGTTACATCGGCACACAAATTAGAGTAGAAAGAGCGGCGCAGTTCGTGCCGGGTCGACTTCAACAGCGACAATGAACACCGGCGTCCGGGATGCATTGCAGGCTTGAATAAACGCGATGAGAACCCTGGGGAAACCAAGTCTGCAGGACGAGATACGAGCATATCAGTCCAGAAACTCCTTTGTGACATGTGACATCCAATTAGACAGCGCCGCTTCAGGACAGATTTCGTGCGCGACTTACTTGCCGTTGGATGTACGTCAATACACCCAACAAGGGCTGCCGAGAGTTCATTGACACCTTGGTACGGTTTCACACATTGTTTCGGGGACTTCGAACCAATTCGTTCACCGGCGCCGCGAATCTAATGAAGTCGGCCAGCAACAGTCCCGCGACGGAAACACACAGACACTGCGACAACGTCACAATACCACACTTAAGCGCCGCTCCAGTCAGGCCCGAACTTCATGGACCGCACAACTATGGCAGCAACTGGCACAGACCGACATACAGCGGTGTGCCTACGTCACACACTACACACACAATGGACAAGTTTCACGTAATGGGTTTTTGGTATTAAAAAAAAAACGTAATAATACTTCGTAGACGAAACTGAAACATTTTCTCACAGGAGAAGCATTTCCAGCATAATTTAATAATTTCACTTAGGGGTTGCCACTTCTCGTAGCAATGACGTCATATATGTGGTGTCTCGAAGTGGCCAAGCCCGAAACGCACAGGGAACCATACGTTGGATTGTTTCATGCAAAGTTGTTCAACCGACTCGCATCATGGATAGATACTAAGGCGAGGGCTTGTGGAACTGAAATATTACCAATTTTTAGGAAAAATGAAGCTTGGAAGGGTAGGTAATCTATTATCGTGGTAATACAGCAACTAACATTTTTGTTTGAAATCTGGCGCAATGCGGTGCGTACAAACGGGAAAAGCTTGAACTATGTTTATGGGTAAAATGAGCAAAATAATGAAAAAGACAATGGTATAAATTATGTTTGGCTTAGCTGAACAAATAGCAAGGCTTCCCCATCAGCAAAACGGAAGCTGTTTATACATAGTTCCATAATTGGCATTCCATAGTGTGGTAAACTGCAAGCTGCATCCCAATGTAAGTACTTGATAAATGATCAATGAATAGCATGCCAAGTTTATTTTCAGTTGTGAATATTGCACATTTCACATCACATGATTGGTAAAATATATGGGTAAATACATAGAGATGCAGTTGAAATGCACATGCGTATTGTGATGGAACAAAGTGGGTAAGACGCCTGCTCCAATTACTGCAATATATTGATGATGTCCATGGAGATATTGCAAAAAGGGACTGCTGTCAAATGACAACTTGCAGGGATGATTTTGCTATATGGTATGGATTTTTGACAAGGTACGTATGTTTTCAGGTTGATATTTACATGGAATGTCAGGCATGTTGTGGAATTTTAATTAGCTTACTTGCAGGGATATATGCTTTGTGCATGTGTAGCAGTTCATGCAATCAATTATTAGTGGGTGTAGGCAGACATGATCAGCTACCTGCAGGTGTGGGCTGACATGACCAATAATATGTAAGTAGGTGTAGATCAACTTAACCAGTGATCAACAGGTGTAGGTCAATGTCATCCAACATCTTCAAGCAGTATTTCGATGATGCAGTGAGCAAGATGCCCTATGCAACTGCTGCCATATTTTATGGTGTTATACAGTCTAAAGTCATAAAGTGTTAAGACTTAATAAGAGCCACAGGGGCCTATCTGGGTTAAGCCTATCTACAAAAGGTACTAGAAATGTACATACGCTCACCCCAATCAATCCCTTATCTCAAGTTCCTAGGGAGCTGTATATCCCAGCCTATCTAGCACCATTCACTTGCTATTGCATAACACACTCAACAATTGCAAACTCCTCCAATCATACCCATTGCGCTACCATAGCCAATCTCATCAGTATCACATCCCGAAGAAAGGTGCTGAATCCACTGCTAGGTACACCCTATATAAAGTTATAAAACGTTTAGACTTAATAAGAGACCCAAGGCCCCATCCAGTTAAATCTGTAAATTGAAGATACCATAAGCATGGTAAAAAGACCCACCCCAACCATCCCACATGCTGAAGAAACCAGTCCAACAATATCCCACACACCTATCAATGCCTATCTACCCTAGCTACCCGGCACTGTTCCCCTGATTCCTCTTAACACATGTGGGTTGAATGCCTTATCAATAATTTTCAAACTGCATCCATGCATTAAAGGGGTCTGTGCTGTGCACACTTACTTAACATAAATCTCACCCCTCCATCACAAATTAGAACTAAAAACAAGAATTTCTTGTCTAAAAAATGTGTCCACCCTACACATTTTTTAATGTGTAGGGTGGACACATTTTTTATGTGTTTTTTATACATTCAATGAGGAACTCCCCACAACATTAGCAGGCAGCCCATTCCACTGATCAACAACCCTTTGACTGAAGACCTGTTGTCGCTTAACTGTCCTACACCTCAACTTGTCTAACCTGAATTGATGTGCATATGTCAGGCCACATCTGGAATATTGTGTCCAAGCTTGGTCCCCTAGTTATGAAAAAGATTGTTGGCTTTTAGAGAGAGTACAAAAGAGGGCAACACAAATGGTGAATGGTATGGGCAACCTGGCATATGAGGAAAGATTGAAGAAATTGAATATGTTTTCACTTAGATATAGAAGGCTGAGAGGAGATCTCATCGAGGTCTTTAAATTTGTTCATGGTCAGGAACAGGGTTATCTCAGGGAACTGTTTGAATTTAACAGAAATGATGCGATTAGGGGTCATCAATTCAAAATTATAGTTAATCACAGCAGGACAAGGTTAAGACAGTCCTTCTTCACCAACAGGGTAGTAGAACACTGGAACCAGCTGCCAAAAACCATTGTCAGAAGCAACACACTGAACATCTTTAAGAACAGCATAGACAATCATTATAAGAATAGGGGGCTTGTTTTTCTGTATTCCAGGGAGAGTTGATCAACACATTTGGTGGACAACTGATTCAGTGTACAGAGTACAACCAAGAAGGGCTCATAGTTGCACTGATCTTTTATGTCTTTATGTCTATGACCCCTATGTGATACTCTAAACTGAAGAGCGCCATTCAAATTGCCCTGATCTAGACCTTTAACAATTTTATACATTTCAATCATGTCCCCCCTTAATCTCCTATACTTGAGTGCGTCCATATATAATGCCACAAGCCTTTCTCCATATTCTAAGTTACCTATTCCACTGATGAGCCTAGTTGCTTTGCGCTGCACTCTTTCTAACATATCTATATCTTTTTCTAGGTAGAGGCTCCATGCTTGTACAGAATATTCCAAGTGGGGTCGCACATATGCTAAGTACAGTTTTTTTCATGACTTCCTTGCTCTTATATATCACACTTCTATTGATGAGTCCCAGCATTCTGAGTGCCCTGTTCCTAGCTGAGATACATTGTTTTTCTGCTTTAAGGTCTTTTGAAACCAACACACCTAAGTCTCTTTCCTCTTCAATAACATCCAGTTCCCTCCCTCCCATTGTACATCTGAAAGTCTCACCTCCAGACCCCAGATGCATAACCTTACACTTGTTATAGTTGAAAGACATCTGCCATTGATCAGCCCACTTTTTTAGGTCCTCCAAGTCTAGTTGAATATTTCTAGATTGATCACAACTGTTTGCCACTCCTACCAGCTTGATGTCATCAGCAAATTTGAACACTATTCCTCAGGCCTACCTCAATGTTATTCACAAAGATGATGAAGAGAAGTGGCCCTAGAACAGAGCCCTGTCGTACTCCACTCAGAACATCCTTCCAACCAGATGTACATCCATTTAACACTACCCTTTGTTTCCTTCCCATCAACCATGCTTCAATCCAACCTAGGACTTTTCCAACAATCCCATGTTGCTGTAGTTGATGAATTAGACGCCCATGTGAAACTTTATCAAAAGCTTTGCTAAAGTCCCAGTACACAACATCCATCCTGCTTTGATTGTCTACTTCTTTAGTAACATACTCCATGAACTACAAAAGGTTGGTTAAGCAAGACCTTCGAGATAGAAATCCATGTTGAGTATCCCTTAACACGCGCACTGGAGGGGGGTGGGGCGAAATCCGCCCACCCCTCCGGTTTTTCGCAAATAACTGCAGATTTTACCTGTCGATATACGCGATTTTCGGTGTACCTGCTTAGAAATGAACGGCGCGTCATTTAAAGCAAGAAAAATGGAAATCGGCCGAAAATTTTTCAAGTTAGGGACCGCTAAACTAAAAAAATGTTATAGCGCCAGACCACAAAAATCGGCGCTGATGCGCTTCCAGTATACTGACAAAAGGGAAGTGTTCTAGGCAACACTAGCAACTTGTTTGATGCATATTGATATGCTGTATAGTTTCAAGGTCATGTTAGGTCAAGTTCATGACAGGTTAATGGAACCAAACTTCATCAACTGGAATGTTGCCATAAATGCACTATTGGTTGTCATTTGTACTGTTTGTCATTGTGTTTCCATACTTTATTCATGTACCTCCCTTCTTCACGAAGCCGATTGCTCCGAGCTGCCCGACGGAGCAGTCGGGCGGGCGGCCGGTTCCGGTAACTGGAACAGGTAACTGACCTGATAAAGTGGTGCTATATAGGTGACCTGAGGTCAAATGTTGGGTCTAGCATCTGCATTGCATCATTAGTAATGTCCAAAACATCATTGATGTCCATTTTTGAGCATTTAAACAATCACAGCGATCCATAACGATGACAAGCCAAGCCACGCCAAACCGGAAAATTTTGCCAATCTGACCTCATTTGACCTTGAAGATATTGACCTAAGGTCACGAAAATTGCACACAATAGAGTTCACTACCGTGCCCATCCACCCTGTGAATTTCGTTCTTCCAGCTTTACTAGGAGCCGAGATCTTAGGGGGGGGGGGCGGAATCCGCCCCCCCTCCAGTGCGCGTAATTCTCAGAGGCCCTCCAGGGCGCGGGTTAAAAGGTTGTGCCTATCAAGATGAATCTGAACATTATGTTTAACCAGATTTTCTAGTACCTTGCAAACTATTGAGGTAAAACTGACTGGCCTGTAGTTCCCTATACACTTCCTACTTCCCTTTTTGAAAATTGGTACTACATTTGCATTTCTCCAATCTTCAGGCACTTCAGAATATTCCATAGACCGCCTGAAAATTGTACCTAGGGGAACTGCTAAAGCTTTAGCACACTTTACTAAGACCCTAGCATATATATCATCTGGTCCAGAAGCTTTATTAGGTTTTATATTCTGCAACTGCTTTTCTACAGCCCCTGTAGTTATTGTAAGATCCTCCAACCTATCACCTGTCATGGCATAAGATTCAGTTGTTTCTATTCTACCAGAATTCTCTTTTTAGTAAAGATTGATGAGAATTGCTTGCTTAGGGATTCCACAATATCACAATCATCAACCACCACAATCATTCCCCATCTACCTCCAGTGGTCTACACTACACTTTTTAGCCTTAAATTTGTAGAAGCTAAAGAATCTCTTAGCATTACCTGCTGAACACTCTCGAGCTAATTCGATTTCAGCCAGTCTTTTAGATGCCCTAATACACCTAAGTTTATTTCTAGCTATTTTATAATGATTTGAGGTTTATCTCAGTTAGCATATTTTAGTTTCTTGACTGCCTGTTTCTTTGACTGCAGTAAATGCTTTACTTCCCTGGTCAGCCATGAAGGGTGCTTAACCGTGGTTAATATAATTTGCCTATTGGGAATGATGTGGATGGAGATAATGCAAAAGGGGATGACTATCAAATGGAAAATTTAAATTGTTATGGATTTTTGATGGAGGACAAGGATTGTTGGCTTAATTTGTACATGGAATGTCAGGTATATTGTGGAATTTCACTGAGCTTTAGAAAAACACCACAAGTTAATACTGCTGGGGTTTGTGCAGTTTTTTTTGTGCAAAATGTATGGCAATGTGGCATTGTTGTGCTTTAAGCTATTCACGATATCGATTTTGCATACATTTTACCTGCATGAAGCAAAGTGGCTAGGTTTGTCTATGTCAGGTTTAGTTACTTTTATCTTGATTTTTAAAAAGAAAATGTTTTCTTTAAAAAGCTTAGGTCATGTTACATTAGGTTTGGTTTTTCGGCAAACATTTTTAACAGCAAAAATTGCTTCAATTTTGTGCACTTTTTCAATTATTTTTTTTTCCATGGCAGGTTAATTTATGGTAGGTTGGGCTATTTTTGCATGATATTTCAGATATATTACCCATCTCCAAGCCCATTTTTTTTTTTTTTTTTTGCCAGCCAACTTAAAAGTATGCATTTGCAGCGAAAACGAGTAGCCACATCATGTTGACCACATTTATGAACATTGCGCTGGAAAAAGAAATTCAAAGAACTCGAAAATTACCCTGAAGCACAAATTTGCCAAATGTCTTGCCACTTTTAGCTACTGCAGTCAGCTAGAAAATGTCAATTCTCTTCACTTAATGCTAATATGAAAGGATTGTGGACATCCATGTTTCCAACAAAATGGATACTGACAAGTCACAGTTCCCGTCTTTGTAAAAAGTATACTTCTCTTTTGTGGGAGTTTTCACAACAATGGAACATAAAATCACCGTTTTAAAGCTAAACCTTGATGTGAAAAACCTCAATGTATACACTTCTGAGGAAATTACTCTGGTTCCAGCCTCCCCTCATCCTTAGGCGTGCTCACGCCTATCAAAATACTCGTACCCCTGTCTACCAATGGTACATATACATATAAATGTCCGTCGTAGCAAGCGGGGCCACTAGCAGAGATCAGTGGACTGCCTCGGCGTGCAGAATCGCTGGACGACGTCCTCATCCTGTCGGCCGTCGGGAGGCCGATGAACATTGCTTCTGGCTTACTTGCAGTTGCATTTTTATACATCGGCACAAACAAGAACAATAGCGCCGTTTCCTACGATGCAATTGCCCCTGACGATCGGATGTGATCCGAGCTAAAATTGTCGCGATTCTTACGAACTGGCAGCGTCCCAAATGGAAGATATAATGGGCGGCAGTCAAGCATCGCTGACCTATACATATATGACGTCACAGATATTTTGACAAATCACAAAGCGAGGAATTCTGAGGCGCTTCTTTGAATTATGTAAGTAATTTAGGATTTAAAAAACTGAATACCACCATCGTCTTTAAAATGAAAAATCACTAGTGAACCCTGAAAAAGGTCTGTCCCGACATTATCGAAACCTGGGATTTATTGGCTGGGTTCAGGGGCGCATTGAATACACCAGTCATACAACGCCCATGTGTTGGAATTTGTTGGTCATCACACTAGAATTGGTCAAGATAGGTCTCTCGCAGCACATGTTCCCGTCGCAATAGTGAAGCCAGGCTGTCGTTCAGCGCTGACATGTCGCTGCCTGTTTCCAAGGCAACAACAAACAGGGAGCCGGCCGGCGCGGCGCGGCGTGGCGCTGGGGCGCAATATGGCTCAATTGCGATGAAAAAGACGCGAAGTGGCGACGGTTTCAATCTCGTCGGTATTGGCCGCTCGCGGTGGTCGGTCGGTCGGGCAGCTGCAGCCAGCTTCTGCGTCCACACGCACCAGCCGATGGACCGGACCGGCATCCGGACCGGGCCAGAGTTGGACCAGAGCCGGGCCGGACCCGATCGGGACCGGAACAAAGCCGAACGCCTCGGGCAGGGCAGAGGCATCTGGCGCGCCGCGTGTGATGAGGTGTGGCCCAGGGGGTGCCGGGTCCGACGCCCTGGACGTGCGAGATGAAATAACACCCTTCCCTGCAGCATCACGCCTGCGACGACGGCGGCCAAGGCACCGGGAGCCGGACCACACTGGCAATCCGGGATAGTCGGAGCATGACAGCAACGCCGACAGGCTCCAGGCAGGCTCCAGCGACGCCAACAGACTCCAACGACGCCGACAGGTTCCAGCGATGCCGACAGACTCCAGACAGGCTCCAGCGACGCCAACAGACTCCAACGACGCCGACAGGTTCCAGCGATGCCGACAGACTCCAGACAGGCTCCAGCGACGCCAACAGACTCCAACGACGCCGACAGACTCCAGCTACGCCGACAGACTCCAGACAGACTCCAGCAACGACTGCCCGTACCGAGAGACGGTCTCACGAGATGTGGCCATGGAGGCGAGCTACGAGTGGGAATGATAGATAGGATATACGCCGACGATACTGATTTGGAGGGATGAATTTATCGCAACCGTGGATCCGGACGAAACGAACATTAGATAGAAATGAACGTGTGGTGCCAGAGGTGCGCCTGGGAAAATCGGCACGTTTCTAACAAACACGTAGATCTGACACGACGAATTCGTCTGAAGAATATATTTAAGGGGACGAGTGGTCTAGGGGTAAGATGCTCGTCTCACAATCGAAAGGTTGTGGGTTCGAGTCTCACCTGTCGCTACTCTTCGCCCGCGACCAATCGGCGTGATAGATTGGCGACGCTACATGACTCAACGGTCGACGTGTCGTAAAACCAATAACCAACCGAAGAATATATTTAACCTGGATCTCGATCTGACGGCTTGGCCGGGAAGTAGGATACGAGCCCGTCATGTGGATGTGGGCGCGATGGGTGGATGCACTAACGCATTCAACACGTGAATGCACGTCGAGAAGCTCGGACGACACTGTGCGAATGGGACACATTGCGGCGAGAGACGGGTGGCTGGACAGCCGGTACCCGGCCACCACACTGTCACATCGTCACACAGTCACACCGTCACCACAGCGGTCAGGTGTGCCGCGCACGTGCCGGACCCATTGACCGGCTTGCGACAGATCACAGCAGGCACTTCCCCAGCGGAGACACCCGGGGTGGCCTCTCCCCGGCGGCGTCCAAACGTCGGCCCACACGTCAGTCGGCATTCCTAACGACTGCTGCTTGGCGGTCGCCTCCAGCCAACTCCGCCGAACAGGCTCCGAGCCCCAGACCCATAACAACAGCCTCGTCGAGGCCAATATTCTTAACGACAGCCTCTCGCAGGCTGGGGTACTTGCACCGGGAGATGAACCACTTGTTCGTGGCGCGCTTTACAACGGTGGCCGGGGCGGCATGGCGGCGGCGGCCCAGCTCGTTTGTAGGTGCTCGCGCCGCCGCCGCCGCGCTATTCTTGGATCGGCACACGTGACCGGTGTCTGCAAAACCCCGCAAATGGCGCAGGGTTCCCGTCAGCCGCGATCAGTCATGTGCCGGAGACGGCACGGTGGGCGAGGCACACTGCGGCCACAGGCCGGCCGGCGTATCTGGCAACACTTACTCGGAGGCCAGCGACTCCTGCCGCTCCCAGTCGGCCAGCGAGGGACGATGGTGCCGCACAACCACCGACCGCTGGTACGGCAGGTCGCACGTCTGAAACGGCGGGGAACAGCGTCACACCAGGTCAGGTCGCACCTCTGAACCGGCGGGGAACGGCGTCACACAGGGATAGGTCACACGTCTGAAACGGCGGGGGAACGGCGTCAAACCGAGGCAGGCAATGCGTCTGAAACGGCCGACAACGCGGTCACACTGCGGTGGTAGGGCTGGCGGCGCGCCGACAGCACAGCAGTCAGACTGGCGCCGTCAGCCCGACCGAACTGATCACCGTGCGGTGGGGCAGGTGGCGCGCCGACAGCACAGCAGTCAGACTGGCGCCGTCAGCCCGACCGAACTGATCACCGTGCGGTGGGGCAGGTGGCGCGCCGACAGCACAGCAGTCAGACTGGCGCCGTCAGCCCGACCGAACTGATCACCGTGCGGTGGGGCAGGTGGCGCATCAATAGTCAAGCAGGTAGGTGAATGGCGTACAGTTCATGAAGGTGTAAGGCTTAACAAGAGCCACCGGTGCCCTTCTGGGTATATCTATAGAGTGAGGATGCGCTAGAAAAGAAGAAAAGAGGGAAAAGAGAAAAGAGGGGAAAAAGAGAAGAGGGGAAAAAAGAGAATAGAGAAAAGAGAGAACAGGGAAAAAGAGAGAACATAAACTGAAACTCGCTGACCAAAGTTGTACACGGACTTCTGAGGCAACGATCGACCCCGTTGTGCTACCATGGCCAATCCATTGAGCATCACACATCCGAAGGCCGGTACTGGACCAATTGCCATTACACTTGTCACGGACATCATTCAATAAGAGTTTGATATTTTCGTTCCAGTTCTATCTTCAGGTACTAACAATGTCAGGCACGTTACATTTCGACCTCTATGTGAGGAATCAGATGACATCGAAGTGTTGACCTAATTTTGAGACTTCCGAAATAGTGCCCAACAACACTATTTTATTGTACTCAATGATACATTTCAGTCCAAATCCAGCTTCCGTGTCCAAATTAACCCAGGAGTTACTGCGAGAAGTCGAGAAAAAAACGCTACCCGGGGTAAAATTCGGTGAATGACCTAGAATAAAATTCAGAAGATCACTGACCTATGTAAACATGCTTCCTGGGTTATTCATCACCATACCACATCAAGCATTGACCATTTTGAGGCACCAGGTGAAATTAATTAACAAATCAATATTTTTGATAAAACGGACTAGAATGATCCCTGTTACGTCCAAGCTCAGCCAAATAACACGACAACTTCAAAAATTGTTATCGATAAGCTGGCAAAGTATGTCCCATCAGATAATGACGCGCGGAGATGCAATATCAATTACCATTACCCGGCGCTCAGCTAATGACGTCTGAGTAACGTCACTTCTTTCTTTCTCACGTTTCCCGACGAAGATGTTTGTCATTGCAACATAGACATTGATGTATCAGCAAACCGGATGTATTCCGAACTTCTTTGCAAGCATGTCAGCACTCATGGAAACTATGATGTGCCGATGACCTCAGGCAGTGCGGAATGACGCCACAATGAAAAATGGCGCAAACATAATATTTGAACTGAGCCGTCTCGGCATGTTCGATAATTGTTATTTTTGTTTTGTGAGATACACGTGCAATTTTGACGGTTCTTGCAAGCATGCGGTCATTGGCATGCCGAAATCATAATAAGGTATTTCTTTGCAGGCGGAAAAAGTCAATGGAGGGAACACACATGTGCCTTACGACACATGTGACCAGACGTAAAAAGTGTCCTGCCCTGCAGACGCTTGTTTCCTTTCAGCTTTTTTTTTTTAAGTTCCTGACTACAGTTAGCACCAGAAACAGGTGTTATTTCACTACCTGGAGAAATATGCAAATGGACTTCGGATGTCATACCTGATGTCAAGAGTCCCTCGTTCTCCGTACGCCCATTGTTGCTCTTTCATCCCGTAACATTTTGGCGTAGAACACTGTGTCATCGTCATCATTTGGTAAGCAAGCAATTCAACCTCCCGGTTTGTACTTCAGCCACCTGCACGTCCAACATACGTCAGCAACCCGGGCAAGCTGGCGCGAGAACGAAACCATTGTCATCTTCGAGGAGAATAGCCGCACCAACGGACGTCAGCCTTCACGTGACAAGCGCAAGACCCTTGCTGTTGCCGCATGGCGACGACCTTTCAGCGGACAATAGCCCATTCACAAAGGTCATCCGTGCAGAGTACTGGATGTCAATGTACTGAAATATAACGGCAGTTCCCGTCCCTCCATTGCTCGGGCGCATTAGCGGGCTGGAGGCGACACGGCGCCCAGACTACGTGGGTAATGCGATCGTCTATATTTATGGCGGTTTCGTTCGCAACAAAGCGTCCCCATTGCAGCAGGCAGGGTGGCACCTTCGTCGCTGAGGTCAATCGGGGCTGTATCGTTGGACATGATGCGTCACTTCTCACGCCACTGCTACTTAATCCCTAGCTATGTTTTTAATGTCCCGGATGGCTTCTCTGTCCTTGTCCCGTGAAATTAGTGCAGGTTGCCATCTGCCGAAAACTACTCCGGGAGAGAATGCGTTACAAGCAGGGGCTCCGCCACAGCGGGTGGAAGACAGAGAAGTATCCCCAAAATTGGGTGGATGATTTCCCAACCTTACTTCAACCCTTGAGTATGAGGTCGCATCTCGGCCATGCCTGTTCAC
This sequence comes from Ashinkailepas kermadecensis, assembly GCA_034440615.1. NCBI lineage: Eukaryota > Metazoa > Arthropoda > Thecostraca > Neolepadidae > Ashinkailepas > Ashinkailepas kermadecensis. The sequence goes on along the minus strand of JAOTOM010004580.1, from coordinate 226,608 downwards.
CGGCTCTCGGACTACCTACGGTAGGATGAAACATGAAGCATGCTATCATATTTCCTTCACATTCTAGCTGAGTGGACTAAGACCTTGCTTCTTCTGCACCGGGGTAATGGCTCAAATAGCACCGGCACTGTCTATTTTCCTTACCAACAACCACCAGACACTCCGGCCATAAAACCTACCAGACCCTCCGCCCACAAAACCCACCAGGCTCTCCACCCACAAAATCCACCAGACTCTCTGCCAACAAAATTAACCTGACTCTCCGCCCAAAACGCACACCATCCTCCCCGCCCACAACACCCACCAAAACCTCTGCCACTAGGTATATGCAGGGGGCAAGACAAAGCCGCGTGGGAAGAGGATATCAAATTACACAGCAAAACCTTTCTAAAAACCTACATGTTAAATATGCTCAGCCTTCAATGAATAAGGGCTCCAGGAGTATCTTTTAATACTTACACTGTTTGTGTACGGCAGACACAAATTTGGAACGCTACAATGCACACTGTGATAACCCGAGGGAAAAACTGGCCAGAAATCATTGCGGACAAAGTATGCTAGTAACAGGAGCGATTTTCGTCTTAATCGAAAGAGCTTCAAATTTGGAACATATAGAGAAACTCTATTGTCTTAAAGATTGCTTAGCCCAGGAATTTCAGAGGTCATACCTACTGTAGCAAGGGAGCAGTCCCCTCCCCTCATTTTGCTTCCGCGAAATATCTCGGGAACCAATTGAGGTAGACAGCTCAAATTGTGCACACACCTACATGAGTACCTAGTGCACCTGGTTTTAAAAGATCGACATCCGGTCATGCATGGCGACATCACAATGACGCATAAGCGAAGTCCATTGGCGCTCACATATTGGATAATTATCAGTTAGCGTTTGCTATGCGAGCATTCTGCACTGTAAGTGTGACCTAATAATTGCTACGCAGAATAGATCCAAGATCTCCTTGTCTTAAGCGGCTGAAATTACGCTAAAATACATCCCTAAGATATGACACACAGGTAGAATCTGGGTCTCTGAAGGCACGTCGAGCCGTGTTCCCGTCGTTAGACGTACCCGAATCACCCGCACGGGCTGATCCACGACAAGACCCAGTCTCTCCCGGAACTGCTGCTGTAATTCCTTCTTTCTTTCTTTCACACGCATCTTGTTTTCTTCGCCAGACACCGCCCACACTTTGACATCCAGGCGGTAAGAAATGTGGAGAGGGCACTCAAAACATCGAATCCAGGCATGCATAGTTGAGAGACCGAGCTGGCATGTACCCTCGCGGGCAGGTCGAGCCGCGGCAGCAGACAAGTAATTTATCTGACGAGGTGTGCACCCACAGATGGTGCATGGCATGCTGCTGCCGGTGTTGGTCAGAGCGTTCGCCACCTTACCGTCAATCATGGTGAGTTGGAGATTGTACGCCACTCTGAGATTAGTGTAGTCTGTTGCGGCGACGTAGGTCGGCCTCGGTAGACGTATCTCGGATTCAACACTGTCTCGTTCTTTTCGGGAGGCCTCTGCTGTCTCGCGCTTGTACTGGATACACATAGGCCGGCAGAAGCGGGTTGAAGCCGGCATGGGTTGGTCCAGACGCAAGTGCCACCCACCGTCAGTTGCAAAGGCACCAGAGTGGTACAGAACAGCTTTTGTTCTGCAGCTTCATCGCCGTCTCCCATCTGGTCATATACAGATTGCCCTGTGGCCTCGTCAAATTCCCATTTGACATGAAGCACGGCCGAAGTGTAGGTGCTAGATGACGTCGACGGCTGGTCGGCATGTGAAGCTGAGTCGGTACGGGCGACAGACGGTAGACATGCCACCAGCCGCTGCGTCGTATGATCCAGGAGAGCCTGTAGAGGCACCTCAGCTGACGTCTCGGTGAATTGCATGCTACTGACTGCCGGATAGCACCTACCTTGGCCTCATGCACCTTTCCATAGGCGAGCAGGATGTCTGTCTTCGCCGCATCATTCGTCACTCGGCGGACCATACGGTAGCCGTGCACAGACAAGTCAACTGACACACACATTGACAGCGCCCGATCTCCTGACACGCACTCGGGTTGGCTCACTCTAGACCTTCTGAGAGCCCGGCGAATCTTGCTGGGTCGATTCGGTGATTCACCGAATTCATTTGTCGCAGCACGAAAGCCGTGTCCTTCATGCCATCAGCACGAGCACTTTGCCTGACAGCCTCCACGAGCTGCAGAGAACTGTGCTGTTGAGCAACTCTTGAGGACGCCCGACGCTGAGCTGATAGTAGATTCTAGCTGGTCGCCCTCGTGCTACCTCCACGGCCTCGTCATCAAGGCGGGTATTGGCTTCATCATCACTCACGACGTGGTCATCACGCTTCAGGGACACGGAGAACACCTCGTCTCCCGAAAGATAAGTCGCAAACTTACTTCTGAATTTATCGTGTACTCGCTTACACTTAACCGACTTTCCTTTTAAGTTCTTGGCGATCAAGTCGGTCGCCTTTTTCGTGTCCACAATCGACGACTCACTCGGGAGATAGTCCTGAGGGACTTTCTCCATAACCAACTGCAAACTATAAGTAAATACATGAGCATAATAGTTTTCACGCCCAAACGCTTTTGCACTGGTTAACAAGTCCACTAATTCCTCTCTGCTGACGCGCACCTCCATGTTCACTGTACGCAAAATCCAACCACACTGACCAGACCCTTACAGGCAAGGACAGCTCCCCTGCCATGGGAAACGCTCTACGTGACCTATCTCGACTCAGTCGCCTCATCAGTTTGGGGAGATTTTTGGCACAGCGACCGCGGGATCAAGTTACCCGGTCAAAACACTTCGCCAGCCGGCGCGTCGCGGCGTCCGGCTGGGGCTTCCCCGTGCCGGCCACCGAACCGCACCGCGACCTGCCAGGATACAATTGATCACTACCGGTGTTAGAGCAGCTAGGTACAGCTGAAATTTACGGTACATATAGTCCAAGAATCGCTGATTTCATCGGGATTGGTCTCTGGTTGTGTGCTGTTGTGCGTTTTTTAAAACCTTATTCGAACTTGGAGGTACTAAAAATTTAACGACTATTGTAATTACTTATTTAAAAAATACAAAATAGCATATTGTGGATCGTTATATGCCTTTTGAAGTGCTTCACGCATTGAGAATGTTCTTCGTTCTCATTTCATGTATCACGTGTCCAAGTTTTTAGAATGCATCTTACCTTTATCAGTCGTCAAACTCCGACAAAACGTGCACACATGTGCATGGTTTTTTTCCACACGTAATGTTGTCCATGTTCATGGACTTGTTACTACATCAAATTTTGTGAAATTTGTCATAAAATCTGTAACCTGGTGTGCTTCAAGCATTTGCTGATGCAATGGCGCCACGAATATAGTACCAAAAATGGTCGAGAAGTGCATTTCTGGTCAGTTTTTTCCTTGAGTTATCCCACTGTGCAATGGCGTGGACAGCTGCGAAGGTAAGAAGGCCAATTGGCCTGCTCGCCTCCCCTCACTCTGTATCCGCTGGCGATTGCTACACACACAAACCATGTTCGCGAGACGTCCCAACTCGATCAGACCTCACCTGCACGCCGAACCTGAGCTGCACATCGGCCTTCATCTTGTCGAACAGCTCCTCCAGTCGGTTCTGCAGCGGCTGCAGCGTGGAGGGCGCCCGTGTGCCGTGCGTCTGCGACAAACAGGTGCGCCGAGCTACGTCTCACCAGTCCACCAGCCCGCCACGGGTCTCCCTACCTCATCACATCACCACGGGTATTACAACACCATCACCAGCAGCACCACCTCATCAGTCATCACGGGTCTCCCTACCTCATCACACCACCACGGTTATTACAACACCATCACCAGCTGCGTCACCTCATCAGTCATCACGGGTCTCCCTACCTCATCACATCACCACGGGTATTACAACACCATCACCAGCTGCGCCACCTCAGTCATCACGGGTCTCCCTACCTCATCACACCACCACGGGTATTACAACACCATCACCAGCTGCGTCACCTCATCAGTTATCACGGGTCTCCCTACCTCATCACATCCCCACGGGTATTACAACACCATCACCAGCTGCGCCACCTCAGTCATCACGGGTCTGCCTACCTCATCACACCACCACGGGTATTACAACACCATCACCAGCTGCGTCACCTCATCAGTCATCACGGGTCTCCCTACCTCATCACACCATCACCAGCTGCGTCACCTCATCAGTCATCACGGGTCTCCCTACCATCATCACACCACCACGGGTATTACAACACCATCACCAGCTGCGCCACCTCAGTCATCATGGGTCTCTCTACCTCATCACACCACCACGGATATTACAACACCATCACCAGCTGCGTCACCTCATCAGTCATCACGGGTCTCCCTACCTCATCACACCACCACGGGTATTACAACACCATCACCAGCTGCGTCACCTCATCAGTCATCACGGGTCTCCCTACCACATCACATTACCACGGGTATGACAACACCATCACCAGCTGCGCCACCTCAGTCATCATGGGTCTCTCTACCTCATCACACCACCACGGATATTACAACACCATCACCAGCTGCACCACCTCATCAGTCATCACGGGTCTCCCTACCTCATCACATCCCCACGGGTATTACAACACCATCACCAGTTGCGTCACCTCATCAGTCATCACGGGTCTCCCTACCACATCACATCACCACGGGTATGACAACACCATCACCAGCTGCGCCACCTCATCAGTCATCACGGGTCTCCCTACCTCATCACATCACCACGGGTATTACAACACCATCACCAGCTGCGCCACCTCAGTCATCATGGGTCTCCCTACCTCATCACACCACCATCCCCAGATGCACCACCTCATCAGTCATCACGGGAATCGCTACCTCATCACATCACCACGGGTATTACAACACCATCACCAGCTGCGCCACCTCAGTCATCACGGGTCTCTCTACCTCATCACACCACCACGGGTATTACAACACCATCACCAGCTGAGTCACCTCATCAGTCATCACGGGTCTCTCTACCTCATCACACCACCACGGGTATTACAACACCATCACCAGCTGAGTCACCTCATCAGTCATCACGGGTCTCCCTACCGCATCACACCACCACGGTTATTACAACACCATCACCAGCTGCACCACCTCATCAGTCATCACGGGTCTGCCTACCTCATCACACCACCACGGGTAGTACAACACCATCACCAGCTGCGTCACCTCATCAGTCATCACGGGTCTGCCTACCTCATCACATCACCACGGGTATTACAACACCATCACCAGCTGCGTCACCTCAGTCATCACGGGTCTCCCTACCTCATCACACCACCACGGGTATTACAACACCATCACCAGCTGCGTCACCATCATCAGTCATCACGGGAATCGCTACCTCATCACATCACCACGGGTATTACAACACCATCACCAGCTGCGCCACCTCAGTCATCACGGGTCTCTCTACCTCATCACACCACCACGGGTATTACAACACCATCACCAGCTGCGTCACCTCAGTCATCACGGGTCTCCCTACCTCATCACACCACCACGGGTATTACAACACCATCACCAGCTGCGTCACCTCAGTCATCACGGGTCTCCCTACCTCATCACACCACCACGGGTATTACAACACCATCACCAGCTGCGTCACCTCATCAGTCATCACGGGAATCGCTACCTCATCACATCACCACGGGTATTACAACACCATCACCAGCTGCGCCACCTCAGTCATCACGGGTCTCTCTACCTCATCACACCACCACGGGTATTACAACACCATCACCAGCTGAGTCACCTCATCAGTCATCACGGGTCTCTCTACCTCATCACACCACCACGGGTATTACAACACCATCACCAGCTGAGTCACCTCATCAGTCATCACGGGTCTCCCTACCGCATCACACCACCACGGTTATTACAACACCATCACCAGCTGCACCACCTCATCAGTCATCACGGGTCTGCCTACCTCATCACACCACCACGGGTAGTACAACACCATCACCAGCTGCGTCACCTCATCAGTCATCACGGGTCTGCCTACCTCATCACATCACCACGGGTATTACAACACCATCACCAGCTGCGTCACCTCAGTCATCACGGGTCTCCCTACCTCATCACACCACTACGGCTATTACAACACCATCACCAGCTGCGTCACCTCATCAGTCATCACGGGTCTCCCAACCTCATCACACCACCACGGCTATTACAACACCATCATCAGCTGCGTCACCTCATCAGTCATCACGGGTCTGCCTACCTCATCACATCACCACGGGTATTACAACACCATCACCAGCTGCGTCACCTCAGTCATCACGGGTCTCCCTACCTCATCACACCACCACGGGTATTACAACACCATCACCAGCTGCGCCACCTCAGTCATCACGGGAATCGCTACCTCATCAAAACAGTCTCACCACCTCACCAACCAACCACCAGTGTCACCACCTCACCAACCAACCACCAGTGTCACCACCTCACTTACAAACCACGAGTCTCAACACCTCACATCCAATCTCACAACCTAGTTAATAAACTCGCCGATTAACCGCCCCACCATGTGGTTCACCATTATGTCGCATGACTCACCAGGTGAATCAACACCTCAACATTTGACTCACGATTGTATTGCATGGCTCCCCGCGTAAACCATCACCAGGGTTGGAAAAATAGGCCGTTCTTGAATTTTTGGCATCGATAATATTACGCTCTTTAGCAAATTGTCTCCTTATTTTTCTCATTTGAGGGTTGGTTGGTTGGTTATTGGGTTCTACGACACGTCGACCGTTGAGTCATGTAGCGTCGCCAATCTCCCACGCCGATTGGCCGCGGGAGAAGAGTAGCGACAGGTGAGACTCGAACCGACAATCATTCGATTGTGAGACGGGCAACTTACCCCTAGACTACTCGTCCCCTCATTTGAGGGTTGAATGGTGCTGTTGGACAATGAACTGTTCAGCGATGAAGTACTCAAGAATTACTGGAAAGTGCAAGCTGAGATTCCGATGTACCAGTTTTGAAGAAAAATGTCTTTTCCGTATTCGATTACCGCAATAATTTTATCTCCACATCCAGGATTATGAAGCACAATTCCAACCTTGCTCACCGCCCCATCACATGACAAACCACCCCTCCATGTAACTCATCACCTCATCACGTGTCTCACCATCTTACCATGTTTCCCACCACCTTCCCACATGTTTCACCATCTCACCGTGCGACTCACCACCTCCACAGCAGCGTGCCGGCGCGGCGGCTGCGACACGGTCGCCAGAGCCTACCACACGTGTGGCCCACCGGGTGGGTCATCAGCACCACTCTCGTGGAACTGAGCACCTGTCGTGCCGTCTGGGCACGGCCGCCATGCACGGTTGGCGGCAGCCGGCTGAAAATTACTTGCTACCACCGCTCTTGGCCTGTTTAACCTTAACCTCTTAACCTGTCGAGCTGGGCAGGCATGCCGCCGCAAACGGCACCCAGCCGCCACGCCACGGCCACGGCTGCCGCCGAGCCATCGGCTGACCGCCGACGTCGTACTGCGCACTATCGAAGGTACTCAGTTCGGACAGCGTGCTGGGGCCGAGAGCGCCGCTGCTCTCGGTGGCTCCCGCTGACTAGGCGTGTGCTGAGGCAGTCGTGGAAGAGGATTGCCACCCGCGGTTCGCCGCGCATGTCGCCTTCGTGGTGTTGCTGCGCTTCACCGTCGATGTGGCAAGGCGCCGTTCTAAAAGTGCAGTATCCGAACGCAACACAGCCGTGTCCGAGACAGGGAACACGAGTAGGCCCAGTGATTCGAGCACACACGATCATTTTGAATCAAGCTTGCGCATCGACAAAAGCTCGTGTAGCATCCGCTCCACTCGAACTCAGGCGTGGTAAAATTGCGGCTGCGCTTGGCTGGACGATCCAACATGCAAGTAACTATAGCACACTTGATGGAACCGTCAGTATGATTGCTTGAATTCGACGCATTCGCAACCCGTGCACGCGTTTGGCGGTGGAAGCTGGGTACTATCAGGCAGCCAAGGGCCCGTCTAACGTCGATTTTTCATGGCCGAAACATTTCCATTGCACGTGCACCGCGTCACATGTCGTATTTATCAAAGCATGCTGAGTAGTGTACATCTTCCACGCGCAATAGCTGATCTTAAACAGCTAGTGACAAACCAACCAGCATGTGTTTCTGTGCCCCACCGTTCCGGAACCAGCGATCCCACAGCTCACAGTGAGACGAGTGTACGCGCTCTCGAAGCACGGCGTGGCGCGTCCGCCCGCCGGCAGCTCACCTCCAGGCCTGCCTCCAGCAGCGGGATCTGCTTGGCGATCAGCAGTTTGAGCCGCTCCACCAGATGGGCGTCGTCCGGGTTAGTGTCTAGGTACTCCAGCTGCAGGAAGTACTGTGGAGTGTCGGTGCGGGCCGTCAGCTTTCGCTATGGCTCCCAGCTAAGTGAGAGTACGCAGCAGGGAGCTACTCCCTCCCCACCCTACACACACACACACCCAGACGGAGGCACAGACCGGACGGCAGGCACAGACCAGACGGCACCTGCCACACCTGCAGATGCCGTCATCTGCCACACCGGCACAGATCTGACAGCATCTGCCACACCCGCACAGACGTAGGGGAGGAGGGAGAGGTACATATCTCCCCACACACAGGGGGTGGTGTCTCTCCAACACACCAGGACAGGCGAAGGGGAGAGGAGGGGTGCATATTCCTCCCAGACGGGGTGGCGTCTCTCCACCACACCAGGACAGACGAAGGGGAGGAGGGAGGGGTACATATCTCCCCACACACACGGGGTGGTGTCTCTCCACCACACAAGGACAGGCGAAGGGGAGGGGAGGGGTGCATATTCCTCCCAGACGGGGTGGCGTCTCTTCACCACACCCGGACATACGAAGGGGGAGGACGGAGGGGTACATATCTCCCCACACACAGGGGGTGGTGTCTCTCCACCACACCAGGACAGGCGAAGGGGAGGGGAGGGGTGCATATCTCTCCTAAACGGGGTGGCGTCTCTCCACCACACCCGGACAGGCGAAGGGGAGGGGTACGCCCCCCCCCACCCACCCACGCACACAGGGGTGGAGGTGACGCCTCTCCACCACGCACCGACAATGGATGAGGCGGCGATCACGATACCTGGACAAAGGGAAGGCAGCGGACCTGTATCGACACAGAGGAAGATGCGGAGCCGGCAAAAGTTAACCAGAAGAGTTGGAGAGAGGGGGACACGCAACACATTGGGCGGGCTTGCTGACGCCGTGCCTCCGTGCTGAGATCCCTCATCATTTGGCGGCCTGCGGAGGGCATGCGAAGGTGCATGGGGATGGGGTATTTCGTGTACATCACTATATTAATGACGTTGAGAACCAACCAATGATCCCATACATTGTGCACGTGGGCAGCGCGTGCCTACAACGGCGGTGCCCTGGGGGCCCGGTACAACTCAGGCACGACCCCGTTATGTTGGTTATTGGTTACTTAGGCTGGTGGCCGTGTGGTACGCGTTGGTCGTAATGTTCAAAACCACTCCCAGTGGTGCAGATGATGATCAGTTGGGCTCTGCCAGAATACAGTAATGCGTTCACGGTGCAGTACATTAAAAGTAGCTGATGATGACGATGTTGACGGTGATAATGATGCCGATTGCTCAGACATAGTGAGTTGACATTGATGGATGATGAGCGCTTGATATAGACGAACACAGCCACAGGCGGATCCAGAGTATTCTTTAGAGGAGAGAGGGACGAGGGTTTCCACACAGACACGGAGAACACTGACATGGCTCACTCCCACCCATAGATTTGGTCCAGACATACCGCAAAGTGGTCACCATAGATTGGAACCAGACATACCGCAAAGTGGTCCCCATAGATTGGGCCCAGACATACCGCAAAGTGGTGCATTTGACACTCATTGTCGAATAGTCGCATCATCAATCGTTGGGAAGTCGGCGGGATGTGATGTAAACGGATCAATCAATACAACACCACAGCATTCGAGGAGCTGGTCTCTGTCAAACCGAGAAAGCACACGATGGCACTCATGTTCCCCAAATACATCCCTCCACACACCACCAATATTTGCATTGATTCTGAGCGCGAATCAATCCCTCCGGCGCACACCGTCTGTTCCACCGCACTTTGACACCAGCCTGGACGCCCGGCCCACTCGGCGCCGTCTGCATTACACTACATAAGCCACTGCATTACATTGCATTACACTACATAAACCACTGCATTCAATCAATCCCTCCGGCGCACACCGTCTGTTCCACCGCACTTTGACACCAGCCTGGACGCCTGGCCCATTCGGCGCCGTCTGCATTACACAGAAGGTGCTAGTCGTAGGAGACTCTCGTGTGCGGCATTTAGATAGGGTATTCTGTAAAGGTCGGAGAGGTAGGAGGTGCATCACCAGGCCTGGTGCCAAGGTTAGAGACCTGGTCCAAGTGGTCGCACAGGCCACCAGTGAAAACAAGTTGAGTACAGTTATAGTGCAGGTAGGAGTGAACAACATAGGTCCTGCTAGGAGTGAGGAGCTGATGCAGGACTACAGGGCCCTTCTGGCCAACCTGAAGCAAAGCAATAGCAGAGTTATTGTGACAGCTATTCTGCCTAGGGCTGGAGTCTCCCCTGAGTGGAGCTCTAGGGCACTGGCAGCCGATGCCAGGGTAGGTAGGCTTTGCAATGAGTTAGGTTTGACTTTTGTTGACAAGTGGTGCAGGTTTTATGGCTCATCTGACCTCTATCAGAGGGATGGCCTGCACTTCTCCGAGAAGGGGGTGCAAGTGTTAGGCAAAGTATATGAACATGTCCTTCAGGGAAACTAGATAATGGCGTGGGGAGGGAAGAATTGGCATTGCCATCTCGGGGATATGCCAATAGTGACAGCATAGGCAATAGAACCTCACAGTCAGCAAATAGGGGTAGCAGTAGATCAAGGGGGCATAGTGGTAGCTCATCCAGAGATGATAGAGCTACTCAACATGAAAAAGCCAAAGAGGGTCATGGAACTTTTGTTCAGTGTATGATGCTTAATGCTCAGAGCATTCGATCCAAATTTGATGAGTTCAAGTGTTATGCTGCTGAGGAGAAACCAGATTTTGTTTGCATTACTGAGGCATGGGTCAGTGAGGGATATTTTGGGGATAACTTGCAGGACTATGTGATCCAGGGATACAATATGTTTTCATGCAATAGGGGTCCAGCAGTGAAAGGGGGTGGTGTAATGCTCTATGTGAATAGCTTATACAGTTCTCAAAAAGTAGCAGATGGGGTAAAAAATGTGTCTGTGGAGTCCATTTGGCTTGATGTTGCTGTGGGAAAAGGCAACAGCAATAAACTGAGGATAGGAGCATTGTATCGATCAGGAACCTTGCCACATTCTCAGCAACTGGAGCTCGATAAGGTGATTTGTGAGGAAATCAATAGAAACTTTCAGAGGAAATGCCTTATTCTTGGTGACTTTAATCTAAAAGGATATGAAAATGTTGGTGTTGGCTCCCCATCATGTAAACTGTTTAGGAAATGCCTTGAAGAGGACTTGTTCTTACACCAGTTTGTAACGGAACCAACCAGGCAGGGCTCATTTTTGGACCTTGTCTTCTCAGATTTAAGTGATTTAGTTCAAGACTTGACTGTAGGAGAAACTCTGGGAAGAAGTGACCATAACATAGTGAGATTCAAGGCACAGGTATCAAGGACAATCAAGGATAATTTGGCAAAGATTCCAAATTTTAACAGGGTAGACTTTGACTGCATGAGAGAGGCTTTAAGTGCCATAAAATGGGAAGAAGAATTCTTTGATTTAAATGCCTGTGAAATGTGGGAAAAGTTCAAATCCTACTTGAGGGAAATTCAGATTAGACATGTCCCCCAAAAGCAAAGGCGCAAAAGAAGGGTAGGAAAGCCAGCATGGCTTACACCAGATGTGATGAAAACAATTCAGGCTAAGAAAGGTGCATTTAGAGTATTTAAGGAAGCTTCAAATATCGTAAATCTAAGGTCGTATCAAAAGTCTAGAGATGCTGTGAAGCAGAAAATCAGAGCAGCAAAGCGAGCAAAAGAATTGGATTTGGCTAGGAACTGTAATGGGGACAGTAAAAAGTTCTTCAGTTTCTACAAGCTAAGTAAAGTTTCAAGCACAATTGGTCCACTGGAAGTAAATGGGACTATATTGAGTGAGGATGGTGAGATGGTTGAGGAGCTGAGCAAGCAGTTTAAATCAGTGTTTACAGTGGAGGATGTGACTAATCTGCCAACCGATAACCACAGTTCAGTGACAGGTGATCAGATACACGATGTTGATTTCATTGATAGTGATATTGTTTTAAATTATATCAGAAAAATAAGGCCAAACAAGGCAGCAGGACCAGATGGAATTTATGCTAGGGTATTGCGGGAAGCTGAAAAGGAAGTGGCAATTCCACTTAGTATAATATTTTGTAGATCAGTTTCGCAAAATGAAATTCCAACAGATTGGAAAAGGGCAAATGTAGTTCCTATTTTCAAGAAAGGAGAAAGAGGGAAAGTTGAAAACTATAGGCCAGTAAGCCTCACATCCCTAGTCTGCAAGGTACTCGAATCAATTATCAAGGATAGAATAGTTAGTTTTCTGGAAGGGAACAGATTGATTCAAGATACTCAACATGGGTTTAGAAAAGGGCGATCGTGTCTCACAAATCTCTTGGACTTTTTGAATTTTGCTACAGAACAATTTGATCAGGGAAATCAGGTTGATGTAGCATATCTTGACTTTAGTAAAGCCTTTGACAAGGTACCCCATAAACGGTTAATGATGCAGCTTCAAGTCCATGGTATTGCAGGTAGCATCCTAAAATGGATAGAGTTGTGGCTTTCGGATAGACAGCAGAGAGTGATGCTAAATGGTACAAAGTCATCATGGCAAAATGTTCTTAGTGGAGTCCCCCAGGGGTCGGTACTGGGGCCACTATTGTTCATAATATATGTGAATAGCTTTGAATGTGGCCTTAGCAGTAAGGTTTTGAAATTTGCTGATGATTTGAAGATCTTTAGGGCAATAACAGGGCACAATGAGCAGGTTTTGCTGCAGAAAGACTTAGACGAGCTAGTGAAGTGGTCCGAAAAATGGCAAATGAAGTTTTATTTTGATAAGTGCAAAGTCATGCATGTAGGTAGGCAGCATATGAAGGCTCCATACTTGATGGGTGGCCAAGTACTATCTGTGACTCAGCAGGAGAAGGACTTAGGTGTTATTTTGAACACAAAATTGGGGGCATCAGAACAGACCAAAGAAGCCAGGAAGAAGGCACTAAGAATGCTTGGGGCAATACAGAGGAATGTGTCATACAAAAGTGAGGAGGTCATCAGGAAGCTTTACTGTGCATATGTCAGGCCACATTTGGAATACTGTGTACAAGCTTGGTCCCCTAGTTATGAGAAAGATTGTTGGCTTTTAGAGAGAGTACAAAAGAGGGCAACAAAAATGGTTAATGGTATAGGCAACCTGGCATATGAGGAAAGACTGAAGAAATTGAATATGTTTTCACTTAGATATAGAAGGCTGAGAGGAGATCTCATCGAGGTTTTTAAATTTGTTCATGGTCAGGAACAGGGATATCTCAGGGAAATGTTTGAATTTAACAGAAATGATGCAATTAGAGGTCATCAATTTAAAATTAAAGTTAATTACAGCAGGACAAGGTTAAGAGACAGTCTTTCTTCACCAACAGGGTAGTAGAACACTGGAACCAGCTGCCAGGAACCATTGTCAGTAGCAACACACTGACCATCTTTAAAACCGGCATAGACAATCATTATCAGACTAGGGGGATTGTTTTTCTGTATTCCAGGGAGGGTTGATCAACAGGGAGGAGTTGGGAGTTGGGAGGAGTTTGTAATTGTTGAGTGTGTTATGCAATAGCAAGTGAGTCTCTTATTAAGTCTGAACGCTTTATGAATTTGTGTGGGATGTGCCTAGCAGTGGATTCGGCACCTTCCTTCGGGATGTGATGCTGATAAGATTGTCTATGGTGGCACAATGGGTATGATGGGAGGAGTTTGTAATTGTTCAGTGTATTATGCAATAGCAAGTGAGTCTCTTATTAAGTCTGAACGCTTTATGAATTTGTGTGGGATGTGCCTAGCAGTGGATTCGGCACCTTCCTTCGGGATGTGATGCTGATAAGATTGTCTATGGTGGCACGATGGGTATGATGGGAGGAGCTTGTGATTGTTGAGGGTGTTATGCGGTAGCAAGTGAGTGGTGCTAGATAGGCTGGGATACATAGCTTCCTGGGAACTTTGGATAAGGGATTGATTGGGGTGGGAGTATGTACATTTCTAGTACCTTTTCTAGATAGGCTTAACCCAGATGGGCCCCTGTGGCTCTTATTAAGCCTTAATACTTTATGACTTTATGACATTACCATACATCAGACATTGCATTACATTGCACCACATCAACGATTGCATTGCATTGTACTGTATCAACATTTACATTGCATTGTACTATGGTAGTATACGGCTGCACCTGGCAGTCGCACAGTGTCTGGTAGTTGGCGGTGTTCTGGTCCTGACAGTGACACAGTACCTGGTAGTTGGCGGTGTTCTGGTCCTGACAGTGACACAGTACCTGGTAGTTGGCGGTGTTCTGGTCCTGACAGTGACACAGCACCTGGTAGTTGGGGGTGTTCTGGTCCTGAGTGACACAGCACCTGGTAGTTGACGGTGTTCTGGTCCTAACAGTGACACAGTACCTGGTAGTTGGCGGTGTTCTGGTCCTGACAGTGACACAGCACCTGGTAGTTGGCGGTGTTCTGGTCCTGACAGTGACACAGTACCTGGTAATTGACAGTGTTCTGGTCCTGACAGTGAAACAGTGCTTGGTAGTTGGCGGTGTTCTGGTCCTGACAGTGACACAGTACCTGGTAGTTGGGGGTGTTCTGGTCCTGACAGTGACACAGTACCTGGTAGTTGGCAGTGTTCTGGTCCTGACAGTGACACAGTACCTGGTAGTTGGCGGTGTTCTGGTCCTGGCAGTGACACAGCACCTGGTAGTTGGCGGTGTTCTGGTCCTGACAGTGACACAGTACCTGGTAGTTGGGGGTGTTCTGGTCCTGACAGTGACACAGTACCTGGTAGTTGGTAGTGTTCTGGTCCTGACAGTGACACAGTACCTGGTAGTTGGCGGTGTTCTGGTCCTGGTAGTGACACAGTACCTGGTAGTTGGGGGTGTTCTGGTCCTGGCAGTGACACAGTACCTGGTAGTTGGTAGTGTTCTGGTCCTGACAGTGACACAGTACCTGGTAGTTGGCGGTGTTCTAGTCCTGGCAGTGACACAGTACCTGGTAGTTGGCGGTGCCGCCCATCACGGCCGCGTCCACGATGCCGGTGAGCGTCTGCGTGAGCGGGTTGAGCGGCAGCGCCGGCTCGCTGCGGTTGGAGAGGATCAGCTCGCGCAGCCGCCGGTTGGCCGTCGCCATCGTCTCGATCGCCGTCTCCAGCGGCGTCACATCGAACGTCTCCGTCGACTTCACCAGGAACCAGCCGAGGATGCCTGCGGCAGCCGGCCGGACGAGGTCACGGCAGCCCGGCAGGTCCGACTGTCGGCGGTGACCTCGCCAGGTCACGCCACGTAACGTCATATGGCGGCAGGTCCGACCGTCGGCGCTGACCTCGCCAGGTCACGCCACGTAACGTCATATCGCGGCAGGTCCGACCGTCGGCGGTGACCTCGCCAGGTCACGCCACGTAACGTCATATGGCGGCAGGTCCGACCGTCGGCGCTGACCTCGCCAGGTCACGCCACGTAACGTCATATCGCGGCAGGTCCGACCGTCGGCGGTGACCTCGCCAGGTCACGCCACGTAACGTCATATGGCGGCAGGTCCGACCGTCGGCGCTGACCTCGCCAGGTCACGCCACGTAACGTCATATCGCGGCAGGTCCGACCGTCGGCGGTGACCTCGCCAGGTCACGCCACGTAACGTCATATGGCGGCAGGTCCGACCGTCGGCGCTGACCTCGCCAGGTCACGCCACGTAACGTCATATCGCGGCAGGTCCGACTGTCGGCGGTGACCTCGCCAGGTCACGGTCACGTAACGTCATATCGCGGCAGGTCCGACCGTCGGCGCTGACCTCGCCAGGTCACGCCACGTAACGTCATATCGCGGCAGGTCCGACCGTCGGCGGTGACCTCGCCAGGTCACGGTCACGTAACGTCATATCGCGGCAGGTCCGACCGTCGGCGCTGACCTCGCCAGGTCACGCCACGTAACGTCATATCGCGGCAGGTCCGACCGTCGGCGGTGACCTCGCCAGGTCACGGTCACGTAACGTCATATCGCGGCAGGTCCGACCGTCGGCGCTGACCTCGCCAGGTCACGCCACGTAACGTCATATCGCGGCAGGTCCGACCGTCGGCGCTGACCTCGCCAGGTCACGGTCACGTAACGTAACGCCAGGTCAGACGCCCCGGTAGGTCAGTTGGTTGGAGCGCTGGCCTGCATTGGTCTCCTCTGTCCTGGCAACACTGGGTTCGAGTCGCTTCACGCGCTCGCATTTAGACCCCGGCTGGGAGGGTCAGTTGGCAGCTGGCCCAATAAGGCCGTGGGCGAGCTACCGGGCGGCCGTGTCGGTGCATTGACGGAACGTTAAACTTTCGGTCAAAATTATGCCGTAAAACTGGAATTCATGGATCGGGTGGTGGGGCCAGGGTGCACGCAACAAGCTCTGCTTATCAATAGGACCCTGGTTCATAAAGCCACCCCAGCAAGAACTCAAATTAAATGTATAAAAAAAACATATCACGGCAGGTCCGACCGTCGGCGCTGACCTCGCCAGGTCACGGTCACGTAACGTCATATCGCGGCAGATCCGACCGTCGACGCTGACCTCGCCAGGTCACGGTCACGTAACGTCACATCACGGCAGGTCCGACCGTCGGCGCTGACCTCGCCAGGTCACGGTCACGTAACGTCATATCGCGGCAGATCCGACCGTCGGTGCTGACCTCGCCAGGTCACGGTCACGTCACGCCATATCGCTGCAGGTCAAATGGCCCAGCTGTATCAAGTCAGCCAGACCCATTTAGATCAAACCAGCATATCTTGCACCAAACCGACTTCGATTACCTCTTCGGCAGGTGTCGGTGGCATGCTTCATCAAGGGTTGCGTACAATGAGGGGCGCGTGCGCGCATGCAATAGCATGGTCCGCGTCACCAGGCACATCCAACCATCGAGACCCGAGCTTAACGTCTTACTCCACAGCCCAGCCATAGTCTCAAAGGAAAAGAGAAACCTTCGGTTCTTTTATGACGTGTTGAACTGCTAGGTCACGTAGCGTCGCCAACCTCTCACGCCGATTGAGTGTGGGTGTATTCGATGATCCCGTCGGTTAAGGGATTCGAACCCACGACCTTACGATGAACAGCTCAACGCCCTACCGACTGAGCTAGCGCGACACCTCCCTTCGTCGACAACTCGGCTGTCACAGAGCGCACGGGCTCAACTGGATCTCAGGTGAAGCTCAACTGAGCCGATCTCAAGGACATCCAGTTGACACGCGTCAGCCGAAGGGTTGTCGTATTCATGCGTTATATTAATATTATAATATATAAGATAATATTATAATATAATATGAATATATATCAATGGTTGCAACGAATGGGGCCAACACAAATCTATGCAATCAGCCTGTAAACAAACGGATACACCACTAAACATGTTGACAAGAGTTGACGCGCTTGTAGCCGTTTTATGTTAACATATTATGTTCCCAACCTGTGGCTACATCGTTTTACATGGTGTCGTGGCTAGATCACGAGCAGTACCACGTGGGGACCTCGAGTTCCCCCACGACACGCAAAGGAGGCTCGATTGAAATATTTCAGCAACTGAACGGAATCCCTACTTCAAATGTTCACAGTGCAGTCGCCTGAATCTGAAAATAACCCCGTCGAAAACCGGCACAATCGGGTAGCGTTTAGGCTTAGAAGTGGTCGGAGTTTAGTCCACCGAGCAGCTTTATTGGTGTCAAGACATGCATGAAGTTTCGCTTTGAGAAGCCCCTTCAACCAATGATTACATGACAAAACAGGACACCAGCCGTGTTTTGAGAGCGATATATACATCTGCGCTCCTCAGTGCAGTCTGGTTAACGTGGTCATTTACCGTCGGAAACAGAACAAAGGCCTAAATCGTCATCACTGGCCCCATCGTACTTCTCGTCACCTGCTACTTATTTACAATAATTTCACGGTAGCATCGTTCACTTTATGTACCCCGCGACTACCTGGTGCACTGCAACTGCACTGTGCAACTGTGCACCATTCGGGTATATCGTAAGCTGCGAGAGGTGGCGCAAATGCAGGCTGTTTTCACTAATAACTTCGGTAGAAGCTGCGCAGTGGTCGCATCAAACGGAATGAGCAGCAACAGGGGAACACGCATGTTGCTCAAAACCAGTACCGAACAAATCAACATTTTAAAACTGCCGTGTCCCTATCTCCGGATCTCGGTATTCACTTTAATTGTACCGCTTCAATATGCCGATTCCGCGGGAATCGGTGCCCCGATTTATTAGCGACAGAAAACCACTACCTTCCGCTACGGCCGCACACAGTTGTTCACACAGACCACACAGAACAGTACAATGTCCAGCTGCTTCACACCCTGTGTCGTCCCCGCTGCACTTGTCATTGACCACTAAGTGCGACGCTACTTACTTCACTCGCCGATGAAAGCTGGCGGAATGGCTTCGGCGGACACAGTAGAGGTGTAGGGAAGGATTCGCAACATCGGGATGAAACGGAGGACAGCCACGGAATAGTTTAGACGGCGACAGCCAGCGCCGAAAATTACAGGTAACTTCATCACATTTGCAAGGCAATAAGTGGAAGTAACATGATAAGGACACAAAACAAGACATATTATGCTGGTGTCATCCTGCAACACAACACGATCATTAGGTTATGCTGATTAACCTCATATTGCAATGCAGTGTGCATTATTCAGGCTTTACACACGGCTCGCTGTTCATTAGATAAGCGATACCGCACGGTGTCAACATATGGCCTTCACATATGGCATTTAGCCTTCACACACAGCTCGCTGTTCATTAGATAAGCGACATCAAAAGGTGTTAATATATGGCCTTCACATATGGCATTTAGCCTTCACAGACAGCTCGCTGCCCATGAGATGAACAACATGGCACGGTGTCAATATATGGCCTTCACATATGGCATTTAGCCTTCACACACAGCTTGCTGTCCATGAGATGAACAACATCGCACGGTGTCAATATATGGCCTTCACATATGGCATTAGGCTTCACACACAGCTCGCTGTTCATTAGATAAGCGACATCAAAAGGCGTCAATATATGGCCTTCACATATGGCATTTACCTTCACGCACAGCTCGCTGTCCATGAGATGAACGACACCGCACGGTGTCAATATATGCGAGCTAAGCGTGTGTGACTAGCATTAACTGTTGGGAGGCGCGCAATCCAGTGAGCTCGACGGTGACCACCGTGGAGCTGTGTAGCCGCGCCGCTACCCTCCACGGTGACCACACCCCGCGCAGTTGTGTGGCCGCGCCGGCACCCGTCCATTTGTCGCTCACTTCACTTCATCTGCGGGGGCGGTGCGGCCACACAACTGCGGCCACAGTTGTGTGGCCGCGCCGGTACCCGTCCATTTGTCGCCCACTTCACTTCATCTGCGGGGGCAGTGCGGCCAGTTGTGTGGCCGCGCCGGCACCCGTCCATTTGTCGCCCACTTCACTTCATCTGCGGGGGCAGTGCTGGGTTTGTGTTCAGTCCTGTTCGATGATTCAATTTCGTGGAGCGCCGAAGAGACCAGGTCAATCTCGCAGACGGTTGTGGTGGATGTGGCTGGCTCACCGCCCCCCCCCACACACACACACCCCAGACGACTCCGGCGGGTGTGGACGGGTCACCCCTCAGACGACTATTGTGGGTGTGGCCGACAAACACTCTCAGACGTCTATTGCGGGTGTGGATGGCTCACCCTCTCAGACGACTCCGATGGGTGTGGACGGGTCACCCCCTCAGACGACCCTGATGGGTGTGGACGGCTCACCCCTCAACTAATCCTGATAGCCTGTACTGAAGAGTTTGCATCAAACCCGCTCTGGCATAAGTCTGCACCAAACTCGTATGTGGCATCAGCAGGCATCAAACCCGGCAATGGTATCAATATTTATCAAACTCGTATCTGGTTTCAGTCTGTATCAAACCCGGCTCTGGTATCAGTCCGGGTCGAAGCCAACCCCGACATCAGTCTGCTGCGGCCGGCCCCGGACTTCAGACTCGGAGAAGTCGGCCAGCTCGCGCCATCAGCTGATCATCTGACAATGCCATACGAATATCGCTCACACAACACCTCTTCTGAAGCGAAGGCTCATATCCGGCCAAAGTCACCGATGTTTATTGCGTTTTTATTCGTTTTGCTGTTGCTTTATGAGAACGCAACGTTTACCTCAAACCCAGCAGCAATCCTCATTGCAGAACCATTCCAAAGTAACTAACAATTACCCCGTTTACATGAGCAGGTCAGCCGTAAACAAAAAATTCTGATCCGGTCGATTCGCAAAAGTTCCAATCGCGCGGCCCGATTACAAGAGCAAGGCAAGTCACCTAATCGGATTGTTGCGATTTTGCGGCTGACGCGATGTGGTGAAAAGTGCCGAATACTTGGCGGATTTGTGTGCTTCTGACGCACCTGCTTCGAGTAACGGCCCACACAGGCACAAGGCATCATCGGTGATGCACGTAGTTAGAGGCTGTTGGGCAGAGAGATAGGGAATCAGCGTATCTGTGAATTCGAAGGATTCACGTGGCCGATGACACGTTGTCGATGACAACATAGCACATTCTTCTTCGTGGATCCAATAGTGCATTTTTTTCCAGACTACACCGACTGTGCGATAATTAAATAAGCTGGCTAAATCCGGCTCACTACGGAAGCCAAGACATAAATCAGCAAAAACTAAAACGCTTTCACAAATCCGCAGGTTAGAACACTCCGGCAAATCGCAAAACTCACGGTTGGGGCACGCACTAACAATGTGACGTCTCAGCGCCGCTTCGAGTTGACGCGTTTCTGATTTTTGTTTGTGTAACATGGTTAAAGTTAATGTGACCGTTCGAGACTCTCTGGAATGTACTGTCTGTGTCACCGCGATAAGGCCGCGTGAGGTGCCAA
The DNA here is from genome assembly GCA_034440615.1 of Ashinkailepas kermadecensis. Taxonomy (NCBI): domain Eukaryota; kingdom Metazoa; phylum Arthropoda; class Thecostraca; family Neolepadidae; genus Ashinkailepas; species Ashinkailepas kermadecensis. Next base: position 205,347 of record JAOTOM010004580.1, on the reverse strand, counting down.
AACACGAGTATTAGTTATCACAACAAGAACGTCAGGCATGCGGCCCACCCGATCTACCACAGATAAGATCCATGTACAGCTCGCAATGTTCGATTGTTAGCCGCCGCGATGAGATCACCCACCAGGTTATAACTGATAAGAACTGAGCTCGTGTCGGGGAGTTCGCATACCACAAAGCTAAAGGCGCCACCAGTCGGGTACTTCCACGAACCGTCGCCGGTTGCCAAGCGACCAGCCGGCGCTCCGTTGCTGCAAAACTGCAACCTCAGCGCGCGACCGGCCAGATGGGGAGTGCACGAGAACTGAACCCATGACCCATGACGAATCAGGAGTCAGCAACATCCAGCCAGGGCAATGGCCGCCGGCACAACTAGCCAATCAAGACCCAGAGCACATTTGACTGACGCGTCATATTGAACCGGCCAATGAGAGTGCGGGTTGTACGTCGATGATGTATTTGCGTGGGCCGACTCGTGTTTATATATGTGTACTAATGAAAATAAAGAGAGAGAGAAGCCCCAGGAGACCGAGGGAGAGCCAGCACGTCTTTGCGGTTTCGAGGCGGACTGGCGTTTGCCTGTCGCGACCCAAGGTGTTAGCGACGCGACTCAAATTAGTTCCCGGGCCGCGGAAGCTTCCAGCCCGGGCGTTCAGTCATCACGGGATTTTAACAAGCGAGCTGTCCACTTATTGTTCTGGGGTAAAAGCGGTCGCGTTGGTCCATTCCTAGACTTCCCACGGCCAGGGAAAAGTCTACCCTACATTTGTTTCATAACTAGGCTTGCAATTTGAATTAAAAACAAGAACGTTATTTTTCATAATTACCTTCAATTTGCTCAAACCATAGCGGAGAATAGCTTCAAGAATTGGCCTGACCTTTGCAGCCATATCGTTAACTGTCCATGGTTGGCGCTAATCGCAAAATTTCACCTACCGAAGCGTGAATTTGCGTTAAGTTTTCTCATGTTTTGCTATGCCAAAGCCCGTTTACAAGAGCAATATGTTCGCAAACTTTCCTAATCTCATCGTATGCGGAAGCTTTACTGCCCATGTAGACGGAGTAACTGACCCACGATTAAGTTCGCAGCCTGGTTCGGCCCCTACTTTAAGCCACCACTATCATGTTGCCCACTATATTTCACCACCAGGCTACCTGTTGCAATCAATCAGCAATGTGACTACAAGTGAAATGCAGCGTGGTTAACGAAGTGGTTTCTGATGTCGATGCACTCATGCACGCTATATAATGATCAACAACTATCTTGCACCGAGTTTTTGTGGTCTGTACTAACTGTACAAAGAGATTGTTAAAACTCGTTGCGAAAGATGGGAATATCACTATCAAAAACGTAATCACATGGATCAGGAATCAGGATGGATCAGAAATAAAATTGCAGTGGATAAAGGACGCATGCATCCTTGCACGTCCAAAAGTACGGCGATAAAAAAACTTGCAAAAAGGAACCAAGAAGCAAAGTATAATGTGCACGGGCCCTGGGTGACTGCCGCCACTTATTTTCCACATTGCTGCCCGATACTCGAAGGTTCCGCTCTATACAGGCATCCTGCTTGGAATGCATGGAAATATGGGGACCAAATGTATGAATAAATAACGCTCTCCAACCCATTTTCCTCACGATAATTAGACCAATTAGAGCGGCTGCCAGTGCCAGCTGTCTGCTCCCAGCCCGTCTGCACCCAATGTGCTGAGGACAGAGACAGTCGGGCGCCGCCGGCCAGGGTGAGGGTGAGGGGTGACGGATCCGCCAGCACGCGGTCTGTCATCTCACCACCGCCGCCGACCAGCCGGCGAGGTTGAGGGTGAGGGTGAGGGTGAGGGGTGGCGGATCCGCCAGCACGCGGTCTGTCATCTCACCACCGCCGCCGACCCGCCGGCGAGGTTGAGGGTGAGGGTGAGGGGTGGCGGATCCGCCAGCACGCGGTCTGTCATCTCACCACCGCCGCCGACCCGCCGGCGAGGGTGAGGGTGAGGGTGAGGGTGAGGGTGAGGGTGAGGGTGAGGGTGAGGGTGAGGGGTGGCGGATCCGCCAGCACGCGGTCTGTCCTCTCACCACCGCCGCCGACCCGCCGGCGAGGGTGAGGGTGAGGGTGAGGGGTGGCGGATCCGCCAGCACGCGGTCTGTCATCTCACCACCGCCGCCGACCCGCCGGCGAGGTTGAGGGTGAGGGTGAGGGTGAGGGGTGGCGGATCCGCCAGCACGCGGTCTGTCATCTCACCACCGCCGCCGACCCGCCGGCGAGGGTGAGGGTGAGGGTGAGGGTGAGGGTGAGGGGTGGCGGATCCGCCAGCACGCGGTCTGTCATCTCACCACCGCCGCCGACCCGCCGGCGACGCCCGTCAATACCGCATGATTCGATTGGCCAGATTGGCGTTGTCTCCTGCTGGACGGCGGCAGCCGCAGAACCGAGAACCGAGAACCGAGACAAACACCCTGTCCATCAGACCACGGGCGAGACCAGATACCGCACGACACTCCACCCGCCACAGAGCAGACCAGATACCGCACGACACTCCACCCGCCACAGAGCAGACCAGATACCGCACAACACTCCACCCGCCACAGAGCAGACCAGATACCGCACGACACTCCACCCGCCACAGAGCAGACCAGATACCGCACAACACTCCACCCGCCACAGAGCAGACCAGATACCGCACGACACTCCACCCGCCACAGAGCAGACCAGATACCACACAACACTCCACCCGCCACAGAGCAGACCAGATACCACACAACACTCCACCCGCCACAGAGCAGACCAGATACCACACAACACTCCACCCGCCACAGAGCAGACCAGATACCACACAACACTCCACCCGCCACAGAGCAGACCAGATACCACACAACACTCCACCCGCCACAGAGCAGACCAGATACCGCACAACACTCCACCCGCCACAGAGCAGACCAGATACCACACAACACTCCACCCGCCACAGAGCAGACCAGATACCACACAACACTCCACCCGCCACAGAGCAGACCAGATACCACACAACACTCCACCCGCCACAGAGCAGACCAGATACCGCACGACACTCCACCCGCCACAGAGCAGACCAGATACCGCACAACACTCCACCGGCCACAGAGCAGACCAGATACCACACAACACTCCACCCGCCACAGAGCAGACCAGATACCACACAACACTCCACCCGCCACAGAGCAGACCAGATACCGCACAACACTCCACCGGCCACAGAGCAGACCAGATACCACACAACACTCCACCCGCCACAGAGCAGACCAGATACCACACAACACTCCACCCGCCACAGAGCAGACCAGATACCGCACGACACTCCACCGGCCACAGAGCAGACCAGATACCACACAACACTCCACCCGCCACAGAGCAGACCAGATACCACACAACACTCCACCCGCCACAGAGCAGACCAGATACCACACAACACTCCACCCGCCACAGAGCAGACCAGATACCACACAACACTCCACCCGCCACAGATCAGACCAGATACCGCACGACACTCCACCCGCCACAGAGCAGACCAGATACCACACAACACTCCACCCGCCACAGAGCAGACCAGATACCGCACGACACTCCACCCGCCACAGAGCAGACCAGATACCGCACGACACTCCACCCGCCACAGAGCAGACCAGATACCGCACGACACTCCACCCGCCACAGAGCAGACCAGATACCACACAACACTCCACCCGCCACAGAGCAGACCAGATACCGCACGACACTCCACCCGCCACAGAGCAGACCAGATACCACACAACACTCCACCCGCCACAGAGCAGACCAGATACCGCACGACACTCCACCCGCCACAGAGCAGACCAGATACCACACAACACTCCACCCGCCACAGAGCAGACCAGATACCGCACAACACTCCACCCGCCACAGAGCAGACCAGATACCGCACAACACTCCACCCGCCACAGAGCAGACCAGATACCACACAACACTCCACCCGCCACAGAGCAGACCAGATACAGCACAACACTCCACCCGCCACAGAGCAGACCAGATACCGCACAACACTCCACCCGCCACAGAGCAGACCAGATACCACACAACACTCCACCCGCCACAGATCAGACCAGATACCACACAACACTCCACCCGCCACAAATCAGACCAGATACCGCACAACACTCCACCGGCCACAGAGCAGACCAGATACCGCACAACACTCCACCCGCCACAGAGCAGACCAGATACCACACAACACTCCATCCGCCACAAATCAGAACAGATACCGCACAACACTCCACCCGCCACAAATCAGACCAGATACCGCACAACACTCCACCCGCCACAGAGCAGACCAGATACCGCACAACACTCCACCCGCCACAGAGCAGACCAGATACCACACAACACTCCACCCGCCACAGAGCAGACCAGATACCACACAACACTCCACCCGCCACAGAGCAGACCAGATACAGCACAACACTCCACCCGCCACAGAGCAGACCAGATACCACACAACACTCCACCCGCCACAAATCAGACCAGATACCGCACAACACTCCACCGGCCACAGAGCAGACCAGATACCGCACAACACTCCACCCGCTACAGAGCAGACCAGATACCACACAACACTCCACCCGCCACAGATCAAACCAGATACCGCACAACACTCCACCATGTTTATTCCACATGTCTTAGCAGTGTTAATCGACACAAGGCATGTGGGTCTGACAACATAAGTGCGTATGTGGTTCATGAATATGCGGAGGAGATGGTGGTACTTTTGACAAAGCTATATAAACTCTCGCTTTCGCTTTCGCTTTCGCGCTCTCTCTCTCTCTCTCACACTCACACTCACACTCTCTCCATCTCCATCTCCATCTCCATCTCCATCTCCATCTCCATCTCTCTCTCTCTCTCTCTCTCTATTCTGAAACAGGGTGTATTCCTAAGGATGTGGAAACGTGCCAACAGTGTGAGAATATTTAAAAGGGAGCCCTAAAGCTTACTATCTAACCACCGCCCTCTGTCGCTGTTACCACTGTCCAGCAAGATATTGGAGCGGGTGGTGCACTCCTCTCCATATCATTATGTTAGGGCGGCAACATGGTACATCACCACGGATTCATGTCTGAACGTTCCTGGGTGACTAATCTGGACACAATGACGCACACAGCCCGGACCAACATATCCGCTGGCTCTCGGACGCACGTGATTTACACCTACTAAACTGGCGCGGCCTTCCAAAGTGTGAACGATAAACCACATCTGCGCAAGCCAAGTAAATCATTCCACGTTTCAGACGACGCATTTGCATGGTGTGAATCGTGTCTGCCTGGACGAAATCAGCAAGCTGTTGTGCACGGCAAGTGTCTGACGTGGGTTACGCTACCATCAGCCACGCCAAAGGGCGCAATTATGGCACCTCTGCTGATTGGGTGCTATTTTTAATGATCTGCTGGCGTATGTACACACAAACTGTCTGATGGCTACCGATGACGTAGAAGAAGAACCTTGGATTCTTTTGCGACACATTCAACTATGTCACGCAGCGTCGCCGACCTCTCACGCCGATTAGTCGCGGGTGAACCCGGGAATCCCGCCAGTTACGGGATTAGAACCTACAATTTTGCGGTCAATAGTCCAACACCCTACCGGCTGAGCTACCGCTAGCCCTACCGATCACGTAGAGCTGTACTGCTGCCGAGTCTACAATCACATTGACGTCATTTGTCGACAAAGTGAACTTGATCGTCTGTGTCACTGGTCTGCGTCGTGGGGCTCAGCATTGAACCCAGCTAAGTGCGGAGTGTTTACACACTGCGACGCCCACCGACAAGAGCGACCTACACCACAGGTGATACGCCAATTGAAAGAGTAAATGTGATGTGTGATCTTGGTGTATTTGTTGACGAACAGCTCGCGTTTGCGGATGACGTAGATACCGTTGTTAGAAGAGCAAACATGCCATTATGACCTCTCATATCATTTCCATACAGTAACCGCGGCAAATCACTGCATGGATGAGACATGAGAGCAATACTCAATACCTACGGTGCGAATGTGCGGTCTGTTTTACAAAATTGCAGTACTATCTCTGGCGGGGCGTTCGCTGCACAAATGCAAATAATTGAGCGCATTCAACGCCAATTCCTCATCTGGTTATGCGACCGCTGCCGTCCTGGAGGTGTGTCCATCCAGTGCGACCACCGAGGGCAGCACTTCAGGGAAAGCACGCTAGCTGCCCGGCGCGAGCGGCGTGACATCTTGCTCATCCGAAACACTCACCGCCATAATACGGCACCGTTCACTCTTCGTCCATGCTGGGGAATTTTCCTCTGACCGCCCTCTTCGACTACTCGACAACAGGGTGCTGTTCTACGTTCCTTTCGCTCAGCCAATGTAGTATATACAAATATAATCTCTGTCTGGAAGTTCATGTCTGTGCAATCGAGCTAGTCAAGAAACATCAGGATATAATATCTAGGAACAGTGAGGCAGAGCTTAGAAAACGAGTAGTCGTGTACGTGCAAACAAAGTGGGGATATAGAGCTTGTAACCATGTGCACCGTGTATTGAATGTTTATATTAAATTGAGCGCTGAGGCTTTAGCTAGAAGCTTACACATCATATATTACATCACATTCTATTGTTCACTAAGGATTGCGTTTGCATGGTGTGGATTTATGATGTATTTGTTGTGTACATTTTGTGATTTAATCCTCATCAATTCATATGTTCTTCGGTTTTCATATCCGACATGACATGAATAAACTAAAGCTAAAACCGCGGAACAGACCGGATACCGGACAACACTTTACCCGTCGAGGAGCACACACACCAGACACCGCACGACACTCCACCCACCGAAAAGCGTTATGCCACTTCCAACACGAACGTGCCACACAAAATACCCAAATACACATGTACGTGGCTACGTACGTGCATGTGTTGCGAGCGGGCGGGCCCTTCCCGATCGTCCAATTTCCCGTATCGAACGCCAGCACGTATTGTACGTTCAAATGACTGTCTGCCAGTGCCGACAGTGACCTCCCGCCTTCAACCGTTCCAATTTGATCAGACGTATATCCGAGACGCGACACAAAGCGCCAAGTTTGTGCCAAAGCCGGCCCGGCGGCCGAGGCGAGGCCGTGGCGTGGCAGCGTCACAATTGGTGACGCGCAGCCGACCAATGGAGCACACATTTCGCCGCCGGCCACTCAATGACACGTCGATCCACAGCGCTCCTCGCTCTATTTGATTCCGATGTAATTTGGGCACACTGGAGGTCATTGCAGACAAGAGATCGCACTGAAATTGTGCTGCCGGCCGATGTGTGGGATCAAAGTCGAGTGTCGCAAAATATCATATTGTGTCGCTGACCAAACAGGCGTAAATCGAGACAGCTTGAGAACGACTAAATATATCCCAATAATTCATGGGGAGTTAAAAAAGAGCCAAATAATCATATTAGTTCGCACTCAGGTCCACACAAAAATATACGGTGACACGAGATTCTTGAGACAAACAGTCTTCGCATTCGCATCATTACTTTGCTCACGAATCAGCTGCACGGACCCCTTCCACAACTGTGAGAATCGCGACCACACGATCAACTGCCAGGCCGTAGAGGCTCACGCACCATCTGCGGCGGGTTCTTCGCCACCTGATGGCCAGAGATGATCTGCCCAGGAGGGCACGTCTCATTGTCAAAGGTACACCCCATTGTCGATCGCCCCGTGAATGCTGCCCTGGTGTCGGGACGACAACACACACACGCACACAATGCGTGTGTACGAACACACCAACACATACACACACGCGCACGCACGCACACACGCACACAAAATGTGTATTGCAACACAATGACGAATAGTGCAGTCAGAGCACAATGACATGATTCATGCAAAAGTAAGGCATAGTTGGCTTGGGCATTCTCGAAGACAAAAATAAAAACGATGAGAAGCTGGATAAATTGCAAGGTTTAAGAAAGAACCGATGAGAATCGGGCTTTAAATGTCTCACTGTGCGAAGCAATCGATCGGTTTGATCCAACAGTCTGGCTATCATGACAAGAAACAAAATTACAAAACCAGGAAAGGAGCATGTTTTACGAAAATGAGCCACTGGACCAAAATATGCTTTACGAAACGACCAACAGTGGGACGGATAAGCAAGCCAATTGTGCATCCTTAAAAAGCACCCAATGTGGCACACACGTAGAACAATGTATTTTGTACACATTAAGACATTGCGTTATCTCACAACTAACTAACATATAACTTACACAACTTATAAGGCGGCGCAAATGACCTTTATGGTCCGGCACGCCTAAAAAAAACGCTCTCCCCCTCTCACAACAACCCCTGATGGCCGCCCGGGCCATTTTTTTAACGGCCGCCATTGGACCACATCGGAGCAAAAAATGCTTTCTTCTCATGGTCTTAGCCCATGTTTTGGGACAAAGGCACGACAGAAATCCTATCATAGCTGTTAGTCGTATGCAGAAGACCACTACTCATGATAACTAGCATATATGTTAATTGCATGGAACACAGATAATTATAATGGGAGTTATGATTAGCCAGAGAGCCGGGACTAAGTGTGATGTGTACATGGTCCTGTTTGTTTAAGTATAAATGTGCGCATAATGCCACTATAAGTTACCTTGCACCGGGAATTTGACAGCACAGTCATCTGCTTCTATGACCCTCACAATGTTCAGTTCTGTAAGCACTTCTCATCACAAGCAGGATTAAAGTGCGACGAGGAAATGGCATGCAACCAACGAATAGCATCACTCTCAACAATGAAATCAACAGACCTACCTGCCACAGACCTACCTGCCACAACATGTGTCAGCTACATACGATTTAAAGTCATCATATATTTTCAAGGTCGTGCGTTGATGTCGGCGGTACGGTCACACCAACCAACATTGTCGTCGCCACCCAACATGTGGAAGATGTGTTTGATTATAACGCCCGGGCGATAACTGTAACTCGACGGCATCGACGTGCGTGAACTGTGGCCATCGTCAGACGTCGCACCCATCCCTCGATCGCGTTTGTTCAGCGTACGTTAAGGAGAAGGAAGTGCAAGCCATACGGTGCACCACGCACCTCTTTTTTCACCAAGACCGGGAGGTGTACGAAGAAACCCATTCAAAAGTATCCTATGCAGCGATAGCGAGAGACACCCCACGGTCACCACACAGCAGCAGCACACGAACGCCACCCAACTACTAGCTGAGCTCAGTGTCCCACTCAGGTCAGTTGGGATCGTCTGCACACCCCGAACAGACCCAGGTAACTCCGTGTCCCACTCAGGTCAGTTGTGATCGTCTGCACACCCCGAACAGACCCAGGTAGCTCCGTGTCCCACTCAGGTCAGTTGGGATCGTCTGCACACCCCGAACAGACGGTAGTCTGGCCTCGGCTCAGCATTGTTCACCCGATAAGGCAGCTAATTTGGCGTCACCAACTCCAACAAAGCGTGCTGAAGCCATGCCCACCGTCCCCCTCTGTGGCAGCAGAAGTGCAGGTTTTGTTCATGAGTGCCACTTAGAAGGATGACGAGTGGAGCCAGGCTCAAAAGACAAAGGAACCTGCCGAGTACCGGCCAGCCAAGTTTAGGGATTCTGAGGGCGAGACATGTTCTCTTTACTTGCCAGCACGTTGCAGCCGGAGCGCAGGCGGTTTCCTTGGAAACAACACACGGAGCGTGACATATTAGAACTAGTTAGTGGATGATGCGAACATATTTCACTCTGTAAACATATTCTGCTAACTGAAAGCAATCCGCTTTGAGGCTATATACTCAGCACGGCAGCATCTTTCACCAAGCTTTGACGCATGCACGTTGTGAGCGCTGAATGATCACCTTTTTGGTCTACGTGCCCGCAAGCCCAAACAATTAACATCAAATCAACAATACAAATTGACTAACATTAATTAAATAAAAGTAATGAGGAAGTAACTGAGCAGGATTCCAAATGCAACACATCATTCACCTGATTTAAAATGCAAAAATAGGTGTTGCTCGGCTTGCTTTCAGCATATCCAGAAAAGCCAAGTTGTTCAGATCTATGCGGCAACAAGGTAGCTACTTGCCTAGTTTAACTAAATAGCTTGTGGGTAATGCAAGCTTTCAGATTAAGGTCTTAAGAGCAAGGTATCAAAACACTTAGATTACCAAACAGTTCATTCAGTACTTTGTATGTGACTGTTGAGACATATTTTGCAGTATGGCATTCAGGTACGCTTATTCTATGACTTAACTACAGAATAAGAGCAATCTAATCTCATAGGAAGTGAATTATTCACAGAGTAGACTGAATAATTATCAGTTCTTGTCTCGAAAGCAGGTAATTATATGGTTACAATTAATGGGGTACGGTGTAACTAGTTATATGTTGGTGTTCACGTATATTTTACATATAACTAGTTATATCTAAAACGTGTTCACGATATATTGTATATTTTACATGAACGTATTGTTATTTTTTTCAGCAAAATCAGCAAAATCTAGTGTGAATTCCAGAAAGTAGCTAAAGGTGACCTACTAAATGCGCCCCGAAAGCTTCATAGAAACGGCTATTTCCATGGGCTCACCAGGGTACAGACGATAGTGATTGTGCACCGGCAAGGAGGGTGCGTGTATCTGATGCAAGCCTCTAATTTGGGAACAGCTTTTCAGTTGGAGCACATTGAGCAGATCACAGCAAACCATCACGTGTCATGCTGCCGAGGAGGAGCGCGAGCCAAGCAACCACGCGGGCAGGCCTTTCCAGGCCAATAATACATCGGCCAACTGGGTGATGACCGCGGAGTCGGGCGAGAGAGAAAGATAGAAATAGAAAGAGAAAGAGAAATAGCACGAGAGATGGACAGAGACAGAGACAGAGACAGAGACATAGACAGAGACAGAGACAGAGACAGAGACAGAGACAGAGACAGAGACAGAGACAGAGACAGAGACAGAGACAGAGACAGAGACAGAGACAGAGACAGAGACAGAGACAGAGACAGAGACAGAGACAGAGACAGAGACAGAGACAGAGACAGAGACAGAGACAGAGACAGAGACAGAGACAGAGACAGAGACAGAGACAGAGACAGAGACAGAGACAGAGACAGAGACAGAGACAGAGACAGAGACAGAGACAGAGACAGAGACAGAGACAGAGACAGAGACAGAGACAGAGACAGAGACAGAGACAGAGACAGAGAGAGAGAGAGAGAGAGAGAGAGAGAGAGAGAGAGAGAGAGAGAGAGAGAGAGAGAGAGAGAGAGAGAGAGAGAGAGAGAGAGAGAGAGAGAGAGAGAGAGAGACTCAATCGAATAAGTCTGGACTGCTTTTGGCACATTTTTTTTTCTGAATCGGCTGTTTGGACTTCGGGGAGCATGAGCTACATTGACCGTGCGGCGCCCACCACATCTTCTAATTGACGGTGCTCTAGTCCGTTTTTCTTAAATGTGACACTGAACATGCACCGTGCGTAATACAGCGCTGTGTTGCGTGAGCTGCAGCCGACAACACAGGCCAGGTGAGAGCACGGCGCCGTGATGGCGACGATAGGCCGTCAGCTGGCCACTGGTCCGTGTCACGTCACGTCACTTCACAACATGTCACATCACACCACGTCACGTCACAACACGTCCGTCGCGTCGCGTCACGTCACAACACGTAACGTCAACAGCGTGGGAGCCGGCCTGGCCACTGATCCGAGTCACAACACGTCACGTCACGTCAACAGCGTGGGAGCCGGTCGTCCGAAAACCAATCACCATCTGGGCGGCCGTGCTGTATGATAAACACCAGCAGCGTGGCCGTGACGCCGCACTGCCCCGAACCATGGCTGGTGGGTAGCTCCCGCCCGTCAACACCCACTGTCGGTCAGTAGTCGACTGTCCGCCTGCTGTCTACTGTCTGATGTCTACTGTTGGTCAGACATCCACTGTCTGATGTCTACTGTTGGTCAGCCGTCTACTGTCTGATGTCTACTGTTGGTCAGCCGCCTACTGTCTGATGTCTACTGTTGGTCAGCCGTCTACTGTCTGATGTCTACTGTTGGTCAGCCGTCTACTGTCTGATGTCTACTGTTGGTCAGCCGTCTACTGTCTGATGTCTACTGTTGGTCAGACATCCACTGTCTGATGTCTACTGTTGGTCAGCCGTCTACTGTCTGATGTCTACTGTTGGTCAGCCGTCTACTGTCTGATGTCTACTGTCTGATGTCTACTGTTGGTCAGCCGTCTACTGTCTGATGTCTACTGTTGGTCAGCCGTCTACTGTCTGTCTACTGTCGGTCAGACATCCACTGTCAGATGTCTACTGGTGGTCATGTGTTTTGCCTGCCGAAGCATAATGTTGATCAACGCCCACCCACCGTGATAATAGCACATCATTACAGCTGAACATATGCCGCATGTCACGCAATAATTGTGTTGAACTGCTTGGAAAACACTGCTCGTCCGTTGTCACGGAAATGAGTACTTATATACATCAATTAGGTAACTGAATTCGTTTTGAAGCATTTTATGCATTGTGCTGAACGGGCTCGAGCGGACGGGAATGAATCCGACGACTGATGAGACTAGAGACAAACTTGACTGATGACATTTTTCCAACGGAATTTTGAATGGCCGTTATTCTGAGCAAACAAAGAAGGTCGTAAAAAGCATCGTCAGTATTTGCGGGCAAACAGCATGATGTTGGATCGGAAGTGAAAGAAATCAGTTCCCCATACACGTCGCCGATAGCCGTGACGTCATGTCACAAGGCCAGGCTCCCTGCATCACACAGCAACCGAGTCTACCAGACAGCGCGGCTGTCGGGATCTGTCACCTTACTGTGAAAGTAGCTATCAAGCTGTGAAATGATTATGCGCATTGTAAAGAGGAGCTTTACATATGTTGTCACAGACACGAAAATGCTGTGTTATTGTATTTTTGGTATGCAGAGTTAACATTTCCTTCTTCGTGGAATTACTTCCACATAAACACTAAGATGACAAAACTAGCTATACTTCGGGCACAGGAAATTATCAAACGATACAAGCCATTCACAGACCCATATTCAGAACACAAGCAGGTTCATCTTAAAGGGCCACATCGTCTGATCGTTAGATACAGGAGCGCGACCAAAATATAGCGATTTTTTTATTTGCAATAAGTCCGAGGAAAAGGCTAACGTTCATCTGAAAAAAATAACGAGCAACCTGTTCCTCGTCACAGCATGACAAACATGTGTATCTACACAGATTGAATGATGCAGTATTTAGTTGGTATCGAAGGATAGGATGTTTGTCTTCGTGCTTCAGGACCCCGAACATACCGAAGCAGAGTAGTCAAACGCACAGTGGAAGGAGGCGGAACCTGTCCCCGTTTCCTCTCCCAACTCCTCCTTCCGACAGTCAACGAAGAGAACTCCGCGTTTTGCCTGGACCTTGTGCTCGTTCTTGTTGAATTAACTTCGCGTCCATTCGTCCAAGTATTCCCAGGATCTCCAGCTAACTACTCCAGATATTGGCCGGCAAACCAGAGATTGGCAGCTCAAATCCGAACAGCGGCGATGCTGACGTTTCGCCGGCGCTGTGTTTGGCGATATCCACACGAAATTCGAAGCGAATTGCCAACATGCAAAACCGCCAGCTGTGGTCCGAACGGCTCGCCGTCAAGCCAGATCACAGTCAGTGCGGCACACACAGCCAGCACAGCCACACAGCCAGAAGAAAGAAGAAGAAGAACCTTGGGTACTTTTACGACGCATTCAACCGCTAGGTTATATAGCGTCGCCAACCTCTCACGCCGATTGGTCGCGGGTGGACTCGGTAAATACCGTCGGTTGTGAGATTCGAACCCACAATCTTACGATCAAGAGTCCGATGTTCTACCAACTGAGCTACCGCGGACACAGCCAGATCACAGCCAGCGCGGCATACACAGCGTCGATACAGGACTTTGGCGGCTCCTGCCATGGGTATGCGACATGATCCTGGTCGCACGAAACTATTTTGATAACGCCAAACACAATTGCGACCCTCCCTACGATGCCATAACTCGCACACACTGACAACGATCGGCCTCCGCCAACACTCTTAAAACATTCTGAAGGAGAACGAACTGCTGCTTCTTTATAAAAGCACAATTAAGATACAAAATGTGTTCATCAAATCAGCTGAAGTCATGCAATGCAAATCACTCAACCGAAACAAAAGTCGCATGTCACGGTGACACGGTGACATGCCCAAATTTACGGTTCCAAGCACCCAAATAAATCTTGCCATCCACCACCTTCAGGGATGGCAGGTTACAACATGGTACATTTTAACCATTATTCCATGATTGAAAAGGGACAATCAACTATTCTTTTGACAGCACTAAATCTATTTGTGGTTCTCTGTATAATTTGGTGAACCTTTTTTATCCGTGGCCTGGAAAATAGAACACGACACCCGAAGACCTTACTTCTTTGCCCCATGATATATTATCATGTGCAACTCCTTTTTATATAGTGGCTTCGTTCAAGTCATTTATGCACTGAATATTTCTTGCGCCGAATGCGCACCAGCATTATACGAATGTCTGACAAAAACAGCCATGAAGAGAGATGCGAAATTGTCATCGAGCTTCCACTTCCGATTTAAAACTATGTGGCAACTACGCAGTGTTTGTCACAGTGCGTCGTGACGGGTAATGCTGTCGCTGCCCAGTGGAGTGCGTCGTGACGGGTAATGCTGTCGCTGCCCAGTGGAGTGCGTCGTGACGGGTAATGCAGCCGTTGTCCAACGGATTGTGTAAGGGCGGGTAATGCAGCCGCTGCCCAATGCAGTGTGCAGTGGTGGGTATTGCAGCCGTTGTCCAATGGATTATGCAGTGGCGGGTAACGCAGCCGCTGCCCAATGCAGTGTGCAGTGGTGGGTAATGCAGCCGTTGTCCAATGGATTATGTAGTGGCGGGTAACGCAGCCGACGCCCAACGACAGTGTCGAGGATATCAAACTGGAATTCTGTTTTGCTTACCGCTGAATACCTTATACACATTATACGCTTCTCATTCAACATTTTATGCTTCTCATTGTATGTTCGAAGTGTAGGAACCAATAAGACATTGATTCCAAATTTTGCTGAAGGGAATTACAATAAGTTCAGGATCTTCCTGAATGAAAATTATTGGGAACACTTATTGAAGGGCTTAGATGCTCCTGAAATGTGGAGAATTATAAAAGATAAACTATTTCAAGGTCACGATAGGTTCATTCCCAATAGGCAAATTATATTAACCAGGGTTAAGCACACTTCATGGCTGACCAGGGAAGTAAAGCTTTTACTGGAGTCAAAGAAACAGGCATTCAAGAAACTAACAGATGCTAACTCTGAGGCAAACCTCGAATCATATAAAATAGCTAGAAATGAAGTTAGGAGGTGTGTTAGGGCATCTAAAAGACTGGCTGAAATCAAATTAGCTCGAGAATGTTCAGCAAGTAATGCTAAGAGGTTCTTTAGCTTCTACAAAATTAAGGCTAAAAGTGTAGTGTAGGACCACTGGAGGTAGATCGGGAAATAGTCGTTCATGATTGTGATATTGTGGAATCCCTAAGCAAGCAATTATCATCAGTCTTTACTAAATATAGTTCTGGTACAATAGAAACAACTGAAGGCTATGCCATGGCAGGTGATAGGCTGGAGGATCTTACAATAACTACAGGAGCTGTAGAAAAGCAGTTGCAGAATATAAAACCTAATAAAGCTTCTGGACCAGATTATATATGTGCTAGGATCTTAGTAGAGTGTGCTAAAGCTTTAGCAGTTCCCTAGGTATCATTTTCAGGCGGTCTATGGAATATTCCGAAGTACCTGAAGATTGGAGAAATGCAAACGTAGTACCAATTTTCAAAAAGGGAAGTATGAAGTGTGTAGGAAACTACAGGCCAGTCAGTTTGACCTCAATAGTTTGCAAGGTACTAGAAAATCTGGTTAAACAGTGTTCAGTTTCATCTTGATAGGCACAGCCTTTTAAGGGATATTCAACATGAATTTCGATCTCGAAGGTCTTCTTTAACTAACCTATTGGAGTTCATGGAGTATGTTACTTGGGCTTAAGGGCGCCTGAACTGCTAGTGGTTATCTAGCTGGAGTATGTTACTAAAGAAGTAGACAATCAAAGGAGGATGGATGTTGTGTACTTGGACTTTAGCAAAGCTTTTGACAAAGTTCCATATGGAAGGCTAATTCATCAACTACAGCAACATGGGATTGTTGGAAAAGTTCTAGGTTGGATTGAAGCATGGTTGAGAGGAAGGAAACAAAGGGTAGTGTTAAACGGATGTAAATCTGATTGGAAGGATGTTCTGAGTGGAGTACCACAGGGCTATGTTCTAGGGCCACTTCTCTTTATCATCTTTGTGAATAACATTGAGGTAGGACTGAGGAATAGTGTTCAAATTTGCTGATGACATCAAGCTAGTAGGAGTGGCAAACAGTAGGGATCAATCTAGTAATATTCAACTATACTTTGAGGACCTAAAAAAGTGGGCTGATCAATGGCAGATGTCGTTCAACTATGATAAGTGTAAGGTTATGCATCTGGAGTCTGGAGGTGAGACTTTCAAATATACAATGGGAGGGAGGGAACTGGATGTTATTGAAGAGGAAAGAGACTTAGGTGTGTTGGCTTCAAAAGACCTTAAAGAAGGAAAACAATGTATCTCAGCTAGGAACAGGGTACTCAGAATGCTGGGACTCATTAATAGAAGTGTGAGATATAAGAGCAAGGAAGTCATGAAAAAAAACTGTACTTAACATATGTGCGACCCCACTTGGAATATTCTGTACAAGCATGGAGCCCCTACCTAGAAATATATATATATATATATATATATATATATATATATATATATATATATATATATATATATATATATATATATATATTAGAAAGAGTGCAGTGCAAAGCAACTAGACTCATCAGTGGAATAGGCAACTTAGAATATGGAGAAAGGTTTATGGCATTAGATATGCACTCACTCAAGTATAGGAGATTAAGAGGGACATGATTGAAATGTACAAAATTGTTAAAGGGCTTGATCAGGTCAATTTGAACGATGCTCTTCAGTTTAGAGTATCACATAGGGGTCATGAATTCAGGTTAGACAAGTTGAGGTGTAGGACAGTTAAGCGACAACAGGCTTCAGTCAAATGGTTGGTGATCAGTGGAATAGTCTGCCTGCTGATGTCGTGGGGACTTTCTCATTGAATGTATTTAAAAGTAGGGTGAACAAATTTTTTAGACAGGAAAATCTTGTTTTTGAGTTATAATTTGTCATGGATGGGGTAAGATCTATGCTAAGTAAGCATGCACGGCACAGACCCTTTTAAGCAGGCATGAATGCAGTTGGAAAATTATTGGCAAGGCATTCAATCCACATGTGTTAAGAGGGATCAAGAGAATAGGGCTGGATAGCTAGGGTAGATAGGCATTGATAGGTGTGTGGGATGTTGGTGGATGGTTTCCTTAGGATGTGGTGATGGTTGGGGTGGGTCTTTTTACCGGGCTTATGGTATCTTCCAGTTACAGACATAACTGGATGGGGCCCTTGTGGCTCTTATTAAGTCTGACCACTTTATGACTTTATCACACATACTTTATGACTCTCTCGTCAGTAGTTTTTGTTTGCATTGTTTTTTTTCTCTTTGTTGGTGTTGTTATACTGATTATCCCGATAACATAATTTCCTAGGCGTGTCATCCTAAATTAACAAAAAATGGTCGTATATTCTCATTAAGTTAATTTCCGTCTTGCTGCTTCTGCATCACCCTCATTAAATTCAAAAATGGGGGCGTTAATTAAGCTG
>JAOTOM010004580.1:0-182500 GCA_034440615.1 Ashinkailepas kermadecensis | reverse complement strand
CAAAATAACATTTTCGCTTGCCTATACTTACTTCAGAAGAGCAACGTTCAATTCACACAATTAGAGCTCATCTAGCATACGAAACCGATACACTTCGATGAATGCAGTTTATCTGTCAGTATCCATTTCAGCCGCAGTCAAGCACTTCCGTTTGAACAAATCGGCTTCATGATTTTTAATCGCAAGTAGCCTGTCAATATACCTGTGGCCACACGACGCAAGGTTCAATTTCGCTGTGCTGTGGAGCAGCTCCAGCCTCAGGTGTCACCGCGCCAGTCCAGGCGTAATCAGGCGTCATTGCACCAGTCCAGACGTCATCAGGCGTAATCAGGTGTCACTGCATCAGTCCAGGCGTAATCAGGCGTCAATGCACCAGTCCAGACGTCATCAGATGTCACTGCACCAGTCCAGACGTCATCAGATATCACTGCACCAGTCCAGACGTCATCAGGTGTCACCGCACCAGTCCAGACGTCATCAAATGTCACTGCACCAGTCCAGACGTCATCAGGCGTAATCAGGAGTCAATGCACTAGTCCAGGCGTAATCAGGCGTCACCACACCAGTCCAGACGTCATCAGATATCACTGCACCAGTCCAGACGTCATCAGGTGTCACCGCACCAGTCCAGACGTCATCAAATGTCACTGCACCAGTCCAGACGTCATCAGGCGTAATCAGGAGTCAATGCACTAGTCCAGGCGTAATCAGGCGTCACCACACCAGTTCAGACGTCATCAGATATCACTGCACCAGTCCAGACGTCATCAGGTGTCACCGCACCAGTCCAGACGTCATCAGGCGTAATCAGGTGTCACCGCGACAGTCGAGGCGTAATCAGGCGTCACCACACCAGTCCAGACGTCATCAGGCGTCGTTGTCCAGGCAGGCACCATCGCGCGCCGCCGCCGCGGCCCCACTGCTCATCAGGCACGCGACCACCAGAAGAGCAAAAACAGAATGGGCGGCACTGAAGGCGTGGCTCATGCCGACGACCGTTTGACAGGCGACGACGGGAGGGCGTCGCTCACACTCGTCTGGGTACCCGCAGAGTAGCTGGTTCAGAGTCTCGGTCGTCACCCGCCGGCGGCGGGGGGGTCACTCGTCTGGGTACCCCAGAGTAGCTGCCTCCGAGTCTCGGTCGTCACCCGCCGGCGGCGGGGGGGGTCGCTCACACTCGTCTGGGTACGCCAGAGTAGCTGCCCTCTCGGTCGTCACCGCCGGCGGCGGGGGGGCGTCCTCACACTCGTCTGGGTACGCCAGAGTAGCTGCCTCCGAGTCTCGGTCGTCACCCGCCGGCGGCGGGGGCTCGCTCACACTCGTCTGGGTACGCCAGAGTAGCTGCCTCGTCTCGGTCGTCACCCGCCGGCGGCGGGGGGGGTCGCTCACACTCGTCTGGGTACCCCGGAGTAGCTCCTCCGAGTCTCGGTCGTCACTCGCCGGCGGGGGGCGTCGCCACACTCGTCTGGGTACCCCAGAGTAGCTGCCTCCGAGTCTCGGTCGTCACTCGCACGCGGCTCGGTACCCCAGAGTAGCTGCCTCCGAGTCTCGGTCGTCACCCGCCGGCGGCGGGGGGTCACTCGCACGCGGCTCGGTACCCGCAGAGCGGCTGGTGCGGTGACGACCGAGGCTGGTGCCGAGCCTCGGTCGTCAACGGCCGGCGGCTGCTGCGGAGGCGGCCAGACACGGAACACCACAGGCACGCACGCCTTTGAAGCCGGCGTAATTACGACCCGTGTTGCTAATCGTTCGACAGCGTGCGTCATAACATCCAAAATAGACCATTAGCTGGCAAATAGAGCAGAAGGTAGGACAGTGTCGCTTTATCTTCGCCTTGAATTAACAGCCGGTACACTGGGCGGAACGTGGACACAACGCAGGCAGTACTCAGATTCGGCTCGGATAACAGCAGCCGGCGTAATAAATGAACAGCTTATATCAGACTTGCAAAGCGTTCTGTGGACCGCTGGGAATTATCGCCATGATTGAGTACGTCCGAGCACTCCATGCCGTGCGTCGCTGGCGGCACATGCCCCCCCCCCCGCGGATTTGCCTAAGTTAGTCATTTCAGCTGTTTGCAAGGTCGTCCGTGGAAGCTGTCCGTGACGTTATGAAAAACTTCAGGTGGACTAAAAAAGACACAATGCTCCCATGTCCAACCATGAGTTAAAGGGGTGCTGGTATAACGAAGATACAATATCGCAACAATCATATTTGGTTACTAATGAAGCTTAGCTACTAAAACTTAAGTGTGCAGTTAGTTCGTTATTGAGATGAAGTGAGGTGAGCTAGACGCTGTGGTGTGGGATGGGATTGAGCGTGAATTGTGTGGAGTGCATCTGCCTGTGATTTGAATCACAGTAAAGTAATAAGTCGGCTCACGTACATCAGTTATCGTGCACCCATAACGTTACGGAGACACAATGCTGTATGGAGTAAGACAAAGACACAAAGATGTACATCTTACAAAGTAAGACACAAAGATGTACATCTTACAAAGTAAGACACAAAGATGTACATCGTAGTTTCATCCACAGCATAATGCTCGGTCAAGTACAAACATGACAATCTTTGCAAACTGCATTGAATCCTCAATATTTACTGGCACGTCCAGCTTTCTGTGATCGTTGTGGAATAGATTCTAAGGTTGTCGTCTGATTAAAAATGGCCAATCATCGGAGTAAGTCAGCATGCATTGTCAGATGAGATACTACGTCTGCTGGGACCACTGTCGTGTGTAGCCGTCTGATCTTAGGAGCATAAACATCATTATATATCAAGTTATAAGCTTTAATCATTACATTAATTATATTCATTATTATATTTTCAGAGTTAATTGCCGTGTATATACGAAGACATCATATGTGCCACTCGAAGTTTGGAACTGCATTCACTCTTTTCTGTTACAAAGTTCCAAGTCATTCCCTTTCACTCCGAATTCGAACTAGTCTTCAATATTTGAGTTTCTGCCAGCTTTCATCTAAATATTTATTCAGAAATACTCGTATTGGTGCAAAGAAAAGGTTACAAAATTATGGATATATTCAACGTTTGTCCACGCGAATTGTTTGTACAATTGCATCATGCGCTCTCCGGCCGTGACTACTCGTATTTGGCTGTCGTTCCCCTCCTTTTTCCATTGAGAAACATCAGGTATTCGACCTTTCTGACCCACTTGTTGACTTGTTGGATCTTCTGAATATTCTAAGAGAGTGGCTCCCTGGCTAATACGACGCTTCACACCACCTAGTGATCCGACATTTACGTTCCCACGTATCAGTGGCGGATTCAGGAATTATCATCGGGATGGGAGCACATATCCTCAGAGGAGCGCCTTCGGCGAAAAAGTCGTTGAGCGGGACATGGGTGCACTAGAGCATACTGAAGGGGCTTCTTTCCCGGCCAGAGGGGTGCGACCCTTCCATTGGAGGAGAGCACCTTCCCCAGTTCCACTCCCTCCGTTTCCGCCCCTGCCACTGAGTGCCGAGAGAGGACAGTTGTGATCGGCGCACAACTTTTCTGCTGACAGCGGTACGGTGGTGGACCATACCGCAGTTAGTGGAGCAGTTCGGATCCATACAGTCACCGTCTACCGTCGGGTCATCCATCACCCCGACGGTGTCCTGTACGGGCAAACAAAAACAGCTCATTTTCATTAACACAACTACGAAGCTCGACTTCTATGCCCGTGTGCACCATGAGAACACCAGTAGCTACTCTATAGTTACAGAGCTACGTACGACTGATAGGTAGTGGGGCAGAACCTACAACATGGATACGACACTATGGACTGCATGGTGCCGGGAAGAGAAGCCGAAAGGACAAAAAATCGAGTTGCTTCTAAATTCCAGATTGTTTGGCTTGGCAAGACAAGCTATTATGTTAAACATTGGCACACATCCCAATGCGACGATGTATTTATCTTTTCAGTTAATAGTTATTAGCACAAAGTATGCAAAATTGGACCTTTTACACCTTGGAATTTTTGTCCCAGAGACTGCATACCAGATACCATATACTATACCTACGATATGAACTATAACAAGGGATCGAAGCAGAAGCCATCAGCATGCACACACGCAACAGCAATTATTAAAAAGTAGCGTACGCAATGTACTCCGAAACACTGATCTCTAAACGTTTTAATTTCCACGACAAAGTGACAAGACAAAGTATGAGATCAGCACCAAGTTTTCCTAAGGCTAACTGAGCAGGCTGCCTTGGCGTAACCGTGCGGCACAGAACCTTGAGTTAGTTTACGACGCATTCCACTGGTATGTCATATATTGTCGCCAACCTCCCACGCCGACTGGCCGCGGGTGGACTCGGTAATTCCGCCGGCTAAAGGATTCGAACTCGCGATCTTACACCGCGTTGCACAGCAGCGAGGCAACGCAACAGTAGCATCGCTTTCCGATTCAAATCACGATGTCGGGACAAGCAACTGGCCATCAGGGGAAGAACCGTGAGTTCTTGTAGGATTCACGCAGTCTCGCACGCCACGCATCACGTCATATAACACATATACATACATACACACACAAATATAACACATATACATACATACACACACACACAAATATATATACATATATATATATATATATATATATATATATATATATATATATATATATATATATATATATATATAAATATACATTGTGTTTGCGTGTGTCGGCATGCCACATGTCATTCCGGTATGCCGAATGGTCGCCAATGATCTGAAATTCGATGTGACCAGCGATGTGGCAGTCGGAAACCTCGCGGGCACGACACAGCGACGCTGGCCACCATGCTATCGACCCCGACAGCCGGTCATCTCGGCGCATGCTTCGCTCTCAGCGGGATCTGCAGGCCTGAAACTCTTTCTCGACAGGCTCAAAATCTCGGGACGGGTTCAATCTGCCCCCGGCCGGCGTCCCCGTGCAGGTTCCTTCAATTGACTAACCCAGCCGTGGGCACCAGGTGACTGACCGAGGCCGATGCAGTGTCAAAAAACCCTCGGTTTTGAAGTTTTCGTTCCCCACATGAGCATGCATATTACAAGTCCACAACCGTCATTGTGTAGTCACATGAATAGTCATCCGTAACTAGCAATCACTGTTAGTAATGTCAACATCCAATGGTAATATTCGGAATGCAGGAGCATCATGCCCTGTGCGTCTGTGTCTTATGGCGACCTGTGGACCGTGGTTGGTGTTGGGGTCCACTTCTGTTTGATTGGTTGGTGTTGGGGGTCCACCCTTGTCAAGCTGTAATGAATCCTGGACAAACAAAAATCCCGGTGACGTCATTGAAAATCATGTTCATCTGTTGCTTCAGGTGATGACATGAGCGTCCAAAACATTCCGAGACCACCGAGGAGCAGAACGGACATGCCGGTAAGATTGGAAGAATGTCGACCTGCTAGCTCAAGGCAAAAATCGCCTTGGCCGCCCTCACTATACAAGATCAAGTTGGATATTCATGCACCAATTTTGATAGATTCATTTTGATCCGGAAGTTCACATCAATAGGAGCGACACTCAATTCCTGGGTGCTCAATTTCAGCATGCAGCTTAATTCAGCTTGACCTCTGACGTTAACCAACAAGCACGCTCCACAGCAATTACCAGCCTCACTACCTGCCTCTTTAATTATCCAAATACGCACCATCAAACAACTCACACTTACCGCAATCAAGAACTCCAGCCCCCACATTTCGATCCGGGCCCACATTAATGATGCTATTAGCACATCTGTGCTTCCAAATTTAAACGATGGAGTAATCCTTCGCTTAACGAACGATTACTCCGTGAGGTTCGCCGACAGGCACATACTGCGCCGCTTCTTGAGTTGATGATATCAGCCCTCTACAGATCCCACTCAGATCAGATCTTTTGAAAATACTGTCAAGAAAGGTGATAGATAATGTGCTTTCTCATGCTTTCTCAACGTTTGGTTTTTCCATCAACCGCTATGCAAAAAAGTGTTGTTATTCATTTTTATTTAAAAAAAGCAAACGAATTAAAGGAAATCAGTCAGAATTTGCGCACGAAAACTTACTTTCCACTCCAAATAAATTTGCTCTGATTCCTCCAAATGATTCCCTATTTTCCTTGACAAACTGTTCAAAAATTCGTCTGCACATCAACGGAAATCTTATCTCTCCATTTCTTGATCTGCATTCCTTCAAAATGGCATAGAACATTGGCAATAATAGTGCCTATGCCCCTAAAAAACGAAACTCTTCAAGTCCAGAGGAAAGTGCTGATCTTAGCTGGCTCCTGATTCCTCGCTTGTTTCCACCATTGTTTTTCTCTTCTTTTTTTTTGGTGCCGACAGGTAAACAAGAGGGGCTACATTACTGTCATTTTCCCAGTTCGAGTCTCGAGAATAGTGTGTTTTGTCGCGATGACACATGCTGCCTTATCACCTGCAAACGTACACCAATTTAAAAAAAGAGAAGTATGAAGTGTGTAGGAAACTACACACACAATAGGAGTACACTGTAGGAACTACAGTGTGTAGGTTGTGCTCGTCAATTTGACCTCAATATTTTCCAAGGTACTAGAAAATCTGGTTTAACAGAATGTTCAGATTCATCTTGATAGGCACAACCTTTAAAGGGATACTCAACATGGATTTCGATCTCGAAGGTCTTGTTTAACTAACCTATTGGAATTCATAGAGTACGTTACTAAAGAAGTAGACAATCAAAGCAGGATGGATGTTGTGTACTTGGACTTTAGCAAAGCTTTTGATAAAGTTCCACATGGAAGGCTAATTCATCAACTGCAGCAACATGGGATTGTTGGAAAAGTTATCGGCTGGATTGAAGCATGGTTGAGGGGAAGGAAACAAAGGGTAGCGTTAAATGGAGTTTAGGGGCGCATCGACTGCGGCGGTCATGCAGCTAGCGTTAAATGGATGTAAATCTGATTGAAAGGGTGTTCTGAGTGGAGTACCACAGGGTTATGTTCTAGGGCCACTTCTCTCTATCATCTTTGTGAATCTGAATGACATTGAGGTAGGGCTGAGGAATAGTGTTCAAATTTGCTGATGACATCAAGTTTGTAGGGCTTGCTAACAGTAGTGATTAATCTAGTAATATTCAACTAGACTTGGAGGACCTAAAACAGTGGGCTGATCAATGGCAGATGTCTATCAACTATAACAAGTGTAAGGTTATGCATCTGGGGTCTGGAGGTGAGACTTTCAGATATACAATGGAAGGGAGGGAACTGGATGTTATTGAAGAAGAAAGAGACTTAGGTGTGTTGGTTTCAAAAGACCTTAAAGCAGAAAAACAAGGTATCTCAGATAGGAACAGGGCACACAGAATGCTGGGACTCATTAATAGAAGTGTGATATATAAGAGGAAGGAAGTCATGAAAAAAAACTGTACTTAGCACACGTGCGACCCCACTTGGAATATTCCGTACAAGCATGGAGCCCCTACCTAGAAAAAGATATAGGTACGTTAGAAAGAGTGCAGCGCAAAGCAACTAGGCTCATCAGTGGAATAGGTAACTTATAATATGGAGAAAGGATTATGGCATTAGATATGTACTCACTCAAATATATGAGATTAAGGGTGGACATTATTAAAATGTACAAAATTGTTAAAGGGCTAGATCAGGTCAATTTGAATGATGCTCTTTGGTTTAGAGTATCACATAGGGGTCATCAATTCAGGTTAGACAAGTTGAGGTGTAGGACAGTTATGCGACAACAGATCTTCAGTCAAAGGGTTGTTGATCAGTGGAATAGACTGCCTGCTGATGTTGTGGGGAGTTCCTCATTGAACGTATGTAAAAGTAGGGTGGCCACATTTGCTAGACAGGAAAATCTTGTTTTTGAGTTCTAATTAGTGATGGATGGGTGAGATTTATGCTAAGTAAGTGTGAACGGCACAGACCCCTTTAAGCAGGCATGGATGCAGTTTGAAAATTATTGGTAAGGCATTCGATCCACATGTGTTAAGAGGGGTCAAGGGAATATGGCTGAATAGCTAGGGTAGATAGGCATTGCTAGGTGTGTGGGATGTTGGTGGATGTTTTTTTAGGATGTGGTGATAGTTGGAGTGCGTCTTTTTACCAGGCTTATGATATTTTCCATTTACAGACTTAACTGAATGGGCCCTTGTGGCTCTTATTAAGTCTAAACACTTGATGACTTTGTGACTTGACGACCTGCAACTCCTATCAGATAGTATGAGCTATAATACTAGCTAGTAGCCATAATATTATTAAGGTGGGCCGACCCAGAAAATGTTATTTTACGAAGGCGGCTTTCGGCGCGCTTCGAATGCCAAAATTACTCGCTTGGTATGGTGTAAATTCCGAAATGTGTTGTTCATCTAGTGTATTTTTTCTCAGGAGAGAGACGACTCCTGACTGCGCCTCTGGCTAGCATAGCTGTTGTATTCAAGTTTCTAGTTTCTTCCCACTTGTGACATCAGCTCAGCTTGCACTTTCCAGCGATTATTGAGTATTATATGACAGAGCAGTTCATTGGCGAACAGCACCATTTAGCCTACAAAGTATAGAAATGGAAGGAAAATTGTCTGGAGAGGATAATGTTCTGTATTCCAAGAATAAAGACACAGCCCATTTTCCATCCCCGTACACAGCGCAATATGCATATCGCATACAATATACGAATATTATGGACAGTCTGCAGCGTGGCCAGACGGCCAACAAGGCCAAACGGGTTGCAGCACATTGCACACAAAAATGCACTATTTCAAACTCTGGATGTCACAGATCAAACTCACCGAATGCCAAAATTTGATGAAACCCAAATGAAACTTTGACAAAAATCATACATCGCTTTAGCCCCATAACTGTATGCCTCTTATGGGACAAAATGTGTAAGAAGGTAGATTTCGCCCCCGTCCCATTGCCTAAGATCTGGGAACCTACTGGGTGGATTTCAAAGCGGAATAGCTCAAGTGAATTATTCTGGTCTAATCTACATTTTCGGAATGTTAAAATTCCAAGTTTCGCAATAGCGGAGGCAGGAGACGAAACAAAATGAGAGGATTAATAAAAACCATTCGGTGTGAAATTAAATGAAATCCAATCAAACCAATTAAATGAAGATCCCTTCGAGATTCCGCTTCAAAAAGAATAGGATCGGTCATCTTCATTTTCGTCATATTATAAGTCGGAGCCGGCCGGACTTCCAAGTTCCTGTACATCGCTTTCGTCACTTTCATCCAGCAGTCTCTGCATATCATCCCTACCGATGCGCGCTTTGCCGTCATACTTCAGAACGTAGTGCCAGCTACGGCTAAGCCGTTCAAAATCCAACTGAACACACACCGTGTACACCGTGCAAGCTCCGTCAGGAGACCACTTTAGCTCCCATTCGCTCCCATATTTAGCTCCCATTCGCTCCCATATTTAGCTCCCATTCGCTCCCATTCGCTCCCATATTTAGCTCCCATTCGCTCCCATATTTAGCTCCCATTCACTATAGCTCCCTGATCACCAATGCATACATCGATCCAAGCAGTAGCGCACCGTTGGATCGGGGGACACCGCTGGGCGCCGCTGTCTGTTTGCGGCGTCGGCTGGATCGATGAACGGACTGGGAAATTCGCTGTCTACTAACTGCTCGTCGCCTCTGAGCATATGATTCAGGTGTAAAAATCATCAGTCGTCAGTGAGATGCACCCCGCTCAAAGTCCGCCCTGCGACGGCGAACCGCCACACCATGGAAATGCACGATGCAGTGGTAAAACAGCGCTGGTACCTGGTTGCGCGATGCGCGAACGAGAAGCATGCAGTCATCTTTTGTCAGATGACAAGTAGGGTATAACTCATCGAGCATTGTCTTGTCATCTTACCTTATCTCCCACCCCTCATGGATCCGCCTTTGGGAAAACTTCCTGGCTCCGCAACTGCTTGTGATGCACTATATTCGTTTCTCTGAATTCACTTCTCACCTCCTCGATCAGTCATTGGCAAAATGTCATCCGCGATGTGCCACTGCTTTTCGTGATTTTAAATCGCTTGGAAGCGCGTCTTGAGTACAACCCAATCCCCTCCTCAATCTGCCAACGGAAAAGCATCGTGGCTCCGCCACTGCGTGATGAACTATAATGGCTTGTCTCCAATTCGCCGCACCCTCTCCCCATTGATCAGCCCTTAACACGTCCCTTTCGCAGTGCTACTGTGCATGGTGGGATTCAATTGTTTTGGTGTGTGCTGAATACCAGTCCCCCATCTAGATCCTCCATTTGGGAACTCCTCATGATTACGCCAGCTTAAACACAAAATGTGAATGGATTTACACTTGCTGCGGCACAGTTCTCATATTCAAATGCTTACAGCTTTTTGAAATATCCTACCAAATTTTTCTCCCTAGATACGCCACTGATTACTGTGCCAATTGTTCTATTGGCTCCAAAGCATAGAGCAAGGGCATGCCTCTCTATCATGAAGCAATATAATGCAACCAACTTTCAGATAGTAACATAAATTACATGTCTGGTAAAACCGGTCAATGTTTCCCATTTTGTCCTGGCTTGACATGATTAGGCCCGAAGTAAGCATTTTCGCAGATAGGCAGGGTGGTATGAGCAGTTTACTTCACAATTATGGTCAGCTGAACAGCAAAACATTGCAAATATTAATATGTATGCGCTTTTTCTTAAGTCTACCCAAAACAAATAGTGCAATTGCCTCCCAATATTCGCCCATGAAACCGCCTCTGAAGTTTCCAAACTAAAATTTCCATACGAAGTCGAAAAAAGAAAGCTAGAAGTCAACGAATTTCGCACTGCTACCGCAAATGATTAGGGAACGGCATGCGGAAAAAAGCACGCAGAGAGCGAATCATCAACCTCATACTGCATTACTTAGATCTACTGGATGTCGCTATTCTTCGCCCGCGACCAATCGGCGTGAGAGATTGGCGACGCTACATGACTCAACGGTCGACGTGTCGTAAAACCAATAACCAACCAATAACCAACCAGATATACTGGACAGCACACACTATGTGATTTCACGAATCCAAAGATTATAATCCTAACTCCAAGACCGAGAAGTGTAAATCCGACACTGTGCTGATGCTCTATAGAGCCTAAACAATCCAAGAGTTATGTAATGAAAAACGTGGGGACGCAAGACCAGCACTTCTCGGGCTATGTGGACAATACTCACCCACTCCAAATCACTGTCTGGTGCAGCGCGGCTAGCCTTTGATCCTTTTCCAAGCGCATACGCTCGTTTTTGTCTTCTCACGCGCACGCCCACGCGCACAGACACGCACCAGACCGCGCATGATGACACGCACTCACGCACACGCGAACCAAACACCACATGCATAAATATGTTGTTTTTCTCTTTTTTTTGTCACACGGCATCACATGCAAGACTGCGTATGGTAGACCATAAACAACGTCGAGTATGTGGATTATTACCCCGATGCAGCCGGTCTTTGCGAGTCCCCGGGGGGGGGCAGACGTTTTGTTGGTACACACATTGACGAAAGCCCAGACGCAGTCGTTCTTCTTCCTCTTACCCCCCCCCCCTCCCCATTCTCATTCAAAACACTTCATCCAAATGCCTATCAACTGGTTTAGCGTCCGCTTTCAGCAAGACATCCTACAAACTGAGCAGCCGATCAGCTACTCACATTGACATCAGAGGGACGATCTGGCCACGGTCGGCGAACGTACCCGATAGTGCTGCAGGATCTTCTCGGTGACCGGCTTGCCGGAGAAACGTTTGCTGGTCGGCATGTCCGGGTCGACGCTGTTGATCTGCAGGTCTGCACCGGCCGGGTCAAGGAGTCAACGCCAGAGTGGACGGCCGTCGCGCATCACACGTTCACGCCCCACTCGCAGCGCAATTACTCAACGGGCCACCCGACCAAATCGGCCAGTTCGCCAACTTCCGAGTGGCCAGCGAGCGGCGCCGGCCACAATTCACCAGGACCGGGCCGCAATTCACCAGTTCACGGCTGGCGTTGTCGCGTCCGGCCGCGTTAGCTACCCGCCACGCGGCCATACCTGTCAGCTGCCGACCCGACCGCTCTCTCAGCACGTCGCAATGGGCTGGCCACGTGTGTGTCTCGCCATCAGACGGAGCGTGACCGAGCCGGCAGACGGCCGATCGCAGCTCGACGAGCCAGCCAGGGCTCGGCCCGGCCGGCCGGACGCGTCGGCGGCCGGTCCAGCTGGCCCGTCACTACGGCGGGCACATGACGGCTGCCACGGCAGACTACTGGCACGGCGGCACGACCGTACCGATACGGCATGGTGACACGGTGACACGACCGTACCGATACGGCATGGTGACACGGTGACACGACCGTACCGATACGGCATGGTGACACGGTGACACGACCGTACTGATACGGCATGGTGACACGGTGACACGACCGTACTGATACGGCATGGTGACACGGTGACACGACCGTACTGATACGGCATGGTGACACGGTGACACGACCGTACTGATACGGCATGGTGACACGGTGACACGACCGTACTGATACGGCATGGTGACACGGTGACACGACCGTACCGATACGGCATGGTGACACGGTGACACGACCGTACCGATACGGCATGGTGACACGGTGACACGACCGTACCGATACGGCATGGTGACACGGTGACACGACCGTACCGATACGGCATGGTGACACGGTGACACGACCGTACCGATACGGCATGGTGACACGGTGACACGACCGTACCGATACGGCATGGTGACACGGTGACACGACCGTACCGATATGGCATGGTGACACGGTGACACGACCGTACTGATACGGCATGGTGACACGGTGACACGACCGTACCGATACGGCATGGTGACACGGTGACACGACCGTACCGATACGGCATGGTGACACGGTGACACGACCGTACCGATACGGCATGGTGACACGGTGACACGACCGTACTGATACGGCATGGTGACACGGTGACACGACCGTACTGATACGGCATGGTGACACGGTGACACGACCGTACTGATACGGCATGGTGACACGGTGACACGACCGTACTGATACGGCATGGTGACACGGTGACACGACCGTCCCGATACGGCATGGTGACAGAGCGGCATGCTTACGTAGTGACACAGCAACGTCATGACAACGTCACAGTGTCAGCACCAGTGACACATGACATAGCACCGTGGTGGCGGATGATACAGTATCAAGTGGAAGTGACATAGTGACATAGTGGCATTGTCACAGTGAGTTTGAACATCGTCGTCGCACCTTCCCGGCAGTCTGACACCGCTACTCATCGAACAAAACAAAATACGCTCTACCATATGTGCACCCCTCCCCCATGCCTTCGTCGATGGTTAGCCGGCACGGCCGGCGACTACAAGGCGTTAGCCGGCGACTACGAGGCGTTAGCCGGCGACTACGAGGCGTTAGCCGGCGACTACAAGGCGTTAGCCGGCGACTACAAGGCGTTAGCCGGCGACTACAAGGCGTTAGCCGGCGACTACAAGGCGTTAGCCGGCGACTACAAGGCGTTAGCCGGCGACTACAAGGCGTTAGCCGGCGACTACAAGGCGTTAGCCGGCGACTACGAGGCGTTAGCCGGCGACTACGAGGCGTTAGCCGGCGACTACGAGGCGTTAGCCGGCGACTACAAGGCGTTAGCCGGCGACTACGAGGCGTTAGCTGGTGACTACAAGGCGTTAGCCGGCGACTACGAGGCGTTAGCCGGCGACTACGAGGCGTTAGCCGGCGACTACAAGGCGTTAGCCGGCGACTACAAGGCGTTAGCCGGCGACTACAAGGCGTTAGCCGGCGACTAAAAGGCGCTAGCCGGCGACTACGAGGCGTTAGCCCGCGACTACGAGGCGTTAGCCGGCAATTACGAGGCGCTAGCGGGCGAGGTCGAAGAGGATACACTGCTGCAGCGACTCGGTGATCTCGGCGCCGGGCGGTGACAGCGTGGACATCAGCTCCGCCTTCGGGAACGTGCCCTGGATGCGGCCGCTGAAGTCCGTGAGGCGCTCGTAGCCGCGACCTCGGTACACGTACACCTGCCAGCCGGGTCATATGTCAGTCGAGGTCAGCTGAGCCATGCACAGGCCAGCCGAGGCTAGTCCAGGTCAGCCGAGGTTAGTCGAGGTCAGCCGAGGTCAGCCCAGGCTAGTCGATGTCAATCGATGTTAGTCGAGGTCAGTCAAGGTTAGTCGATGTCAGTGAAGGTCAGTAAAGGTCAATGTAAGTTAGTCGAGGTTAGTCGATGTCAGTGGAGTTCATTCAAGGTCAGCCGAGGTCCTCAGGTCAGGCAAGGCCAGCTGATGTCGGTGCCTATTTCGCTGGCCTCACACATCAGCATGCCACACTGTGCGAAGACTGAACCAGTGCGCGAACTTCGCAGTACCAGGCAGAGAGACATCCTTCGCACCGGCTGACGCAACGGGCTGCCTTGTGGCGAGTTCTGTACATTTGGGACATAAAGACATAAAGACATAAAAGATCAGTGCAACTATGAGCCACAAGGGCCCTTCTTGGTTGCACTTTGGACACTGAACCAGTTGCCCACCAAATCTGTCGATCAACCCTCCCTGAAATACAGAAAAACAAGCCCCCTATTCTTATAATGATTGTCTATGCCGTTTTTAAAGATGTTCAGTGTGTTGCTACTGACAATGGTTCCTGGCAGCTGGTTACAGTGTTCTACTACCCTGTTGGTGAAGAAAGACTGTCTTAACCTTGCCCTGCTGTGATTAACTTTAATTTTGAATTGATGACCTCTAATTGCATCATTTCTGTTAAATTCAAACATTTCCCTGAGATATCCCTGTTCCTGACCATGAACAAATTTAAAAACCTCCATGAGATCTCCTCTAAGCCTTCTATATCTAAGTGAAAACATATTCAATTTCTTCATTCTTTCCTCATATGCCAGGTTGCCTATACCATTAACCATTTTTGTTGCCCTCTTTTGTACTCTCTCTCTAAAAGCCAACAATCTTTCTCATAACTAGGGGACCAAGCTTGGACACAGTATTCCAAATGTGGCCTGACGTATGCACAGTAAAGTTTCCTGATGACCTCCTCACTTTTGTATGACACATTCCTCTGTATTGCCCCAAGCATTCTTAGTGCCTTCTTCCTGGCTTCTTTGGTCTGTTCTGATGCCCCAAATTTTGTGTTCAAAATAACACCTAAGTCCTTCTCCTGCTGAGTCACAGATAGTACTTGGCCATCCATCAAGTATGGAGCCTTCATATACTGTCTACCTACATGCATGACTTTGCACTTAACAAAATTAAACTTCATTTGCCATTTTTCGGACCACTTCACAAGCTCGTCTAGTCTTTCTGCAGCAAAACCTGCTCATTGTGCCCTGTTATTGCCCTAAAGATCTTCAAATCATCCGCAAATTTCAAAACCTTACTGCTTAGGCCACATTCAATGCTATTCACGAATATAATGAACAATAGTGACCCCAGTACCGACCCCTGGGGGACTCCACTAAGAACATTTTGCCATGATGACTTTGTACCATTTAGCATCACTCTCTGCTGTCTATCTGAAAGCCACAACTCTATCCATTTTAGGATGCTACCTGCAATACCATGGACCTGAAGCTGCATCATTAACCGTTTATGGGGTACCTTGTCAAAGGCCTTACTAAAGTCAAGATATGCTACATCAACCTGATTTCCCTGATTAAATTGTTCTGTAGCAAAATTCAAAAAGTCCAAGAGATTTGTGAGACACGATCTCCCTTTTCTAAACACATGTTGAGTATCTTGAATCAATCTGTTTCCTTCCAGAAAACTAACTATTCTATCCTTCATAATTGATTCGAGTACCTTGCAGACTAGGGATGTGAGGCTTACTGGCCTATAGTTTTCAGCTTTCCCTCTTTCTCCTTTCTTGAAAATAGGAACTACATTTGCCCTTTTTCAATCTGTTGGAATTTCATTTTGTGAAAATGAACTACAAAATATCATACTAAGTGGAATTGCCAGTTCCTTTTCAGCTTCCCGCAATACCCTAGCATAGATTCCATCCGGTCCTGCTGCCTTGTTTGGCTTTATTTTTCTGATATAATTGAAAACAACATCACTATCAATGAAATCAACATCGTGTATCTGATCACCTGTCACTGAACTGTGGTTCACGGTTGGCAGATTAGTCACATCCTCCACTGTAAACACTGATTTAAACTGCTTGCTCAGCTCCTCAACCATCTCACCATCCTCACTCAATATAGTCCCATTTACTTCCAGTGGACCAATTGTGCTTGAAACTTTACTTAGCTTGTAGAAACTAAAGAACTTTTTACTGTCCCCATTACAGTTCCTAGCCAAATCCAATTCTTTTGCTCGCTTTGCTGCTCTGGTTTTCTGCTTCACAGCATCTCTAGCTTTTTGATATGACCTTAGATTTACGATATTTGAAGCTTCCTTAAACACTCTAAATGCATCTTTCTTAGCCTTAATTGCTTTCATCAAATCTGGTGTAAGCCATGCTGGCTTTCCTACCCTTCTTTTGCGCCTTTGCTTTTGTGGGACATGTCTAATCTGAATTTCCCTCAAGTAAGATTTGAACTTTTCCCACATTTCACATGCATTTAAATAATAAAAAATATTCTTCCCATTTTATGGCACTTAAAGCCTCTCTCATGCAGTCAAAGTCTGCCCTGTTAAAATTTGGAATCTTTGCCAAATTATCCTTCATTGTCCCTGCTATTTGTACATTGAATCTCACGATGTTATGGTCACTTCTTCCCAGAGCTTCTCTTACAGTCAAGTCTTAAACTAAATCACTTAAATCTGAGAAGACAAGGTCCAAGAATGAGCCCTGCCTGGTTGGTTCCGTTACAAACTGGTGTAAGAACAAGTCCTCTTCAAGGCATTTCCTAAACAGTTTACATGATGGGGAGCCAACACCAACATTTTCATATCCTTTTAGATTAAAGTCGCCAAGAATAAGGCATTTCCTCTGAAAGTTTCTACTGATTTCCTCACAAATCACCTTATCGAGTTCCAGTTGCTGAGAATGTGGCAAGGTTCCTGATCGATACAAAGCTCCTATCCTCAGTTTATTGCTGTTGCCTTTTCCCACAGAAACATCAAGCCAAATGGACTCCACAGACACATTTTTTACCCCATCTGCTACTTTTTGAGAACTGTATAAGCTATTCACATAGAGCATTACACCACCCCCTTTCACTGCTGGACCCCTATTGCATGAAAACATATTGTATCCCTGGATCTCATAGTCCTACAAGTTATCCCCAAAATATCCCTCACTGACCCATGCCTCAGTAATGCAAACAAAATCTGGTTTCTCCTCAGCAACATAACACTTGAACTCATCAAATTTGGATCGAATGCTCTGAGCATTAAGCATCATACACTTAACAAAAGTTCCATAACCCTCTTTGGCTTTTTCATGTTGAGTAGCTCTATCATCTCTGGATGAGCAACCACTCTGCCCCCTTGATCTACTGCTATCCCCATTTGCTGACTGTGAGGTTCTATCGCCTATGCTGTCACTATTGGCATATCCCTGAGATGGCAATGCCACTTCTTCCCTCCCCACCCCATTATCTAGTTTCCCTGAAGGACATGTTCATACACATGATCTGGGTGTCGGACTGCATGTGTACCCTGGCAAGAGTATCCGACACGCACGTCCGCCAGAGGTGGAGCTTCGGTTCTCTTTGGTGTGACCCTTAATGCTGTCAGGGCCCTTCCACTGCTTAGGTGGGGACCTGCAGTCATCAATCTTAAAATGGGACTCTGAATGCCTCCAACGCGTTCCGACTTTGTATCAGCTTTATAATTACTGGCTCTCCCAATAATTCCTCTCACGTTCCGCCTCTAACGCTTCGAGTCATGTTATGAAATTACTTAGCCTGTACAACTCGACGACGCACTGGTGATGATGATGATGATAATGATGCTTAATTATATATTGTCTAAGCACAGTATGGACGATGCACGGCAAGAGGCTGTCTGCGTGGCTCGAGGGCCACAAGCACAGGATCTGACACCATAGTGGACACAAGGCTCGTGAACCAGCAGCAATTGGGCCTCGTTGGCAGTCGGCACAGACGCAACCTACAGTGGGGACGGGTGGTCTAGGGGTAAGATGCTCGTCTCACAATCGGAAGATTGTGGGTTCGAGTCTCACCTGTCCCTACTCTTCGCCAGCGACCAATCGGCGTGAGAGATTGGCGACGCTATATGACTCAGCGGTCGACGTGTCGCAAAACTAATAACCAAACGCAACCTACAGTCAATTTTCGGCGGAAGGTGCACGGATTTCAGAAATACATACAACAAGATTTCGGCAAATCATAGTGGACGGGAATGTGAGGTACGTACTCCATATTTGACAAAGCAACCCTATCCCGGACGTCAAGCGTTCCAATTTTGGGATCAGCATATTGAAAAGCAATCCACCTCATCGGAACCGGCCTGCTTGTGCAAGTATCTCACACGTAATACACAACATCGAACCGCCGAAACAGCATAGATGACCCAGTGCGCGGCCGCTCTTTCGGTTTGGCAGCTGTTCCGCTACATCTATGCTGCACAAACCCGCAGAGCGCGGCATCTCGCACCACGCGGTCCTGGGCCAGCCGACCGACCGGCCTGGGCTTCACAGGCCACGTGACCTGACGTCACCAGGCAGCCAGCCAAACCCGCTGAGTGCTGCATCTCGCACCACACGGCCCTGGGCCAGCCGGCCGACCGGCCTGGGCTTCACGGGCCACGTGGCCTGACGTCACCAGGCAGCCAGCCAAACCCGCTGAGTGCTGCATCTCGCACCACACGGCCCTGGGCCAGCCGGCTGACCGGCCTGGGCTTCACGGGCCACGTGGCCTGACGTCACCAGGCAGCCAGCCAAACCGGCACGGCGAGCTATGCCGGTACGACACATGCAGCCCCAACCTTTCTCTCCGGACAATGATGAAAACTATTTGGTTGGGAATATTGGGATTATAACTGGCACAAGTCAAAAGTAACGTAATTAACGATTACTTCTAAGTACAAAGGCATCTGAAACACTACAACAAAGAGCATATTATTAAGATGGCAAAAGCATAGCAATCGGGCTTTGCCGGATGGGTGGGCAGGACCGGCCCATGTGAACGTGTTTCATAGATACACAGGAAGACACGTTCGTGCTTCGCCCTAGCTGATAATTGACGTGTCCATAACATCGATTAGTCTACCCAAGGAAACACGCTCGTAAGCATGCAGCTTGTAACCTACCGAAAACAGTGAGGTAATTCGCTTAAACTCCTCAAACTGTGTCTGGTTATTTACTCCATTAAGAGCCAACACACCTTACTAATTCCAAACACAAATTACGAACGGAGCAGGCAGAGCGCCACACGCGACGCCCGTCAGCGAAGGGTGCCCGGGCAGCTGGCCGTGCCGTGCTCCACTTGGCGCTGACGGAGCAGGCGGAGCGCCACACCCGACGGGTGTCGTGTGTTAGCGAGGGGTGCCCGGGCAGCTGGCCGTGCCGTGCTCCACGTGGCGCTGACGGAGCAGGCGGAGCGCCACACCCGACGGGTGTCGTGTGTTAGCGAGGGGTGCCCGGGCAGCTGGCCGTGCCGTGCTCCACGTGGCGCTGACGGAGCAGGCGGAGCGCCACACGCGACGGGTGTCGTGTGTTAGCGAGGGGTGCCCGGGCAGCTGGCCGTGCCGTGCTCCACGTGGCGCTGACGGAGCAGGCGGAGCGCCACACGCGACGGGTGTCGTGTGTTAGCGAGGGGTGCCCGGGCAGCTGGCCGTGCCGTCTGTGCGAAGCACGGGTCGTGTTTCGAGAGTGCCCGGGCAGCTGGCCGTGCCGTGCTCCACGTGGCGCTGACGGAGCAGGCGGAGCGCCACACCCGACGGGTGTCGTGTGTTAGCGAGGGTGCCCGGGCAGCTGGCCGTGCCGTGCTCCACGTGGCGCTGACGGAGCAGGCGGAGCGCCACACCCGACGGGTGTCGTGTGTTAGCGAGGGGTGCCCGGGCAGCTGGCCGTGCCGTGCTCCACGTGGCGCTGACGGAGCAGGCGGAGCGCCACACGCGACGGGTGTCGTGTGTTAGCGAGGGGTGCCCGGGCAGCTGGCCGTGCCGTGCTCCACGTGGCGCTGACGGAGCAGGCGGAGCGCCACACGCGACGGGTGTCGTGTGTTAGCGAGGGGTGCCCGGGCAGCTGGCCGTGCCGTGCTCCACGTGGCGCTGACGCATGCTCAGCATGCATGCAAGCAGACTGCCACTGCACTTCCTCAATCTTGAAGCGTTAACTTCGCAATTTGGCAGATCGTGACAAAGTGACATCTATACAATCTCCCACACACAACATGCAACTATCCGACTCGGTCTCCGCTCCAAATTCCAACAGGTGGCAGTCCACTAGACGTGCTCACACTGTCGAGTTCACACCGACCTTCAGAGACGGGCGACGGGGCTTTGGGGCGAGTCCCGGCATAAGAAGAGCACCCAACCGGCAGCCAGCAGCGTGGCAACCTGAGACTAAGAACACGTATTGCGATTTTGTCGTCTAATTACAATCAGGGGCTGACAGCATGTAATGAGAAGGTGGAGAGGCGCCGAATTACGCGCAATTCAGGGGGGGGGGCTGATCACCCTGAAAACTGATCCGGGACCCCGCCCAAACGGCAGGTGTGCGGATCGCAACACCGTGTGTCTGAGGGAGGTACCGAATATTCCGACCACATTACGCCACGCCAATAGTGAGTGGATCCGCCAAGAGTTTACGAGAACTTGCGGGAACAGCTTAATTATTCGGAGCAAGGCGAAAGGAAAGAGTAATTTCCGTTGGGACTGCACTGAACAATGCTGAAAGTGGCAAGATAACTTTCTTCGCCAGAACCCGGATCCGCCAGTGATGCAATGTCGGTCAATTGACAATGGACGGATCTACTTATGGCGAAGACCTAGCTCAACTGGTACCAGACATGAGCTTACCTCACACAAGATGCCCGCCGTATTCAACAGCATAACTCAGAGGTAACGAACGCGAGACATATCGCAGCCTGCTTAACAAGTAGAGCTCACACCTGAGGTTGAGCTAGCTTTATCAGAGCGCACACAAAAAATGACGGGATGGTGTTTATCTCAATATGTGGTGGTGGATTGGTGCCTCAGGGCACGCCTGGGTCATTTTGCGCCCATGCGAAGAACTTAATAAATTAACGGTCGGAAGGTTATCATTTGCGTCAAAGGGCCCCAGGGAAAACCACATGACACTACACTATAGGGCTTTAGTCTATTTATTTATCCATCCATCCATCCATCCATCCATCCATCCATCCATCCATCCATCCATCCATCCATCCATCCATCCATCCATCCATCCATCCATCCATCCATCCATCCATCCATCCATCCATCCATCCATCCATCCATCCATCCATCCATCCATCCATCCATCCATCCATCCATCCATCCATCCATCCATCCATCCATCCATCCATCCATCCATCCATCCATCCATCCATCCATCCATCCATCCATCCATCCATCCATCCATCCATCCATCCATCCATCCATCCATCCATCCATCCATCCATCCATCCATCCATCCATCCATCCATCCATCCATCCAGCTATCTATGTATCTATCTATCTATCTATCTATCTATATATCTACCTATCTATATATCTACCGAGTCGCAGCGGCAATCAATTGATAGCACAGCATCGCCCCAGACCCAGACCAGCGGAGCAGAACGGCCGCGACGACACAGTGCATTAGTCTTCCCACCCTAAAGGCCGCTCTCCGCCCCATTAGTCTTCCCACCCCAAAGGCCGCTCGCCGCCCCAACTCGGCCGCCACAGAGTTCAGTAAAAGCTCTTAATGCCATTGACATCACGTGAATGACAATCACGACACTTTTGCTCGAAATGTTCGGCTGCATTACGGTTTGAAACGTTAGGTACTTCAGACAGTTGGTGCGCACCGCTTCTGGATCTTTTCGAACACATTAAAGGGGAGCGACAGGTAGTCGCCAACATGGGCTGAATTATCTATTCAGATTTTGAACTGTATTGAATTTTGATCGTACTGGGTAGAATTCTGATGACAATTTCTTATTGATTATGGTTTGACCTATCAGCTACACGGACTGCCTTCGCTACCAGCTTTTTTACAAGTCGACTGAAAGCTTCTTGTTCATCAACACGCAAAAATAATGGACATTGTACCTTGGTACACAGCTTTTCTGGTATGGAAGAAATAATAATCACAAGCAGCAGCCACAATTTTCGGTGATATTCTGTATGTATGTGCATTACAAACTTGCATAATGCCATTTAGAGGCTTCAACAGGAGTTTCTAACATGCAAATGCTTGAAATACTCAATGGCTAACTAATGTTACACATGCTTTCTGTTGGCTTAGGCAAGATTTTCTTCCAATACCCTTATTCGGCCCAACTTGTCTTAACAGAACTTTGGTTTTGGGACGATTCTCGGACTTCACCGGATTATAAAGATATATGTTTCAAAAGGTCCGTACTTCGGCTCTCTTGTCGAGCCTTCAACGAATCAAGATTGTGAATGAGACTCAACTTCACAATCTTGGTTCGTTGAAGGCTTGTCAAGACAAGCCGAAGTACATACCTTTCGAAACATCGATCTTTATGATCCAGTGAATTCCGATAATCGTACAAAAACCAAAGATTTACCTGGCTAGGATGACTTCTAAGAACTACACATTAACAGAACTGGACACGCCCACCCAATCGTGTCCATAAAATGACAGCGCTAGTGTAGCATGTACATTTAAAGTAGCACGCATTGCTTTACGAAACACAACGGACTACAGTTGATTTTCAACGTATCCGGATTGGACGGGGCTTCCCTGGAGCAGATGGCATTGGGGGGATCACGGAATGTCAATCCGTGCTGTCGTGTAGTAGTTGCCCACGCCGGCACGACTAATGCCAAGCGTCAAACCTCGGAACAGGTCAGCCCACGGGTGGCCGAGCGGCTCCAAGAGCAGCTGTGAAGACGATCAGCACCTTTCGAGGCACTCGACGACCAAGTGACGGCATATTAAGGCGTAGTGTGGGCTGCATGCTGCTGTATGGGGAACGAGACTGGATATACAGCGTGGGTGACAGGAAACAATAAGCTAGCCAAGGCTTCGAACTGCTGATACAAATAACTACTATTGTGCCCAATATTCCTTTTGGGTAACAAGGCAGCAGCGTTAAGTGTTTCGTTCAGATTGGTAGATCAAGCCATATCAATACCACTTCCGCAAAACCTTACCACCTGCATACCACCGATATATATATATATATATATATATATATATATATATATATATATATATATATATATATATATATATATATATGAGTAGTTTGGAAGCAGATTATTTGATATGCATGTGTCATCGAATACGACCGCGAGTTCAGAGTTGGTGATCTTCTTGCTTGTGGATTCAATTGATCGTATCATTTTCCTTGTCTCTTCGTTGTGTTTGTGTAGTATTTCGCCGTAGTGCATGATGGTCAAGATTTAAATTAACACAGGTCATCACTGTATTTTATCGACGTTTCGTCTTGGTTGGTTATTGGTTTTACGACACGTGGACCGTTGAGTCATGTAGCGTCGCCAATCTCTCACGCCGATTGGTCGCGGGCGAAAAATAGCGACAGGTGAGACTCGAACCCACAACCTTTCGATTGTGAGACGAGCATCTTACCCCTAGACCACTCGTCCCGACGTTTCGTCTTAACCTAAGACATTTTCAAGACTGTATGTTGGGAAAGTCACATTTGTGGTACATATACACCAACTTACCCAAAACATAAATATCAAGTGTATATTTCATCAATGTGACTTTCCCAACATACAGTCTTGAAAATGTCTTAGGTTAAGACGAAACGTCGATAAAATACAGTGATGACCTATGTGTTAATTTTAATATTGATCATCATGCACAACGACGAAATACTGCACAAACACAACGAAGAGACAAGGAAAATAATACAATCAATTGGATCCACAAGCAAGAAGATCACCAACGCTGAACTCGCGGTCGTATTCAATGAAACATGCATGTATATATATATATATATATATATATATATATATATATATATATATATATATATATACATACATACATACATGCATACATTCATACATACATGCATACATACATACATACATACATACATACAAACATACATACAAACATACATATATATATATATATATATATGCATGCATCACCAACTTCATGTTATAATCTAAATATAACTTAGTGATGCCAGCCTAATACTAAATACATTCCACGACATATTTTGATACCCTACCATTTCTTTTCAACATCACACCCTCAACGGAAAGCCATCGGGCAACACTGCACGGTCGCTTCGATGCGATTCGGCGAGGTGCGACGCTGCCAGCCTTGGGAAATGTGTGACAGCGTGACAGTGACACTATGTGACGACACCATGCGGGCGTGCATGTCACGACGCTGGCCGCCTGTCCGTCGCCCACCTTGTTCTGCAGGAACGCAGGAAATCCCCGGCCGTAGAAGGCGACCCTGAAGTAGCCGGGCGACGGTCGGATCTCGCCCATAATCTTGACGTAGAAGCGCGACATGCGCTGCAGAATCTCGCTCAGCTTGTTGTACTCGAACGTGTCCTGCTCGTACTGGCGAGCCAGCTCCCTGCAGAGCTGCAGCGACGCCTCCCACAGCTGGCGGCCGGTGGCAGTTGTTGGTTATACGAGGCGACTATTTTGCGCCATATAACGTCGCCAATCTCTCACACCGATTGGTCGCGGGCGAAGAATAGCGACAGGTGGAACTCGAACCCACAGTCTTTCGGTTGAGAATACGGCACCTTACCTATAGACTACTCGTAATCATATTTCACATACATTTCTCGATCAGTAGCGGACACGCTCGCTAT
Organism: Ashinkailepas kermadecensis; assembly: GCA_034440615.1. Taxonomy (NCBI): domain Eukaryota; kingdom Metazoa; phylum Arthropoda; class Thecostraca; family Neolepadidae; genus Ashinkailepas; species Ashinkailepas kermadecensis. The sequence goes on along the minus strand of JAOTOM010004580.1, from coordinate 157,590 downwards.
CAGCCTTTTAGATCTGAGCAGAAAAAAAACGCATAACATATTCAAAATTATCTTGTCCATCAATCGCCCCTCCCCTTGAGACACGCCTGTCCTTTGACACGTCTATAAGGAGCAAAATATACACGGATAAGACGTGTAAAATGTCTTGCTCGAACAAAACAAGCCGGGCGAATGACGAGCGTTTCGCAGTAAGTTGCATTTCTTCAGATTTGGAAGCGGTAGACGATAGCGATAGGTCAGATGCTACTTAGTACCTGCAGTAAATCTGGCTAAATTTCGCAACTCTGCAAACACAGTAATAATCCAGGCATTAAAGTTGTGGCATGTGGCATGGCATTGTGCGTACTCTAAACGGGCCCAATATCAAACCTAATTTTATTACGTCGTACCTCATCTCATACACGTTGACAGCAAAACATAACGCGAAATACTGGCATTCCTCGCTGCAGATACTGTGCTGTTCAGAAGCCATATTGGATGCAAGTACCAAGACTAAAAATACAAGACTCATCAAATGATGTGGGAGAAGTCAGAATCTCGTAAGCTAAAACGTAAAACTTTTAGATGTACGTAGATGTATATAATGTAGCTACATTTTCATGCATATTCTGCGCAGGAATCAGGCTAAAATAATGGCGAACAAAAGGTCAGGGTAGGTCCAAAACATGACGTCTAGGTACAAAAGTACATAAGGACTGAGGCTCATCTATGGCAGGTCCCAAAGTTAACAGGTCGTCAGGGAACCATGCTGAAGACAGCGGACTTTCCAAGGCAGACCCTAGGTCTGACATAGCCGAGGGATCATGCCAAACACGGCGGTCCTCCAGAAGTCGGTCCCAGAGCTCGCGAAGATGCATCATCCAAGAACTGCAGCCTGGTGGTGCAGGGTGAATACCAGCACAAGGAATCTGGGTTCGCACCGGGAGTGAGTGGTAGCTTTGGCGCATGTCGTATTATAGAGAAAATGATCTCTACGATACAACACATCCAAAAACTATCGTTTTTCGTCGCCGGCACAGCTCCATACCGGCCCGTTCAACCTTCGGATTCGGAAAATGGATATGCACAGCATACAGGCACCGCAGCCACCCAAGCCACTAGATACCACGCGTCAGATAGTATCCAAGTCGATCGATCACATCCATCCTGCCTGCCAACACCAGCCAACGCACTCAAGTACACAGGCGACGGTACAGCCAGCGCGAGATCACAACGCTGACCCACCGCTCCCGGAGTAACACTGACATATCTCAACTGCGCATGCTTGGGGGTCTGAAGAACGCCTTCACCGGGACGCAAGCCCATGACCTACATTTCCCTTGTCGAAGTGGTCGATGATGTCGTAGTAGAGCGCCTCCTTCATGGAGCGGTGCGTGTCGAGGTGCGGGTAGGTGGTGTGCCGGAGCAGCGCCGGCAGCGGCTCGTCCGACCACTGAAGCTGTTCGGCGTGCAGCTGCCGGCGACAGTATTGGCAAGTGGGTGTGACGTCACACAGAGCGACCTGCACGTCCGCGTCACGTACACACGGCAGGAGCCGGGTCCGTCGCGACACGATGTAACCGTAGTCACGGCCGGTAGTAAAATCGAACATGTTGAGAAAATGTAGTTTGATTCATTGTCGTTTTCGACGTTAGCATCGATAATTTTGCAATCCTGTCTATATCGGCGTTTGCTGGGTGTAACGACACTTTGCAATCCTGTCTACATCGGCGTTTGCTGGGTGTACTGGGAGACACTTTCATATCAACATCATTGTAGCAGTCATACAAGTGGGAGCAGCACTGATGTTGTCATCTATTGGATAGACCGTCGACAGTGTTGGCAAATATGAACTTAGCATCATTAACTTACCACACAAGTGTCATCTTGTACAGGGAGAGCGCAAGCAAAGATGCAAGTAGGCAATTTCCAACATGACTCGCTTTCACTGAAATAACATTTTCTTCCCTGAGATAACATTTTAATGTTGGCATAAATTGGGAGAACGAAATCGCCTAGTCATTCCAATGCTCAGTTAGCTTTTTCTAGTTTACAGCACATTAACAGTTGCTATCGAAATTGCTGCTGTTATGATGAGCATTCCTAACATTCCGGACGCCTCAAAATTATTTTACACTTACATATATTACGCAGCTTGAAGGCAATTTTTAGCTAATAAAAATAAAAGTTATGCATACCAACGAGATACAAACATCATATCTGACACTAGGTTTGTGCATCCTTCAAACTACATGCGACAATTGTTGCCATGAATCCGAACCCACTTCATCTCTGCCTTCCACACCAAAGGTCGGGCAGCAGATTGCAAGCACACGGGCGTCCGGTATGTACCTTCAAAGTGAAACCGGCCTCGATGAAGTTGTCCGCACTGAGATGAAGTGTACGGAGCTTGTGCAGATACCGGATGTACATCTCCTGGCAGTTGATCTCGCTGTAGAAGTGCTGAAATGTTCATACACCGACGGTGATAAAGGCCAGTCCGCTTTGCAGAATATCTGGGCCACTCTTCCCCGGAAAGACCCCCCCCCCCCACCACATCACAAATGCACACACACACACACACACACACGTCAGGCGAGTCTAACCAAACCCAATAATTCACTCGGTTGCATCCGAACCGGATTACACCGGTTATGAAGAGCTCAAAACCGAAACACACAATAATAATGGAATTAAGCCTACACTTAGGAATGAAAAATCCAACGCGGGCTGGCGGTCTACACCCTCACGCACTTCGGCAGCATAGATAGCATTATCTTCCATTTAATAACTTCCAGTCACTCCAATACCTGATCCAATCCGGAGACAACCGCGTCCGACCACGGGCAAAAAGCGCTCCAATTACTGGTGGCGTCCAATTACTGAGGCGGTGTCTGCGTCAAAGGGCAGCAGGGAGCGAGCTTGTCGTGAATTGACAACTAGGCCACCACCGCCGGTGACAACAGTGAGCCGGATCCACCTCTGCCGCCATAGTTCTGGACGGACTTGGCACGAAGGACACGGCGTAATCTCGGGCAGTGCGTGAATGGCGTGTTCCAGAATAACCGCTGGCAGGGATGGTGAAGCACCTATAGCAGCAGAATATATCCCACAGGCCGACTGCACGATATGGCGTCGCAGTTTAATAACACAGCGTCCCAGCTACGTAATACGTCATCCCAGCTGAACAATGTGGCGTCCGGGCTGAGTGCTGCATCGTCTCAGCTGAATGATACGGCGTCCCAGCTGAGCGACAAGTCGTACCAGCTGAGCGACAAGTCGTACCAGCTGAGTGACACGGCGTCCCAGCTGAGTGATGCATCGTCTCAGCTGAGTGATACGGCGTCTCAGCTGAGTGATGCGCCGTCCCAGCTGAGTGATACGGCGTCCCAGCTGAGCGACAAGTCGTACCAGCTGAGTGATACGGCGTCCCAGCTGAGTGATACGGCGTCCCAGCTGAGCGACAAGTCGTACCAGCTGAGTGATATGGCGTCCCAGCTGAGTGATACGGCGTCCAAACCGAATGATAAGTCGTATCGGCTCAGTGATACGGCGTCCCGGATGAGTGACACGTCACCCTAGCTGAGTGGTACGGCAATGATACGGCGGTCTAGCTGTGATACAGTGTCCCAGTTGGGGGATATGACGTGCCAACTCGAAAATATTACTACTATGCATCGTTGTGACGATTATTTAAAGTGTTACCAGCGAACCATCCCAGCGAGAAGAGGGAGCCGAGCGGGAGTCGAGCGGGAGCCGAGCGGGAGTCGAGCGGGAGTCGAGCGGGAGCCGAGCGGGAGCCGAGCGGGAGTCGAGCGGGAGTCGAGCGGGAGCCGAGCGGGAGTCGAGCGGGAGTCGAGCGGGAGCCGAGCGGGAGTCGAGCGGGAGCCGAGCGGGAGCCGAGCGGGAGCCGAGCGGGAGCCGAGCGGGAGTCGAGCGGGAGCCGAGAGGGAGCCGAGCGGGAGCCGAGAGGGAGCCGAGCGGGAGTCGAGAGGGAGTCGAGCGGGAGTCGAGCGGGAGTCGAGCGGGAGCCGAGCGGGAGTCGAGCGGGAGTCGAGCGGGAGCCGAGAGGGAGCCGAGCGGGAGCCGAGAGGGAGTCGAGCGGGAGCCGAGCGGGAGTCGAGCGGGAGTCGAGCGGGAGTCGAGCGGGAGCCGAGCGGGAGTCGAGCGGGAGTCGAGCGGGAGCCGAGAGGGAGCCGAGCGGGAGCCGAGAGGGAGCCGAGAGGGAGTCGAGAGGGAGTCGAGAGAGAGTCGAGAGGGAATCGAGAGAAAGCCGAGAGGAAACCCAGAGGAAATCCAAGGGCGCATATAGGGAGCTAAGAGGGAGCCGAAAGGAAGCTCACAGGGAGCCCAAAGGGAGCCGAGAGTGATCTTGTTACTGGCTCGCTACGGTCCGCACTGACCACGCTACACATCCAGTTAGTTAGTTACTTGGACTTTAGGGCGCTTCGCCCAGAGTTGATCATTCGCGCCCACACGCTACACATCCACCAGACATGAAAACAAGGGGGCTGTTTGCAATCGGAAAGACGAATGCACTAGCAAGCAGCTGCTCCGTGGGCCGGGGGAGAAGGGATGGGGGGACGGGAGGTGGGAGGAGCGGGGGGGGGGAGGGGAAGCAGCCGACGCCGCTCACCAGAAGGTTGACAGTGCAGCTCATCTTGTTCTCCACGTTCTCGTCGCGCATGATGGAGCGGTACTCCAGGAGTCGCTCCATCAGCCGTGTCACTGTCTCGACGAACAGGATGCCCTGCCAGAAGCGCGACCGCGTCAGGCAGGTGGTCCGTCCGTCAGGGACGCGGTATGTCAGGGACGCGGTCCGTCAGGGATGTGGTCCGTCGGGGACGCGGTATGTCAGGGAGGTGGTCCGACAATAAGGTGGTCCGTCAGGGATGTGGCCTGTCGGGGACGCGGCATGTCAGGGACGTGGTCAGTCAGGGATGTGGTCCGTCGGGACGCGGTATATCAGGGACGTGGTCCGATAATGGGGGGGGTCCGTCAGGGACGTGGTCCGTCAGGCAGGTGGTCCGTCCGTCAGGGACGCGGTCCGACAATGAGGGGGTCCGTCAGGGATGTGGTCCGTCAGGGATGTGGTTAGTCAGGGATGTGGTTCGTCAGGGATGTCGTCCGTCAGGGACGCGGTATGTCAGGGACGTGGTCTGATAATGAGGGGGACCGTCAAGGACGTGGTCCGTCAGGGATGTGGTCCGTCGGGGACGCGGTATGTCAGGGAGGTGGTCCGACAATGAGGTGGTTCGTCAGGGACGCGGTATGTCAGGGAGGTGGTTCGTCACGGACGCGGTAAGTCCGGGAGGTAGTCTGTCGCGCAGCTGGACCGTCCGGAAGATTATCCGGCAAGGAGCTGGTCCGTCCGTCAGGGACACGATATACCAGGGAAGCGGTATGTCAGGGAGGTGGTCTGTCGCGCAGCTGGACCGTCAGGAAGATTATCCGGCAAGGAGCTGGTCCGTCCGTCAGGGACACGATATACCAGGGAAGCGGTATGTCAGGGAGGTAGTCTGTCGCGCAGCTGGAACGTCAGGAAGATTATCCGGCAAGGAGCTGGTCCGTCCGTCAGGGACACGATATACCAGGGAAGCGGTATGTCAGGGAGGTGGTCTGTCGCGCAGCTGGACCGTCCGGAAGATTATCCGGCAAGGAGCTGGTCCGTCCGTCAGGGACACGATATACCAGGGAAGCGGTATGTCAGGGAGGTGGTCTGTCGCGCAGCTGGACCGTCAGGAAGATTATCCGGCAAGGAGCTGGTCCGTCCGTCAGGGACACGATATACCAGGGAAGCGGTATGTCAGGGAGGTGGTCTGTCGCGCAGCTGGACCATCAGGAAGACAATCCGGCAAGGAGTTCGTCCGTCAAGGAGATGACCTGTCGGAGCGGTCAGGGAGGTGACCCGGCAAGGATCAACGTCAACGAGGTGATCAACGAGGTAATCTGCCCGTCAACGAGATGATCCATCAGGGACGTGGCCGTTAGAGCGGTGATCTATCAGGGAGGCGGTGGTACATCAGGGAGGTAATCCGGCAGCGAGGTGGCTGGTCAGAGGTGGTCGGGCAGGAAGGGGAGGCTAATCCACCAGCGGAGTGATTCGTCAGGGAGGGTTGTCCGATTCGTCAGGTAAGCAAGGGTGGTTCTTCAGATAGTAGAGGGTAGTCCTGCTGGGAAAAGAGGATGACCATTCAAGACGGAGAGGGTGGTCTCTTCAGGAGAGCGTGGTTCCTCAGGAAGGGAAGCGTGGTCCCTCGGGAGGGGGAGGGTGAACCGTCAGTGATGGCGATGTATCAGGGAAGGGAATCCGTCGGGGATTACCCGTCAGATAAGGCGATCCGCCGCGCTGGGAGACGCATCATCTGTCGGCCTTGATTGCATTATTACACATCCGTAGATCATCATTACATTACAATTACAATTACAGAGGACGCGGCGCAGTTCACCGTCAGCAGTGGTGCGCCATAAGTCAGCACGAGCACAATGCATCATACCACACAGACACATTACAAACCAGACGTTCGGAGTTTCTAAATGAGGATGACTTCACTCCGTCCGGTCGAACACTGCGGACAACCGCGTGACACACACTGGCTTCGACACTAGATGTCTGTCCGCTGAGTGGAATGGCTAAAGCGCGTCGCCTCTGACGGCACGAATAATTATGGTAAGCTATTCGGGAGTCGGAGTGCACCAAATTCAGCAGCGATCCAGTATAATCAAATCAATGCCACCGACTGGAGGTAAAAACACCTCGGAAAATCCTAAAAACATACCCGTTCACGCCGACAATAAAAGATAAGAGGCACTCAAAATGTACGTAAAAGCTGCGGCCTGGCTAAAAACACCCCAAACTCTGGGCCTGACCAAGTCGGCACAAACAAATTACCAACCGACCACCAGCGAGCGGGCTGGAACAAAAGGGCTGCAGGCGACAACTCAGCGGCCGCAAATCGTCTGGGGCCACCGAGACGGCACACTCGCCCAATACGGGTCCGAGACACTGCGGGGACACGGCCGCGCGGGCCCGAGACGTGCCCGCGCGGGCCCGAGACGGATCCGAGACACGGCCGAGACACGGTCCAGACTGGTCCGAGACGGTCCAGAGATACGGCCGAGATGGATCCAAGATGCGGCCGAGATGGATCCAAGACACGGTCGAGACACGACCGAATGGGTCCGAGACACGGACCGTCGTAACTCGCCGATATGGGTCAGAGACGGTCTCGAGACACGGCGGAGACAAGTCTGAGACACGTTAGAGACAGACCCGATGCAGGTCCATGACAGACCCACGACAATCCAGAAACGAATTCGAAACACACTGGCACACCAGACACATCCCGAGACACGGGAGACCCCGGCTGTCAGAGGCGCATGTCTCCATGTCCCGGTAGGACCCGACACGTACGCCCGAGGCACGGGAGATCGCGGCTGTCAGAGGCGCATGTCTCCATGTCCCGGTAGGACCCGACACGTACGCCCGAGACACGGGAGATCGCGGCCGCTCCCGCGGCCTTCCTCCCCAGACCGAAACACGTGATCTACTATCGAGCACCACTGTTAAAACTCAGCTTAATCGTGATCTATGGTTCGGGCCAAGGCCGACTGCAATCGGCATGCAAATTGATTTGATGACCGATAACTATGAAGTATGGCTGCCCACCTGTTCGCGCATGCTGCTGTGGTTCTGACAGTGGTCGATCATCTTGTTTCGAAACACCTCCAGGTAGTAGCCGTCGCCGCGGCCGCCTTCCACCAGGTGATCCAGCTTGTTGATCATCTCGTACTCGAACTGTGCGCAACAGCGGCGTTCGTCAACGGCGATGGCGGCACGCGCCCGCTCTGTACCGACCCACGCGCCGTGGGCAGACAGGGACGCGCCGTCGGAGAGTGACAGACACGACGGGCCCATCTCAGGTAGTAACCATGCCGTGGGCAGACAGGGACGCGCCGTCGGAGAGTGACAGACACAACGGGCCCATCTCAGGTAGTAACCATGCCGTGGGCAGACAGGGACGCGCCGTCGGAGAGTGACAGACACAACGGGCCCATCTCAGGTAGTAACCATGCTGTGGGCAGACAGGGACGCGCCGTCGGAGAGTGACACAGGCACAACGGGCCCATCTCAGGTAGTAACCATGCCGTGGGCAGACAGGGACGCGCCGTCGGAGAGTGACAGACACAACGGGCCCATCTCAGGTAGTAACCATGATGTGGGCAGACAGGGACGCGCCGTCGGAGAGTGACACAGGCACAACGGGCCCATCTCAGGTAGTAACCATGCCGTGGGCAGACAGGGACGCGCCGTCGGAGAGTGACACAGACACAACGGGCCCATCTCAGGTAGTAACCATGCTGTGGTCAGCACGAACCGTGTGGCCATATCGATGTGAATACGTGGTGATATGCAATATGAATACATAAATGGTTTGTACTGTCGTCGGTTGCATGGGAGCTAATTACAGCTGCTACAATTAGCTCAAATGACAGACTTCACGGCCTCAACAGGTTCGCCAGTGAAATGTTTCAGTCTCAGTTCTGACAAAAGGGGTTAGAAGCGGAGAGCAAACGATAATTTAGTCCGATGGCCACAGCACTGTTAACATCGGCTAGATAGACAACATGCAACGTGGCCATCGACGGATATAAATATATATATGTTGCTTGATAACTGAAATAGTACATAAAGCGGTAAAATAGAATACCAAACGGGCAACCTCACTCCCGTTTTCAACGAAATAAACATCACACTAATCGTTAAAAACCTTACACGCAAGGTACTTGATATGTTCATCACTAAGTGTAACGATCAAGCCACGAGTCCTGGCACAGATCATCATTATCTTTCAGCATTGCTTGTTCAAGGTCATTTAGTCCTTGTTCGTTTCAAACACGAAACGAACCACACGAGGGGTTTTAGGGTGCGTCAACCCATGCGGATTATATTGCAAACACCACACGAAACCAGACATCGCAATCCTTATAAACGCCCACATTATCACCAGCCGACTTATTGGAGGATGGTATCTGAACAAAGCCTAAATGTTTTACTCCACTCCAAGTTTTGCTTTTATCTGAGGCTGCGATAACTCCATCACTGGTATGGATAACATTCAGACTTTCAAGCTAGTCCGCAGTTAGAACATACTTTCTTCAAAAAGTCAGAGCACATTGAAGCGATCTTCATACGACATAGTTGGCTAAGTATGCCTTAAGGAGCTTGAACTGCATACTCCTCCCACATCAGGACAAGGTCTTTCAGTCCGAAAAATGTGCAACTCTAGAGAGGTAGACAATGAGCATGTTGGGGGTATAGGGGCGCGTCGACTGCAGTGGTCGTGTAGCGACAATGAACATGTGAGGATGTAGGCATGGCAGACTGCAGTGTGTGCCACTAAATGCATTTTGCTGTGGGGAAAGGGAGGGAACAGCTATGTGGATAAAATGTTAAACTGCAGGGAATGAACCCGAAGAGGTTCAGAACCGATGCACTGGGTGAAGCTAAGAACATAGACTGCACAAAACATTGGAAGAACCCAAGAAATAGACTTCACAAAGTTATGCCACATTTGCGACAGCATCATGCATGGCTGCACAAGGCAACTATCCTAAACGCCCACTCGACCCCCCCCCCACCCCCACATCCCAGTAAGCAGTCCGTCGACAGTAGGCGATCCTGATCACTGTCTGCCGGCTGCTGGCCGTCCAGCAGCCGGCAGACAGTGAGCGCCCCTGGCCGTCCAGCAGCCGGCAGACAGTGAGCGCCCCTGGCCGTCCAGCAGCCGGCAGACAGTGAGCACCCCTGGTCGTCCAGCAGCCGACAGACAGCGAGCGTTCCTGGCCGTCCAGCAGCCGGCAGACAGTGAGCGTTCCTGGCCGTCCAGCAGCCGGCAGACAGTGAGCGCCCCTGGCCGTCCAGCAGCCGGCAGACAGCGAACCTTCCTGAAAATCCAGACAGCGGACGCTCCGGACCCCAATACAGTGGCGCGGCAACAGACCTCCCTGAAGTTGCACTTGCTGGCGCACGCCTGTCGCTTGGTGTCGTTGTACTCGGCACCCGGCTCGACGGGAGAGTAGAACTCGCACTGCATCATGTCGAAGAAGAGCGGGATGGTCATGGCTCGCAGCTCCGGGTCTGGTACCAGCGTCATCTCCAGGAACGGCCCCACCAGCGACGGCACGAACTGGATCTTGTGCTGACCTGTCCGGCAGACGTCACACGTCAGGACCACACAAGGAGAAACACGTCGGGAGTCGGCGAGGGGACACACGTTGGGAGCCGGCGAGGGGGCACGTGGGGAGCCGGCGAGGGGGTACGTGGGGAGCCGGCGAGGGGGTACGTGGGGAGCCGGCGAGGGGGTACGTGGGGAGCCGGCGAGGGGGCACGTGGGGAGCCGGCGAGGGGGTACGTGGGGAGCTGGCGAGGGGGCACACATTGGGAGCCGGCGAGGGGGCACGTGGGGAGCCGGCGAGGGGGTACGTGGGGAGCTGGCGAGGGGGCACACATTGGGAGCCGGCGAGGGGGCACGTGGGGAGCCGGCGAGGGGGCACGTGGGGAGCCGGCGAGGGGGTACGTGGGGAGCTGGCGAGGGGGCACACATTGGGAGCCGGCGAGGGGGCACGTGGGGAGCCGGCGAGGGGGTACGTGGGGAGCCGGCGATGGGACACACGTGGGGAGCCGGCGAGGGGGCACGTCAGGAGCCGGCGAGGGGACACACGTCGGGAGCCGGCGAGAGAGCACGTGGGGAGTCGGAAAGGGGACACGAGTCGAGTCAGTCCGGCTGTCAGATGGCATGCATCAGTACCTAGCCTGGCTATCCATGCACGCAAGCGAGTGCCGGCCGCCCATCAGAGAACACACATCGGGAGCCGAACTGCCTGTCCGCGCGACACGGGCCGGGCCGGCTGAGATCGCCCATGGTAAGTAGCCCATGGTAGCTGAGACGCAAAGTGTCTGTGAAGGAGCAGGGTAGTCGCCCGGCAGTACCGGATCTGCTCATCCGACACACCCTGGCGAGACTGTCCCACTGGTACACGACATACGAGCAGGTGCATTACCTGACGATATCAGCATGCGCCCACTTGAGTGAATTGTTTGCATTCCTCACCCTCCATCCTTCATTATATTCATCCCTAACGCAACATTGCTCATCTCAAATTAGAAGAGTTGAGTTGAAATCTAATCGAATTGAATCGTCTTAAACTAAACTGAATCGGTTTGTGAGACCTGGACTTAATGATAAATATAACAACGCACACCAAAACTGTCACATGTCATTTTGCTTACAAGTACCAGGCTATGATCACGGTGTACCTGGCGCCACACCTCTCACAGCAACGGCACCCCAGCGACCACGTACCGAGGCTGATCCACATGGTGCAGATCTCCTGAGCCGTGGTCTTCCGCATGTCCTTGTAGCGAGCCAGAAGTCGGGTCCTCTTGCTCGCTGAGAAGTTCTCTAACTGCAGCGGACTCTGGGGGAGAGTTGGACGGAGATGTCACAGGACTGCGCAGCATGTCTACTCCACTGGAGTCGCCTTACCTTGCCGGCATTTTGTAGGACACTTCTGTGGAGCTTGTGGTGGTGGATTGGTACCTTAGCGCGCGCCGTCCACCTACTTGAGTCATTTTGCGCCCATTTTCTGTGAAGCTTCACACTTGCTATTGACGAAGTTGCTTTCCGAAAAAAGTGATCTTAGGTGGGAGCCGATGTTTTGCCATTGACGGTCATATGTAAGTCGCCCAGCTTACGACACAACTTCTCCAATTTGGACCACACAACCGAACTGAAGCATCCAAGAAAAACATCCCCAGAGAGAAATAAGCAGACGAAGTGACCCATCAGGGGGACGTAAACTCAAACAAAACAAAGATAACAGAGCTGACATCCCAGGGCCACTGCATCTGAGTGGCAGAGACAGGCCTGAGGTGGATTGAAATGGGGATCACGCGGGCGTTTAACATGATGTCGTAAAACGCTAAACATAGTGGTGATAAAATTGCACATCTATTCGAAGCCACGAAGCATCACGGCAGGAGACTAGAACAGCACGGTGATGACGTTAATCGCCATACGGGACAGAACGAACAATGTCACGGTCAAATTACGGACCGGTTAGTTCATACTTTGGTCTTCAGGACATAACCGTTTTATGGTAATGTAATATAGCGTTACATATAATTAACGGCTATACAGCGCCTAAGGTTAGAACTAATACAAAAAAACGTCTAGAATAACTGCGAAGACGCAGTGGTCACATCACCCTGGGATATGAAACACAGTGACGCATAAACGCCAGCCGTCGGCCGGCGCAGTGACAACGCAGTGACGCACAAACGCCAGCCGTCGGCCGACGCAGTGACAACGCAGTGATGCACAAACGCCAGCCGTCGGCCGGCGCAGTGACAACGCAGTGACGCACAAACGCCAGCCGTCGACACGGTTGCCACAGTGGCGACCGCTTGCAACAGCTCAAGAAGCTAGCAGTTGAGAGAAGAAGCCGGCTAGCAGCTGAAGGGACGCGCCACGTCACGTCACGCCACACCGCAACGCCGGCAGCCAGATGCCCTCAACACTGTCCAGCAGAGGATGGAGAGCCAGGCCAGAGCGGGACTACAGCAGTCAACATTGCGCCGGGGAGGATGCAGGGCCTGGCTGAAGAGGGACTACAGCCATCAGCATTGCGCCGAGGAGGATGCAGGGCCAGGTTGAAGAGGGACTACAGCCGTCAACATCGCGCCGAGGAGGATGCAGGGCCTGGCTGAAGAGGGACTACAGCCGTCAACATCGCCCCGAGGAGGATGCAGGGCCTGGCTGCAGAGGGACTACCGCCGTCAATATTGCGCCGGGGAGGATGCAGGGCCTGGCTGAAGAGGGACTACAGCCATCAACATTGCGCCGAGGAGGATGCAGGGCCTGGCTGCAGAGGGACTACCGCCATCAACATTGCGCCGGGGAGGATGCAGGGCCTGGCTGAAGAGGGACTACAGCCATCAACATTGCGCCGAGGAGGATGCAGGGCCGACCGGAGAGGGATTACAGCCGTCAACACTGCCCTGGAGAGGATGTAGGACCAAGCCGGAGAGGGACTACATCCGTCAACATTGCGCCGAGGAGGATGCAGGGCCTGGCTGAAGAGGGACTACAGCCGTCAATATTGCGCCGGGGAGGATGCAGGGCCTGGCTGAAGAGGGACTACAGCCATCAGCATTGCGCCGAGGAGGATGCAGGGCCAGGCTGAAGAGGGACTACAGCCGTCAGCATTTCCCCGGGGCATTGGGGGGGGGGAGACTACAACCGTCAACATTTATCCGGGGAGGATGCAGGTCCTGGCTGGAGGGAGGCTACAGACGTCAACACTGCCCCGGGGAGGATGCACGGTCAGGCCGGAGAGGGACGGACTGCACCAGTGTCGTGCACGAACAGTAGCGGGCGTTGCGCTGCCTTCCCGCCAGCCAAGCACCGGGACCACTATCGCCATTACCATCTGCGCTGCATCCAACATCTTATACAGCATCACCACACACCGCCGACACTGAGATAGGCCGCACGCTGGGATACTCGTCCGCGAGATCCCAACGATAAAATCCGGCAATACGTGTCGCGTGCATACTGAGGTAGGTGCTGCAAGTGTTTGTTTTTGTTTTGTTTATTGTGTGGTTTACGACGCAATGTATGCGCGATCACGGCAAATGGCGCCGCAAACACTGTTTCGCCGGTGGGCCGCGGGATTGGGAAATGTCCCTGGTGGTGGAGTGTTGAACCCGGAACCTTGGTACCCAAAGCTCAACACCTTAACGACCACGCGACCGTGTGATGTTCAATGATGTTCAAACCACTGGCAGGTGATTTACCTCACAACGGTGGTTTTGTCGGCCGAAGGCATCGCCACTGTGTGCACACTTTGCTGCGGCCCACCGCCCACTGAGACACTTTTCGTCAACGAAAACATAAAAAGCGAACAATCATGTGGGTACTGGTGGTGGCTACTGGCTTTACGACGCGGGATCAGGACCTTGGGTTCTTTTACGACGCATTCAACCGCTGGGTCATGTAGCGTCGCCAACCTCTCACGCCGATTGGTCGCGGGTAGACTCGGTAAATGCCGTCGGCTGTGAGATTCGAACCCCTCGACCGTTGTGTCATATTGCATCGCCAATCTCTCACGGCGATTGGTCGTAGGCGAAAAATAGCGACAGGTGGGACTCGAACCCACAACCTTTCAGTTTGGAGACAGCACCTCATCCTTGGACCTCCCTGAATGCCTCCCGCTTTCAGATGAAAGGGTACCAATGTGTTCTGTATTCGTCTTGTGTAAGAGGTACTGCCGTGCTTCCCATTTCGAGGTGATGTTAACGCATACGCTACAACGCAGTAAACTATATCGCTATTGCTGGTAATCTGGGCTCATAAAAACCGACTGCTTATGCTGATAGCGAATGCACAGTACGACGTAAGCCAGCCAGACATGTCAAACTTTGGTGTGACTTACACATGCTTGGACCGTGGTTAGTGTCGATGAAAACCACCACAGAACACAGGGAGGGGGAGTTGTGCCGGCGTCCCAGTTGGATATGGAGACGGCGGCGGACCGACACGCCCGTCGGCGATTAAGTCTGGCTGCCGCGGCTCAGACGACTACCGCCGACACGCGACAACAAAGCGCGTCGCCGCTCCAACAAACACAGCGTGGAAGTCCGCCACAGGAGGCGCATTAAAACACGCAACTCTGCAGTCAGATACGGTGTTTGTGAGGAGCGCGCGGAGTCGCCCAATTACGTTGTGCAGCAGCCGGACACAATAGCAGTGGAGCCCTTGTCGCCAACCGTCCGACGCCGCGCACCCCTGTCGTGCCGCCCAGCCCACAGACGTGCCGCCCAGAGCCACGCGGCTGTCATCGAGCAACACCCGCGCCGTACGCCCACCTGAGTGAGGAAGCCGATGGCGCAGTGGAAGAAGTTGTTCCAGATCTGGTTCTCGAACGGCTCCAGGAACCGGTCGCGAATCGTATGCGAGAACAGTCGCAGCGACTTGAGAATGACGCTGAGGCAGAACAAAGTAAACGTCATTAAAGGCGCACACTCGTGGGGCATCCACCCGGTGACATCGATTCAGACCACTCTTTGGGCTTAAGGGCGCATCGACTGCGTTGGTCATACAGCTCAGACCACTCTGACGCAACCGAAGCCAGCCGGATGTTCACCGAGTCGGGATATAGCACGTTGGATTACTCAAAGCGGAGGCGTACAGGTGCAGACGATCGACAAAGCAGAACCTGTATGGATCAAAGGCTTGCTATGATTCCGAGGCGCGCCAACCGCACTCCCCCACACTACTCAGGGGCTATGAATAGGTCGCCGGCACAGTCAGCAGGCAGTGATGAATATCTCTCTCGGTTCCGATGTTGGCCAATTATGCGCAGACACAGAACATAGAATGGAAATACCCACCGCAGTCATTGCGCACCTGGGCCCCAGAAGCAGTCAGCAACCTGCAATGTAGGCTAAATCATGACCCCACCGTGGTACGAGTTGCATGTTCGACTTGGTTTTACTTGCCACGTCCCTTCTATTACAGGCTAATTCATCTTCACATTCAGGCTAAACGTTAGGAGCAATAGCACTGATGTAAAACCATTCATTGCGTATCATAATCTCCCCGCAATCTACAGCCGAAGTACAGCTACCTCCGAAGTACAGTGAGTGCACAGCGCGCGGGCGTGTGTGTGCGTACGAGACGATTACCTGTTCTGCAGCATGACCATCTCGCACCAGCAGGCCGGGTAGACACACTTGGAGATGAGGTCGCGGAACACCATGAGGATCTCCATGATGAAGTGCAGCTGGTCGGTGACGTCGGAGAACTGCTCCATGTACATCTCGTAGTGGTGTTTCTCCATCTGGCGCAGCATGGACACCAGCACCGCCACCAGGCTGCACTGAGGGGCAAAGGGTGTGACGTGACGCCGACATCTGACCGGCAGGTCGGCACCGTGCCCAACACCACACGCACGACGTTCGCCACCCGTGGACACTGCTACTGTATTGCACTTGCACAACAGCAGCTGGTGGCATGAGCTCTGCGATTGCGCAATAACGTCCGGGCTGCACGGCCAACGTCACCGTCTGGCGCTGCGGGTGACGCTACGTCAACGTACGAATGGTCAGGTATCAGAGAACGTCGCATGGCTCGGGCGGCACGCGTTGCGGTCAGACACAGACCGCGACGGTGCAGGAGAACACAGCATCGCCCTCCTCTTGCACGCCGCCAACTTTAACACTGGCCCTATCAGTGCAGCTAATGTTGTAGATCGCCAACTTCGGTGGCCACTTTATGCTTCCAGTTGCAGCCGTCGGGAGTACGCCCAGCTAGAAAACTGCACATCACGCTTACTGCTCTAACTGTTCAATTCAGCTGACAACTGGGAGGGGGGTGTCGTTGTGCCGCTTCACGATGCACCAAGTAGCTGACGTGATATGGCGTCGCCTGCCACTCCCCCGGCAGGAAGGGCGGGCACCGCGAGGAATCGAACCCCGTATCTCCGGTCACCCAGACGGCCGGTGCAGCGGCTGAGATAGACACGCCCCTCGGCCAGTGTTTCGGCTACTTAGATCGGGACCGTGCATCGACGGCATGTCAACGTCATTCCCGTACGGGGCGAAAGGCGAAAATTCACGTGCGTACCGTTGGGCTTTTTTGTGTGCCATTTTCGGACTGATTTGGTTAGATATACCAAACTTGGTAACTATCATTTGTGTACACACTGACAAAAGCGATAGTTTCAAGCCGTGCATTAAAAGGCACATATTGCAAGCACAAATGATACAGTAAACCTTTTCAAACAGGCGAAACACACCCATGTGGCAATTGGACGAAAACCACTGTCGAGTCCTAGAAGAGAACGCAACACATGAAAGTTCCAAATATTTGGTGTTCCTAAGTCCATCCTCACTTTTCCAAAACGCAGATGGGTAGATTTCGGCCGGACGATTCGTTCGCGACTTGGCATTTTTTTCTTCGAGAATTAGAACGGCAAGGTTTGGCATTTCGACCCGCAAGTGGAATTCGCCCATTGGCGCGGGAATACCACTGAAATACCGGCTGGAAGCATTCCGTCCGACTGAACTGCACGGGACGGTGATGGACCCAGAATGCACCTACACCACGTATCAGCCTGGATTCCGCAGTCATTCAAAGTAATACAAATATTTTGGATGGATTTTAATCCATAGCAGACACGCCAAAATAACAAGTCGTCGAATTACATCCAAACTTGCCACAATCTACTGGCAATAAATACACAGCAGCACAGCACTGGTTGTATGGTGGAGCATACTGGCAGTATGACGCAGTGCACTAGCGGTGTGGCGGAGTACACCGGCGGTATGGCTGAGTACACCGGCGGCATGACGGAGTACACCGGCGGCATGACGGAGTACACCGGCGGCATGACGAAGTAAACCGGAGGTATGGCGGGATGCACTGGCGGTATGGCGAAGTACACCGGAGGTATGGCGGTGTATACCGGCGGCATGACGAAGTACACCGAAGGTATGGCGGAGTGCACCGGAGGTATTGCGGAGCACACTCACGGTATGGCGGAATATACCAGCGGTATGGCAGGGTACACCGCTGGTATGCTCCACCATACCACCGTCACCCATCACACCGCAAACTGACGTTTCAATTTGTCCTTGCTTCGCTGACATCTAACCCACTTTCCCTTTAAGTTCTAGGCAATTAAGTCGGTCGTTTGTTTCATGTCTATATTCGACGACTCACACAGGGGATATCACTGAGAGATTTTATCTTCAACCAAATGCAAGCTACATTTAAGCACGTGGTCATAATAACTGTCACGTATAAATGATTTTGCAATGATTTTGGTTAACAAGTCCACTAACCCCTACCTGTTGACGCGCATCCCTATGTTCACCGTACGCAAAACACAACCTCACTGACCCGACACTTACAGACAGACAGCTCCTCTGTTATGACACACGCTCGGTACGTGACCTATCTTGACTCAGCCGCCTAATCAGTGGGGGTGTGGGGGAGTTGTATAGCAACGGCTTGATGCGGTGTCCCGGTCAAAAGGTGCCGTCAGCCGGAGTGTGGTGGCGCCCGACCCGTGCCAGCCGCTGTACCGGCCTACCGGCATACAATTGGTCACTACCAGAGTGGGCGCAGATGTGTGCAGCTGAAATTACCGTACACATAGTCCAGGATCGCTCGTGGCATTGGTATTGATCTCTTGTGTGCTGCTGTGCTATTTTGAAACCTCGTATTGGACTTCGTACGTACTAAAAAGTTAAAAGGATATTGCAATGACTTATTGTTTGATCAGAGACAAGATATTGTGAAGCCTAAACGCTTTTTTGAACTGCCTTAGATAATGAGAATGTTCTCAGTTATCGCTTCACGTTCTACCCGGGATTGTATAATGTGGCTTACCTTTGTTAGTCGTCAAACACCGACAACATTTGTACACATTTCCATGTATTCCACGCGCAATGATGTCCATCTTTGTGAACTTGTTACTGTGTCAAACCGTGGGTTCAGTACATCTGTGACCTGGTGTGCTCACGACACCTGATGACGCAATGGCACCACAAACATCGCGCTAAAAACAATAGCCTCGATGGTCAGACTGAGTGACCACACACCCTCGAGTTATCACAGTGGGCGGGGGTACGCCGCGCCACTGACCACGAGCGGGTCCTGTCGGTCGACGCCGATCACCGTCTGGATGACTTTGCGCAGCAGGTGTTTGGTGATGCAGCCGACGTCGCCGCTGGTGCTGCCGCGCTGTCTCCACAGCACGTCCAGCGTGTCCGCCAGAATGTCGATACACAGCTTCAGCTGTCAGGTCAGGTCAGGTCGGGTCAGGTCGGGTCACACGGCCGCAGCGTGACGACACGTCCGACGAGGTGGCGAGACTATGCCAGTGGTGACCCCACTGAGGCAGGTGCTGGGCTATCTGCCAGTGGTTACCTCACTGAGGCAGGTGCTGGGCTACCTGCCAGTGGTGACCCCACTGAGGAAGGTGATGGGCTATCTGTAACCACTCTGATTGGACCGCAAGTTTATTTTATTTACAACATTAAAAATACAGCTTCCAATAAAAGACTCTCAGTGGTGCAATATTCAACCGGCATAACATTCTCCACCAGCGGCATCATGCTTAGGGTCCTGTACGCTGGACTACGCTAGGGAGAGGATAGTAGCAAAGCATCACCTCAACCACGAAAACAACTTGGTGGGTGGAATGTGGTGCATTCGAACTCTCGTTTTTACCTAGAAAGGTATGCATTCAACGTGGGTCTCGACAACAGCTAACATCAGCACCAAAACCACGCCCGATTGGTTATTGGTTTTACGACACGTCGACCGTTGAGTCATGTAGCGTCGCCAATCTCTCACGCCGATTGGTCGCGGGCGAAGAGTAGCGACAGGTGAGACTCGAACCCACAACCTTTCGATTGTGAGACGAGCATCTTACCCCTAGACCACTCGTCCCCAAAAAAGCCCGAAACAGATTACTTAATAACATGCGTGGCGAATGAGTGGCCGGAGCGATATTGCACCTTCTTGGACCGTAAACCGGGCTGTGACACATTCGGCACCTGCCGTCAACCACGGCCGCCAGCCGCCACAACCCGCCGGACCTCCGGTGAGCCCGGCACGACCGCCAGTCGTCCCGGCTTACTGCCGCTCAAACGGGAACGGTTGCACTACCAACGACGCGCACACACACACGTCCCAGGTCCGACGAACCGGCCCACCACCGGCAGGTGGAGAGCGTGTCGTGAAGGGACACACCACTGGCAGGTGGAGAGCGTGTCATGCAGTACCACACCACTGACGGTGGAGAGCGTGTCATGAAGGGCCACACCACTGGCAGGCGGAGGGCGTGTCATGCAGTGCCACACCACTGGCAGGCGGAGAGCGTGTCATGCAGTGCCACACCATTGGCAGGCGGAGGGCGTGTCATGAAGGGCCACACCACTGGCAGGTGGAGAGCGTGTCATGAAGGGACACACCACTGGCAGGCGGAGGGCGTGTCATGCAGTGCCACACCACTGACGGTGGAGAGCGTGTCATGAAGGGACACACCACTGGCAGGCGGAGAGCGTGTCATGCAGTGCCACACCACTGACGGTGGAGAGCGTGTCATGAAGGGCCACACCACTGGCAGGTGGAGAGCGTGTCATGAAGGGACACACCACTGGCAGGCGGAGGGCGTGTCATGCAGTGCCACACCACTGACGGTGGAGAGCGTGTCATGAAGGGACACACCACTGGCAGGCGGAGAGCGTGTCATGCAGTGCCACACCACTGACGGTGGAGAGCGTGTCATGAAGGGCCACACCACTGGCAGGCGGAGAGCGTGTCATGAAGGGCCACACCACTGGCAGGCGGAGGGCGTGTCATGCGGTGCCACACCACTGGCAGGCGGAGAGCGTGTCGTGAAGGGCCACACCACTGACGGTGGAGAGCGTGTCATGAAGGGCCACACCACTGGCAGGCGGAGAGCGTGTCATGCAGTGCCACACCACTGACGGTGGAGAGCGTGTCACGAAGGGCCACACCACTGGCAGGCGGAGAGCGTGTCATGCAGTGCCACACCACTGACGGTGGAGAGCGTGTCATGCAGTGCCACACCACTGACGGTGGAGAGCGTGTCACGAAGGGCCACACCACTGGCAGGCGGAGAGCGTGTCATGCAGTCATGCGCGTCGACGTGCCGGCTGTCGCGTGCCTGCCGCGGGCAGAAGCAGAGGACTCGCCGCGTCATGCAGCCTCGCTCAGAGCAATGGCTTCGTGCAGCACAAACCACACCGTGTCGACACGGTGGCCAAATCGGACAGAGTCCTGCGGCGAGCCCGGGAACGTGGTGCTGGCTGGCGAGTACATGTGCGCACGTGCCGAATTGAAGAGACTCGAACTGTAAGTCGTGAGTTGCTGGAACTACTTTGAGAGTTACTTGAAATCGTGAAAACGAATTGGTGAAGACCACATGCGCCAGATATAAACTACGTCAGCACGTGTGAACTTCTACTCACCGCCATGACCCATACAACGAATTTACGCGCGGAAGTAGCCATCCATGATTTCACACGGCTGAAGCATTTTGCTAAAAAAAAGGTTTACATGTAGGAAAAAACACCTCTCACTCAGCAGTACGCTGTCGCTCACTGCATCCTTTGAATTGCATCTTCTCTTTCGATCTCCGGGATTACCATATGATACCCCTGGGAGCAGGAAGGAGAGCACGAGTTCCACATCCACAACCGGATGCGAATATCGAATTGCATGCGCCACACGAAAATCGTACCTTGCCTGTCGCTTTCCCTTCAATGTTAGGTCAGCGTGAGTTTGTCTCACACAAAGCAGATAGTCTCATCTTACTGTAGCGGAAGCATGCAGAGCTGAGCGCAAAGGGGGACGGGTACAGCGCCGGCGATTGGCTGAACGTATAACGAAATGAAGGCGGGCCATAGGACAATAGTTCGGGCGTCTGGGCATTGCAACGGTTTTAATTATAATATTTTGCTGCGGTGCCAACATGGGTGAAAGTGAAGGCATGTCTTTCGCTCAGAGGTCCAAGCCTGTGAAATACCACGAGGACGAATGCCCAATAGTGGGAAGCTGAAACAAGTCGACTTGAAGATAATTCAAATTTTAACTAACGCGACTGGGATGAAGATGTTTTGGAGATGACCAGCTCCGCAGATACACGGGAATACACAAATAAATTGAGGAGACCAAATAAGCAACAATATTCCGAGATAAAGCAGAAAACAAGGTTTTCCACCATTTGTTATACTTGGTACTGGCTCATTTGACTGCCACTGATGGTGAACTTACGACAATGCAGTTACTGCATTACTTTCAATCATAAAAATAAGACTACATGTACATGTCATACCAGAGGCGGATCCAGGAACCTTCATGGAGAGCACTCGTCTGGAGGGGATACTCGAGCTAGAGGGGTGCCTTTTCCCCTCCAGGTGGACGACTTTTCCTATCAGGGGAAGCCATTTCCCCCTAGGGGCGTCTGGGCTGAAGAAAAAACATTGAGCGGATTGATTGTGTGTGGGGATGGGGGGGAGGGGGAGGGGGTTGGGGGGTTGGACGCGAGGATCCGTGGAGGGACACCTTTAGAGATGCCTTGTAACTACCCAGTGCCCTCATGCATCCGTTCCCGTGTTCTACCTGCCGTCACCATGTTTTAAAGATATGCCGAATAGCGCACGTGCAACTGCGGCCCAAGTGTTCACTGTGACAATGGGGTGAACGAAGCAGCTCAATATAAAAAGGGTTTAAGTCCATGCAAAGGTAAATAACTGTTTTTGAACGGCGAAGTGAACCAAATTATACATGTAATCACGAATGTTTTGTTTCTATCAAATGGACGAATGTTTCTCTTTTCTCTGTCTTGCAATAATTATCCCATGGGCTCGGATTCTTGACACCGCTAAATTTGGCTGCAAAATTGGATACAGCTGTCTGGCGGAACTGCAGTGGCACGGGAGGCGCGGTGGCGCGGGTAAGGAAGGACGCTAGTGTCCATCTACAAATGAGTAGAGCAAATTACGACAGGTCCCAGCATACAGCATAGGCCATATTCTGTTAGCTGCTCACCTTAGCTTCCTTGCTTTACTTACCTTTAGCTTACTTCTTGATAGGATATGACGGGACACATTACCCCATTCGTGTCGCGTAATCACAGTGCTGCGTATAGCTTGTTTTCACAAATATTCTCGACGTGAGGACCGGCTGGCTGCCAGAATATGAGGTGTACCGATGGTCGTGCCTATGCATTTTCACATTGTATTATGCATTGATTTTCCCTCCCATGAACTAAATGAAGCGGGGTAACTTAATCAACGGTCAACGGTAGTTGAATGGCCCCAGGCGGTTCATTGCTGCTGCGGCTACCACCAATGGTGGTCGCCGGCACGTCTCGGCGGTTCTGAGTGGGCTTTGTTAGGTGGTTTTGGGTGGAATTTGTTAGGTGGTTTTGAGTGGGCTTTGTTTGGTGGTTTTGAGTGGGCTTTGTTAGGTGGTTTTGGGTGGAATTTGTTAGGTGGTTTTGAGTGGGCTTTGTTTGGTGGTTTTGAGTGGGCTTTGTTTGGTGGTTTTGAGTGGGCTTTGTTAGGTGGTTTTGGGTGGAATTTGTTAGGTGGTTTTGAGTGGGCTTTGTTTGGTGGTTTTGAGTGGGCTTTGTTTGGTGGTTTTGAGTGAACCATGTTTGGCGGTTTTGAGTGGACTTTGTTAGTTCGTTCTGAGTGGGCTGTGTTAGGTAGTTTTAGTGGGCTTTGTTAGATGGTTTTGAGTGAGCTTTGTTAGGTGGTTTTGAATGGGCTTTCTTAGGTGGTTTTGAGTGGGCTTTGTTAGCGCTTGTTAGAAGAAAACTGAACGTCAGCATAAAAATCTGTATCACTGGGTTTTAAGAACATCACTACTCAAAGTGATCTGGTGTGGTCCCCGGGCGTTCAGACGCCGGATAAGTGATAGCACAGCAGGGTAGAACGAGCAACCGACAGCAGGGCATGCATGCTGACATATCAGAAAATGCAGGCGAAAAAAGTATGTAGCGATAGATAAACAGTGGGCCAGCCACATGGAGACACGTAGCACACACAGATACCAGGAACAAGACAAAAATAGAGGAATGGCGAAGGTCCGTAGATAGCCGCGACGACCGCATGGGAACAAGGAGAAACAAAAAATAACCAAATATGGCAGCAGAGCACAGAGAATAGAGAAAAAAGTAGATAGGAGCGATAGGGACAGAGAGACGGACACACGGACACACGGACACACGGACAGGCGGACAGACGGACGGAGGGGCAGAGGGGCAGATGGGTAGACTGACAGACTGATAGACGGAGAGACGGATAGACGGAGAGGAGAAGAATAGGAAGGGAGACCGGGAAATATAGTAATACTGTGCATTGCAGGAAAGTAGGATATAATAATAAATAGTGTGCCGTGTAGGAAGGTGGGCAAGCAATACTGTGCAGTGCGGGAAGGTGGGGTATAGTAATACTGTGCAGTGCGGGAAGGTGGGATTGGTGGTGGTGTGAGATCGTGGGAGTTCCGACAGTTTCCCAGAGAGCGGTTGAAACAATTGGGGAGATAGTGGGCGAGCGAGTTGAGTGGATAGTGGGCGAGCGAGTGCGTAGGAGCGAAAACAGAGCGAGCGGAGAAGCGAGTGTGAGAGTGAGAAAGAGACAGACAGTAGGCAGAGGCGATAGATGGCGAGGGGAACCGATGGAGGGTGTGGGAGACCGATAGTGAGAATAACAGTGAAAGCCAGCGAGAGAGTTGTGATGCAAGCTCGAGAGTACGAGCCCTGCGGTAGCGCCCAACTGCGTGCAACGTGAGGAAACAGCGAGTGACGAGTGGCTGTGGAAACAGAGCGGCGTCAGTACTACCTCATCTCGGCTGCGCTCCAGGTCCACTTGTTCCTTGTCGGGGCCGATCATGATCTCGGTGCGCCGTTCGCCGAACAGACGCGCCAGCTTTGCGTTGGAGCGTCCCTTCTGACGGAGCGTGGCCATGCCGCGACCGCCCTGCGCCGGCCGGCCGGCCGGGTCATGCGAGGTCACGACGGCTGGACGGTCAGCTGGACGGGTGGGGAGGCGGGGAGGCGGAGAGACGGGGAGGTGGGGAGGTGGGGAGGTGGGGAGGTGGGGAGGTGGGGAGGTGGGGAGACTGGGATACGGGAGGTGGGGAGGTGGGGAGCTGAGGAGCCGACACCTGGCACGAGGCGGAGTGACGCCGCCGCCGCCGCCGCCGCCGGTGCCGGGACTGAATCACCGCCACACGCTGGCCGCTTTTACGATGGAAATTGGGGGACGACACTGATGGTCGTACGCTGTGCTTCGCTCGTGTTGACTTTCAAATGTTCGCTGATCGCAGTCATAGTGTTCAGCCCTCATAAGAGCCGCAGGGCCCCATCTGGGTTAAGCCTGTAAAAGGAATACTACAAGCCTGCACAAACAGATACTCAACACCCCAACCAATACTACATACTAAAATCGAGTGGAACTATCCACCAACGGGGACGAGTGGTCTAGGGGTAAGATGCTCGTCTCACAATCGAAAGGTTGTGGGTTCGAGTCTCACCTGTCGCTACTCTTCGCCCGCGACCAATCGGCGTGAGAGATTGGCGACGCTACATGACTCAACGGTCGACGTGTCGTAAAACCAATAACCAACCAACTATCCACCAACATCCTACATACCTACCAATACCTATCTACCTACCTATTCAGCTCTATTCACTGGATCCCGCGTAACACACGCCTTGATCGAGTGCCACATGAATATTTTTTTAAACTTCACCCATGCCTGTTTAAAGGGGCCTGCACCATGTACACCTAATAACATAAATATGACCCCATGCGCCACTAATTAGAACTCAAGAACAACATTCTCAACCTACAAAAATGTGTCCACCCTATCTTTAAATACGTTCAATTGGACTTCCCACATCAGCAGGCAGCATATTCCATTGATTAACCACCATTTCACTTAAAACCTATTGTCGCATAAATAGCCTACACCTTGACTTTTTTTAAAATAAACTGATGGCCCCTATGTGCTACTCTAAATAGAAGAGCTTCACTAAAATTGACGTTACCTAACCCTGTAACGATTTGATGGATTTCAATCACCCCTTAATTTTCTACACTTGAGTGAGTGCCATAAGCCTTTCTCCATATTCCACGCTACTTAGTCCACTGATGAGTCTGGTGGCTTTGCGCTGTACTCTTTCTAGCATATACATACATACATACATACATATATATATATATATATATATATCTATAATCTCTTCTCTGCTCTGCTCTGCTCTGCTCTGCTCTGCTCTGCTCTGCTCTGCTCTGCTCTGCTCTGCTCTGCTCTGCTCTGCTCTGCTATGCTATGCTATGCTATAATATAATAAAGGGTTCCTTGCTTACACAGAATATTCAAAGTGGGGCGAAGATACGCTAACTACAGCTTTCTTTCATGACTTCCTTACTCTTATACCTCACACTCTTATTAATGATTCCCAGCATTCTGATTGCCATGTTCCTAGTTATCTACGCATCTGATGGTCCGCAGACTCAAGGAGTCTACTTGGTTCGGTGAAATGTAAACGTTTCTGAACGCGCAATATTTGGGGGCGGACGGGTCAAGTAGGAGCGCCGTGTCAGGGGGGACGGGATGGGTGTGGTGCTGTGTGTGCAAGAGGCAGGTGGGCGGGTGATGATACCGTGTGGAGACGGAGCACGAGTGAGTGGCGGCACCCTGCCCGTGAGAGGGAGGACGGGTCGGGCGAGGGCACGGTCCACAAAGGGGCCGACCGGGCCCACACCGGTGTAGCGGGACGGCTGTCGTCCAGCGGCCCCGGCAGCCCATTGTCACGCGTCGATCGGTCAGCTGGTCGGCAACGATCCGCCTCAGTGCGGGGGGTGTTGTCAATAGCGCAGCGGTGGCTGTGATTCAGGCCCGGAGTCGGGGCCGGCCGCTGCGCCGGATGGGGTCATGTCAAAGCCAGCACCGTCACCAAAACAGCGACACAAACCAGGCCAAACCAGCTACACAAAACCACCACCGACACCGCACACTACACGCGAAGAACAAGCAAAAGCAGGCACTAAGTGAAACCGCGCCCGTAAATGGTAGGAAGCGTTAAGACCAACACCATCGCGTAGACAAGGACTGAAAACACTTGCGAAAATCGTGTGCAGGTTCCATCGCCAAACCTGAGTGAGCACGATCCTCTGCTGTCAGCAGGCCGTCCGATCTCAGCCGGATGAACACCACACGGTCAGCGGCCGCCGCCCGGGAGGGGCGCCGACCACCAATATACCACTGGCCGGCACAGCTCGCCGCCCGGGAGGGGCGCCGACCACCAATATACCACTGGAAGGCACAGCTCGCCGCCCGGGAGGGGCGCCGACCACCAATATACCACTGGCCGGCACAGCTCGCCGCCCGGGGGGGACGCCGACCACCAATATACCACTGGACGGCACAGCTCGCCGCCCGGGAGGGGCGCCGACCAGCAATATACCACTGGACGGCACAGCTCGCCGCCCGGGAGGGACGCCGACCAGCAATATACCACTGGACGGCACAGCTCGCCGCCCGGGAGGGGCGCCGACCAGCAATATACCACTGGACGGCACAGCTCGCCGCCCGGGAGGGACGCCGACCAGCAATATACCACTGGACGGCACAGCTCGCCGCCCGGGAGGGACGCCGACCAGCAATATACCACTGGACGGCACAGCTCGCCGCCCGGGAGGGGCGCCGACCAGCAATATACCACTGGCCGGCACAGCTCGCCGCCCGGGAGGGACGCCGACCACCAATATACCACTGGCCGGCACAGCTCGCCGCCCGGGAGGGACGCCGACCAGCAATATACCACTGGACGGCACAGCTCGCCGCCCGGGAGGGACGCCGACCAGCAATATACCACTGGACGGCACAGCTCGCCGCCCGGGAGGGCGCCGACCAGCAATATACCACTGGCCGGCACAGCTCGCCGCCCGGGAGGGACGCCGACCAGCAATATACCACTGGACGGCACAGCTCGCCGCCCGGGAGGGACGCCGACCAGCAATATACCACTGGACGGCACAGCTCGCCGCCCGGGAGGGACGCCGACCAGCAATATACCACTGGACGGCATAGCTCGCCGCCCGGGAGGGACGCCGACCAGCAATATACCACTGGACGGCATAGCTCGCCGCCCGGGAGGGACGCCGACCACCAATATACCACTGGCCGGCACAGCTCGCCGCGCCGTTCGCGTCACCACAGTCCGGCGCCCCCCCACCCGGTGCAGGCCGCAGCTGAGAGCCGCGCTGCTTCCGTTCCGGCTAACACCGCGCCGCGACTCAACTCCAGAGTGTGCCGCAGTAGAACTTCCCGTCATGGCTCCATACCGTGACTCCGGAGCGTGACTCCACGCTGTGACTGGGAGCTGGCCACCTGTCCAGCCGACCTCACCTGGCGCTGGTGCAGCTCGAACGACAGTCCGACGGCGTGCGCCACCTCGGGCAGCACCACCTGACGACACTCCTGGCGTAGCAGCAGCTGGCTGTGCACCAGCTTGCTGATGGCGGCGAGCTTCTCTCGGGTGAGGCTTTCGGCCGCCAGGCGAGCGATCAACTCGGCCATCGTGTGGCTGCAACGCGATAACCAGTGGTGTGACAGACTGTCCCAATCGGTGTGGCAGGCGTCACAGGCGATTGAGGGGAGGGTGGCGGTGTACCGACAGTCAGACACAGTGTGGCAGGTTGTCCAGAACGGTGCGGCAAGCTATTGCAGGCGATTGGTCAGACAGATGACGATGTGGTACATGGTTCCAGACAAGGTGACAAGCTGTCACAGGCGATTAGGCAGACGGAGGACGGTGTGGCAGACGATCGCAGACACTGTGACAGGCAGTCACAGACGATTGGGTAGACCGAGGACGGTATGGCAAACGGTCGCAGACACTGTGACAGGCTGTCACAGGCGATTAGGCAGACGGTGTAGCAGATGGTCCCAGACAAGATGGCTGGCTGTCACGGGAGATTGGGCATACGGAGAACGGCGTGCCATATGGCTCCAGGCAAGGTGACAGACTGTCACAGGCAGTGCAGTGGACGGGGGTGGCGTGGCCGACGAGGGACGGTACTGCCAACCGAAGCCGGCGCAACAGACTGTTGACGCACGGACAGATTCGCGTCCGGCTGCACGAGATACGCATCATTGACAGTTTGTCACATCGCAACGGCGTCGGTGAACTGATGTAGTGACAAACGTCACTACACTACATAGGCGCAGAATGTCCATGGTCGCGGCTCCAGTTGTGTGCATGTGTGTGCGAGCAGCAAACGCAAACCGATGGGCGAGGTGTCGCCACGAAGCCGTCTCGTTAACTGGCCAATTGAAGAACGTCATGCTTCGTAGGAATATTCCGGGTGAATTAGCGAGATACGTCACCCATTGAAACACTTGCTTTCAGCAAAACAAAAAAAAGGTACGAAATTGCCACTGTTGACAAAAACGCACTGTGCGGAATATACTTTTAATTTCGCCTGATATATATATATATATATATATATATATATATATATATATATATATATATATATATATATATATATATATATTCCCAATACTACGAACATAAAGTAAAAACATAAATTGGTAGCATCATTAGCTGCGTTCAAAACTGTGGTGCCTGACCTTCAACCATAATTAGAAATGGAATGGTACATACATATTTATTAATTGTTTTAGGTGTAGGGCGCATCGACTACGTCAATCATGTTGCTTCCGTGGAAAAATAAGGAGCCGATAAGGTCTTCAAACTCCCGCCGATTGACAGCTGGTATAACAGAGCCTGCCACGTCACGGTCACCGATCGTCACAGACATGCCGGGGAAGGGATGACTCACCTCAGCTGGACGGGGTCACAGACGGTGATGAGATCGTCCACGGTGGACGGCAGGTAGAGGAGCACGTCCTTCTGCACGCCCTCTATTCCGGCGTCCTTGTTCAGCATCAAGCCCGTAAAGGAGCGCATCAGGCGCTGGATGGACAGCTCGAACTCGTTCGAGTCGCCGCTGCCGTTCATCCTGTCCGGTCAAGTCGCAGGGTCAGGTCGCGGGTCAGGTCACTGGCCACGCTGGGCCAGTGCTAGGTCGTCCGTCGGTACAGGTGTCTGCGCTGGACCACGTATCGACTTGCTCCACGCTTGACCCCGAACAAATTATGTGGCAACTGTTTCTAAATGGCGTGTTTCAATCGGCAGGCTACGTAGTGTTTGCACGCATAGCAAAGATACACCTGGACCGTTTCTCTCCAGTTTCAGGAGAGTGGGATACACGAGTGTGGACAAAATGGTGAACCACATCGTGGCCAAAGAAATGCCTTATCGGATAACACCATATCAAACGGATGAAGCCAGAATGGCCACGTCAGGGCATCACGGTGTCAGGGCCACGTCAGGGCATCACGGTGTCAGGGCAATGACAGGGCATCACGGTGTCAGGGCAATGGTCAGGGCATCACGGTGTCAGGGCAATGACAGGGCATCACGGTGTCAGGGCAATGCCAGGGCATCACGGTGTCAGGGCAATGTCAGGGCATCACGGTGTCGGGGCAATGACAGGGCATCACGGTGTCAGGGCAATGACAGGGCATCCCGGTGTCAGGGCAATGTCAGGGCATCACGGTGTCAGGGCAATGACAGGGCATCACGGTGTCAGGGCAATGACAGGGCATCCCGGTGTCAGGGCAATGTCAGGGCATCACGGTGTCAGGGCAATGACAGGGCATCACGGTGTCAGGGCAATGACAGGGCATCCCGGTGTCAGGGCAATGTCAGGGCATCACGGTGTCAGGGCAATGTCAGGGCATCACGGTGTCAGGGCAATTAAAGGGCATCACGGTGTCAGGGCAATGACAGGGCATCACGGTGTCAGGGCAATGGTCAGGGCATCACGGTGTCAGGGCAATGACAGGGCATCACGGTGTCAGGGCAATGACAGGGCATCACGGTGTCAGGGCAATGACAGGGCATCCCGGTGTCAGGGCAATGTCAGGGCATCACGGTGTCAGGGCAATGTCAGGGCATCACGGTGTCAGGGCAATTAAAGGGCATCACGGTGTCAGGGCAATGTCAGGGCATCACGGTGTCATGGCCACGTCAGGGCATCACGGTGTCAGGGCAATGACAGGACATCACGGTGTCATGGCAATGGTCAGGGCATCACGGTGTCAGGGCAATGTCAGGGCATCACGGTGTCAGGGCAATGACAGGGCATCCCGGTGTCAGGGCAATGTCAGGGCATCACGGTGTCAGGGCAATGACAGGGCATCACGGTGTCAGGGCAATGGTCAGGGCATCACGGTGTCATGGCAATGACAGGGCATCACGGTGTCATGGCAATGACAGGGCATCACGGTGTCAGGGCAATGACAGGGCATCACGGTGTCAGGGCAATGTCAGGGCATCACGGTGTCATGGCAATGACAGGGCATCACGGTGTCAGGGCAATGTCAGGGCATCACGGTGTCAGGGCCATGTCAGGGCATCATGGTGCCAGGGCAATGGTCAGGGCATCACGGTGTCAGGGCAATGTCAGGGCATCACGGTGTCAGGGCAATGACAGGGCATCCCGGTGTCAGGGCAATGTCAGGGCATCACGGTGTCATGGCAATGACAGGGCATCACGGTGTCATGGCAATGTCAGGGCATCATGGTGTCAGGGCAATGATCAGGGCATCACGGTGTCATGGCAATGTCAGGGCATCACGGTGTCATGGCAATGTCAGGGCATCACGGTGTCAGGGCCACGTCAGGGCATCACGGTGTCAGGGCAATGACAGGGCATCACGGTGTCATGGCAATGACAGGGCATCACGGTGTCATGGCAATGTCAGGGCATCACGGTGTCAGGGCCACGTCAGGGCATCACGGTGTCAGGGCAATGACAGGGCATCACGGTGTCAGGGCAATGACAGGGCATCATGGTGTCAGGGCAATGATCAGGGCATCACGGTGTCATGGCAATGACAGGGCATCACGGTGTCATGGCAATGGTCAGGGCATCACGGTGTCAGGGCAATGGTCAGGGCATCACGGTGTCATGGCAATGACAGGGCATCACGGTGTCATGGCAATGTCAGGGCATCACGGTGTCAGGGCCACGTCAGGGCATCACGGTGTCAGGGCAATGACAGGGCATCACGGTGTCATGGCAATGACAGGGCATCACGGTGTCATGGCAATGTCAGGGCATCACGGTGTCAGGGCCACGTCAGGGCATCACGGTGTCAGGGCAATGACAGGGCATCACGGTGTCAGGGCAATGACAGGGCATCATGGTGTCAGGGCAATGATCAGGGCATCACGGTGTCATGGCAATGACAGGGCATCACGGTGTCAGGGCAATGACAGGGCATCATGGTGTCAGGGCAATTAAAGGGCATCACGGTGTCATGGCAATGTCAGGGCATCACGGTGTCATGGCCACGTCAGGGCATCACGGTGTCAGGGCAATGGTCAGGGCATCACGGTGTCATGGCAATGACAGGGCATCACGGTGTCAGGGCAATTAAAGGGCATCACGGTGTCAGGGCAATGACAGGACATCACGGTGTCATGGCAATGACAGGGCATCACGGTGTCAGGGCAATGGTCAGGGCATCACGGTGTCATGGCAATGGTCAGGGCATCACGGTGTCATGGCAATGGTCAGGGCATCACGGTGTCAGGGCAATGACAGGACATCACGGTGTCATGGCCACGTCAGGGCATCACGGTGTCAGGGCAATGACAGGGCATCACGGTGTCAGGGCAATGATCAGGGCATCACGGGTCATGGCAATGACAGGGCATCACGGTGTCAGGGCAATGGTCAGGGCATCACGGTGTCAGGGCCACGTCAGGGCATCACGGTGTCAGGGCAATGGTCAGGGCATCACGGATTACAGCTGCGGCATACAGTCGTCACAAATCGTCGTCCCCTAATACACAAAAACTACGGATTGGCCGATCGAGCGTTCCGTCACGACAGGAAACGACCGCATAACATGCGCCATCCTTCACGAGGACTAGTGAGTTGTTCTACATACAGCTGAAGGCGTTATGTTCGGATCATCAGGACTTGTCGCACTGCGACGTTCTTCTTAAAAGTATATTTTGCGCAAACCGCGAATCGAACAAATTAATCCCTAGTAACAATTGTTGCAAACCTCTTTGAAAATATATTACATTGTAAGTAGGAATCGCTCATTGACAGCTTGCTTACACTGTAATTACAGCTCTCAGAAGGCTCGGCTTAAATAAACAACGAAGTCATAAAGTCATAAAGTGTTAAGGCTTAATAAGAGCCACAGGGGCCCATCTGGGTTAAGCCTATCTAGAAAAGGTACTAGAAATGTACATATTCTCACCCCAATCAATCCCTTATCCCAAGTTCCTAGGAAGCTATATATCCAAGCCTATCTAGCATCATCCACTTGCTATTGCATAACACACTCAACAACCGCAAGCTCCTCCCATCACACCCATTGTGCTACCATAGCCCCTGCTTAAAGGGGTCCGTGCCGTGCACATTTAACGTAAATATCACCTCATCCATCCAAATTAGAACTCAAAAACAAGATTTTCCTGTCTAAAAAATTTGTCCACCCTACCTTTAAATACATTCAATGAGGAACTTCCTACAACATCAGCAGGCAGCCCATTCCACTGATCAACAACCCTTTGACTGAAGACCTGCTGTCGCTTAACTGTCCTACACCTCAACTTGTCTAACCTGAGTTGGTGACCCCTGTGTGATACTTTAAACTGAAGAGCACCATTTAAATTGACCTGATCTAGTCCTTTAACAATTTTGTACATTTAAATCATGTCCCCCCTTAATCTCCTATACTTGAGTGAGTACATATCTAATGCCACAAGCCTTTCTCCATATTCTAAGCTACCTAGTCCACTGATGAGTTTAGTTGCTTTGCGTTGCACTCTTTCTAACTTGTCTATATCTTTTTCTAGGTAGGGGCTCCAAGCTTGCACAGAATATTCCAAGTGGGGTCGCACATATGCTAAGTACAGTATTTTTCATGACTTCCTTGCTCTTATACATCACACTTCTATTAATGAGTCCCAGCATTCTGAGTGCCCTGTTCCTAGCCGAGCTACATTGTTTCTCTGCTTTAAGGTCTTTTGAAACCAACACACCTAAGTCCCTTTCCTCTTCAATAACATCCAGTTCCCTCCCTCCCATTGTATATCTGAAAGTCTCACCTCCAGACCCCAGATGCATAACCTTACACTTGTCATAGTTGAATGACATCTGCCATTGATCAGCCCACTTTTTTAGGTCCTCTAAGTCTAGTTCAATATTACTAGATTGATCACAACTGTTTGCCACTCCTACCAGCTTGATGTCATCAG
Source organism: Ashinkailepas kermadecensis (assembly GCA_034440615.1). NCBI lineage: Eukaryota > Metazoa > Arthropoda > Thecostraca > Neolepadidae > Ashinkailepas > Ashinkailepas kermadecensis. The sequence continues at coordinate 123,633 of JAOTOM010004580.1, read as the reverse complement.
CAAATTTGAACACTCTATTCCTCAGCCCTACCTCAATGTTATTCACAAAGATGATAAAGAGAAGTGGCCCTAGAACAGAGCCCTGTGGTACTCCACTCAGAACATCCTTCCAATCAGATTTACATCCATTTAACATTACCCTTTGTTTCCTTCCCCTCAACCATGCTTCAATCCAACCTAGAACTTTTCCAACAATCCCATGTTGCTGTAGTTCATAAATTAGCCTCCTATGTGGAACTTTATCAAAAGCTTTGCTAAAGTCCAAGTACACAACATCCATCCTGTTTTGATTGTCTACTTCTTTAGTAACATACTCCATGAACTCCAAAAGGTTAGTTAAACAAGACCTTCGAGATCGAAATCCATGTTGAGTATCCCTTAAAAGATTGTGCCTATCAAGATGAATCTGAACATTCTGTTTAACCAGATTTTCTAGTACCTTGCAAACTATTGAGGTCAAACTGACTGGCCTGTAGTTCCCTACACACTTCATACTTCCCTTTTTGAAAATTGGAACTACATTTGCATTTCTCCAATCTTCAGGTCACAGAACTTAAATGCATTAGTGCACTCTGTGGTAGACCACAGAATTACGCAGAAGCGCACATTCCCATTTAGGCAGGCCACATTCCAGCCAATTGGAGTATTCGTACCTGCTTTCTACATGATGTCATTCGGTCAAGCATGTTGTTATTTCGCCCGAGCTATCTTCTTTTTTAACATCGAAATCTGATCCGAAGCCTTGCTGAGGAACTCGTACCCCACTACCCGATCCGCGAATTCCAGTTCAGCGGCAGAATTTTGACCAAGAGTTGAACGTCCCGTCATTGCACCGACACGGCCGCCCCGGTAGCTCGTCAGAGGTATCATCGGGCCAGTTTCTAACTGACTCCCAGGTGAGGGCTAAACGCGAAAGGGTGAAGCGACTCGAACCATGTTTGGTCAGGACAGGGGAGACCAATGCAGGCCAGCGCTCTAATCAACTGCGCTACAGGGATCGGGTGCGTGTAGCGTACTCTAAAGTGAACAGGAAAGGGCGCCGAGCTGCTGTTATTCATGCTGTTTTGTCGTATATTTGCACAACATTGGCTTTTTCCTCATTGCTGAGTGGTTGCATTTTAAGGAATGAGCAAACCACATGCAATCTTCCATTGCACATGATCTTTAAAAATTTAACTTACTTCATGCTGAATTGATTTTCGGACTCCCAGTGCCAAAACATAAGTAGGAAGATCTTTCAGAATCACCCATATGGGCATCTCAGATAGTTAATATATCGTCAGAAATACAAAACCACTCCGAGCACTATGAATGCAGCATGCTTAGCATCGAAGTTCAGCGATTTGTGTTCGTGGCAGCCTCTGACTGAAGCATTACGTAAACTTACTTCCCAATAAGTTCGATGTCAGCTCAATTAGCAGCTAGTGTCCACCTTGGCATCATATTGTGGATCCAATGCAAGCCTGTCGAAGGCCGACACCCGTGCCGCGCCTCGTGCAGCCCGTGGTGAACGGACAGTCGGCAATGGGCTGCAGTCTGGTGCCGGGGTCCACCGACGACGGCCGGTAAATCCTCCTGTAGCAGCCGCCGTGGAAACCTCCCGGCCAGCCAACATAAACATGCAGCTCCAATCATGCCGCACACACCAGCTCGGCTGCCGTTTGTGGGTGCAATCAAGGCTGGGGAATATCTCACGAGAAGCAGAAGCCATTGGGAAAGCTTCTTTGGTCCGCGAACCACCAGCGATGAGGTTATGTTTATGAAATTGAAGTCTGATTAACACAAATTGAAAATAGTAGAACTCATTCCACTTAGTGCAAGTTAAAGTGCGGGGATATCTCGCTCTGTTTAGGTAATTTGAAAAAGTCAAATAAGTACTTGTAATATGATGAGACGAATGCAAGATGTTTTTCGCGTTGATTGCTCTTTACTACATGGATTTATGTACAATTAAACTTCAATATCTGCATTGTTCCACTGCGTAAAACAACAAGAAATTGGCATGGAACAACACAAAAGTGTATTCAGCTACAATGCATGGTCTTCTGCAGCTCATTGGTGCTTTCTTTCATCCATAAGTTAGATCCAAAGTTAGGTGCCAATTAGGTGTTGAAGGCACATTTCTGGTTTTTCACATCACTCAATTAGGTTGTTTCACTTCGTTTTCGCTAGATGACAATCGCTCAAGGATTCTGGAATGTGTTTTTGTACAACGCCACTTGGCTAATATAAATCACTGGGAATTATACAGTTATGGCGCAGTGGGTTTTGTTGTGGTATATAGCAGTCTTCGACACCGTAACAGCTCTCAGGTTGGTTTGAGATGTGAATGCCATGGCGACAATTCATATGTATTTAGTGTGGAATTCTGAGACAATGCTTCGTATATATATTCTATCGATATTTATAGCACTTATTATCAGTAGTGAGACATTTCGGCGCTTGAACACGTGACGAGTAGCTCGGTATAAGAGTGTCAAAGAGATATTCAACGAGATGTAAAAAGAAGCTGTGTTGGGTACTTGGGTACTTACTGTGATGGGTATTTACACCAAACTGTAGGGATTTGAAAACACTGCACTGTTGGCATATGTAGTTCTGAGTGTTACATCCGGCAACCCTCTTGAAGCACTTTTGTATCCATGCCTCATGTAGCCCAGCTCGACTCCTGCTGGACTCCTACATTGTAGCGTTAGCATTCCCAGGAACAACTTTTGATGGGCCATCGAATGCCTTCCGTTTTTCGTATCATTTGTTGTTCTTGTGATACCAGAACATCTGAGCTCCCAGAAGAAGGAGTGAGAACAGCTCCCGTAGAGCGAGAGTTAATGCCGAGTCGTTCCGGACAGCAGGCCGTGTTTGGCATACCATCCGTTGCATTATCACGTTCCGTGTTGGATATGGTGGGGAGCAGCCACATGCCCGCCCCGGTCCTGCACGTCCTACTAAGTGCGATAGCGAACACCACACATCACAGTGGCTTCCTCAAACTCGAAGCATCGAGCTCCCCCACTCCCTGGAGCTGTCTGTGGGTGCCGAACAGCTGTCGATGCACACAAATACTCGGCCGGTAAACATATTCAGCCCGTCTCATCACAATGCATCGCAGGCGGCCCGCCATTTCAACAGACGAGTGAGCCGGCCTCCAGCTGCCACTCCACCGATGCAACCCATCCGGGGGCAGCTTACTTGATGTACAGCTGACGAGACTTGATGATGAACTTGAACACGTAGCGGATGCAGCTGAGCGCTCGCAACAGCCGCAACTGCGCCTCAGGATTTCGGATGTCGTCCAGGTAGCTTTGCAGGACTCCGATCAGCTTCCTGTCGGCGGCGCAGAGGCCGGCGTCACGTGCCACAGCCACGACACGTGGACAAGACTCGTACCACGTGCAGCACCCTCCCCATTCCTTGTCACACGCGCCACACCGCTGACAGTGGACTGCAGAGGCACCACGGCCGGATGACAGTCTAAACATACCCCAGCTCCAGCTCCAGCTCCAGCTCCAGCTCTAAACTCCTAAACCCCAGCTCACTCCAGCACTAAACGACTGCCTCCAGCAGTCAGCTGGACTTGCACGGTTATAACATTGGCGTCCTTTGCGTCTCCAGCACATGCACACACACATGACACCACGGGCCAACTACAACGATCTATCACTGCGGCTAGTGCCACCAGATTTTGCACAATACATATTGCACCTCGCCCGGCCGAAAGCGTACGGGGATTTATTAGGTATATGTCCAGGTAGACCTAGTCGGGAGTGCCCTCCGTCGCATCGACCGAGAATGGTCTCGGAGACGCGTGCATCCGAACTCGCGACTCCGACATGGCTCACGGTCGAGGGCGAGCCACGTCACCGGAGCATTCGGCCACACATGCACACACCAGCACGCTAACTGGCGGGTGGGCTGTGGCCGGCGCTGCGCCGTCGGTCGGTCGGTCGGTCGGTCGGTCGGTCGGTCGGTCGGTCGGTCGGTCGGTCGGTCGGTCGGTCGGTCGGTCGGTCGGTCGGTCGGTCGGTCGACACAACAGCAGCACCGGCTCACCTGTCGACGATGGTGGCGCTGAAGGCGCTGTGCAGGTACGCCTCGAGCACCGGCTGGAAGTGCTGGTAGCGCCGCTCAGTCGCTGACGAGATGATGGTCACCTGCGGCAGCAGCGTGCTGTCACAACACTGCACCACCTCACAGCCGACACACTGCACCACCACACAGCCGACACACTGCCACGACACTGCACCACCCCACAGCAGACACACTGCCACAACGCCAACACACTCCACTGATCACTCATAACCACGACACTGCACCACCTCACAGCCGACACACTGCCACAACGCCAACACACTCCACTGATCACTCATAACCACGACACTGCACCACCTCACAGCCGACACACTGCCACAACGCCAACACACTCCACTGATCACTCATAACCACGACACTGCACCACCCCACAGCCGACACACTGCCACAACGCCAACACACTCCACTGATCACTCATAACCACGACACTGCACCACCCCAACGCCGACACACTGCCACAACGCCAACACACTCCACTGATCACTCATAACCACGACACTGCACCACCTCACAGCCGACACACTGCCACAACGCCAACACACTCCACTGATCACTCATAACCACGACACTGCACCACCTCACAGCCGACACACTGCCACAACGCCAACACACTCCACTGATCACTCATAACCACGACACTGCACCACCTCACAGCCGACACACTGCCACAACGCCAACACACTCCACTGATCACTCATAACCACGACACTGCACCACCTCACAGCCGACACACTGCCACAACGCCAACACACTCCACTGATCACTCATAACCACTCCACTGCACCACCCCACAGCCGACACACTGCCACAACGCCAACACACTCCACTGATCACTCATAACCACGACACTGCACCACCTCACAGCCGACACACTGCCACAACGCCAACACACTCCACTGATCACTCATAACCACGACACTGCACCACCCCACAGCCGACACACTGCCACAACGCCAACACACTCCACTGATCACTCATAACCATGACACTGCACCACCTCACAGCCGACACACTGCCACAACGCCAACACACTCCACTGATCACTCATAACCACGACACTGCACCACCTCACAGCCGACACACTGCCACAACACCAACACACTCCACTGATCACTCATAACCACGACACTGCACCACCTCACAGCCGACACACTGCTACAACGCCAACACACTCCACTGATCACTCATAACCACGACACTGCACCACCTCACAGCCGACACAATGCCACAACGCCAACACACTCCACTGATCACTCATAACCACGACACTGCACCACCTCACAGCCGACACACTGCCACAACGCCAACACACTCCACTGATCACTCATAACCACGACACTGCACCACCCCAAAGCCGACACACTGCCACAACGCCAACACACTCCACTGATCACTCATAACCACGACACTGCACCACCTCACAGCCAACACACTGCCACAACGCCAACACACTCCACTGATCACTCATAACCACGACACTGCACCACCTCACAGCCGACACACTGCCACATAGCCAACACACTCCACTGATCACTCATAACCACGACACTGCACCACCTCACAGCCGACACACTGCCACAACGCCAACACACTCCACTGATCACTCATAACCACGACACTGCGCCACCTCACAGCCGACACACTGCCACAACGCCAACACACCCCACTGATCACTCATAACCACGACACTGCACCACCTCACAGCCGACACAATGTCGGCCTCAGTGTCACGGCTTAGTGCGCGTAAAACAAGATGGCTAAAGGTAATACGGCCTCAGTGTCAGGATTTACTTCGCATTAAGCGAGGTGGCTAAAGGTAATTCGGCCTCAGTGTCAGGGCCTACCAAGCATTTTTTTATTTCTGGCAGGGTACAGCTAGCTGAATTACTGCATGCATAAATGGTTCTTTCGAATCAGGAATATTTTTATAGAGCAAATTGGATGCATAATCAGATTAACAAAACATAAAAATAAATACAATACAAAATAAATGCTCTATCTGTTTGTTAGACATACTGCACAATAAAACTGTACTTTTAAGGCTGCTTGAGCTAGACCAAAAATGGTTTTGTTAAGGGCAAAAGCATACATGATAACCTAAGAATTACCGAATATACAAGAAATGATCGGAAAATGACATCCTTCATTTTAAAGCAATCCTTTAGCACATTACTTCATATTCAGCAGGCTAACATGATTTGCCTTGTTGAAAACTTCTCAAGATGAACATATATATTGTGCAATAGGTCTGAGCTAACAGTGTGAACGATAGCTTCATCTGACGATTGTTCAATCCAGAGCCGGGCATAATGCAGGAAGCCCAATATTTGAATGATATTTGCACTTGATGTTGGAATGTTGGCCACACAACTACGGCACGACGAGTTTAACATAGACATTGGAGTACATGGTGCTGAGACTAAGATGCTGCAAAATACATGCCATACCAGGTTTCGTAAGAGGTGAAGGGTCTTTAGAGCGCGTATTGAGTGCGCGCGTTTTATGCCGCTTCTGAGTCAGGAACTGAACATTAGCAGATCCAGGTTTGTGTGATCACGAAATTGGCACGAAATCCATACATCATAGGTGGTGAGCAGCCAATTGATACGGTCGACACCTTAGGTGCTTGGTTTGGTGCAGGGTGTGTGTTGAAGGTTTAGCGGTTGTGGCGGCGATGACGGACCCCTCGACTATTGGCTGAGCTGCAGTGGGTCGACGTGCTGGATCGTGATTGGCGGACGGTCGTGGCGTGACCTCGCCCGGGGCTGGGCAGAGGACGCTGAGCCGGGGACAGGGTTTTTTGGCAGGGGGGGTTGCGAGCGGTAGCGGACTGTGGTGGTGCAGAGCGTTGTGTGCGGTGGACGACTGTGTCGAGCGGATAGTCGTGAGCGGTGGCCGACCGTAGTCGTGCATCCCGGTTGTCCTGGAACGAGCTATCCAGAAGACTGCAAATAAAGGTCCATCTCCGGTCATCTTAACTACGAGCCGTGGCAGAGACCAATGCCGTAACAGTGTGAATGTGTCGCAGATAAGGTAAAGACACAGAACATTGTTGAAATTCAGAGAGCCAAACAACTTGCATCATCGTTAAATGGCAAATCGTATTAGAAAACATGACTGCATCACTTCCCTTGAGCTGCTTTCTAGGTTCAACAATGCATGTTTATAGACTTGCAATTTTGTTAATTCGCCGGCAACATGCTTTTGACATTTCGATCTACGTTTTGTAGGAACGAACCCAACGCCTCAGACGTGATCAACACGAACAATCTTGTTGAATGAGCACATCATCACTGCAGATAAACTGGTGTGGTATCCATGGATGGACCGTGGCTGTATACTTTTTTCATGGATATATTTCGTGAATTTCGCGTCGATGGTAACCCATCATCGTTTTGGTTACGAAGAGTGACCCACTTGAGGCCCATTTGAGTCATCATGCACCACTCCACTTCAAGGGCACCAATTGCCACATCTACGGAACCTCGTTTTCATATATTCTTCGAGGCAAGCAGCATCGCCGCGAACACCCTTCCAGGAATCGTGTGGACCCCGATTGGCTCTCCGGTGGCCGCTTCGTGGCACGAGAGTTACGCTACGCCACGCTACGCCACGCCACGCCCGCCTTCCGGACACGTGCCACCGCCAAAGACGCGACCAGCCTCCGGCCGACGCGGCCGACATACGTGACAACACCGCCGGCCAGCCGTCACCAGCCAATACCGACGAATTTGTCCCGCGCCTCGTGGCTGTTTTCGTTAGACGGCTGACCGACGCTGCGGACGGATGAGAGCTCTGTGGCCGGCGCGAGAGTGTGCCGCGCGGTGCCGACCACAGCAGCGGCCGCCTCGCAGCGTCGGGTCCAATGTGCTCTACTGAGGCGCGTCGATAGCACGGCTGACTGGTGCCGCCTGTGGCGACAGTGCGTGAAGATGGCGGCACAAATCGGCACCGTGTTGTGGCCGCTCGCTCCGGCGTCACGCTCCAGTGACGCTGCTGAGAAGCATCTACAACTGACTGCAGTCCAGCGGCGGCGGCGGCGGCTTCTTTTTATTCTTCTGAAAACTTATCCTCTTCGTGCTTCAGAGGGCCAGCGGAAATCTTGTTCATATGCTTTATAGGGTTTGATTTCATCAAGGCTTTATCCTTCGGTTCCGTTTTTGTATACTCTTTGGAGACGTGCACTTCACCAGTACTTTGAGTCAGCAGGCGTTTTCAGTCGTGAATCAGCCGCACAGACTCCTGTGCGGTGGACCGTGATCACACACACACACGCACACGTAACTCCCCAAAAACAATGCGGGCGGTCCAGAAATTTGCCAAATACAATGGAACTTACGAATGGGCGTTGCTACGGATCTTGGACCACGGGGAACGAGAGATTTTAGGTAGATTCTCTCCAGGCAACGTCAGTAGCGTATTTGACCGATTCTTATTTGGCCGCTTGCACTCTTCACTCATGAGCAAATTTGTACTGCACCAAACTAATCGAGACGCACGAATCGTCCACAACTTCCAGCAACTGACACGAGCAAATGCAATAACCAACATTTAAAATTATAGACTGGCGGACGAGGTGAAATTTTCGATGAGTTTTCCGAGAACACCCCTCTTGCGGAACGCTGTTGTACCCCAGCGCATGCCATTTCTCCAAAACCGGCGCCAAGGGGGGGGTAACATGCCTCTCCTCAAACGTCGCGACGTTTTGTATCACACTTATGGACGTTGCATGGAAATAATGGATCCAAAAAACCATCATGCCTCCCCATTAATTCGTGATTATTGAATTGCTCAAGAATCATTGCTCGGACGTCCTTATCATTCTTCAGTTACACATCATATTTGTGCTTGTGTGTGTTCACTGTGCATAATTATGCCTTGATGCTTAATACACTACATACACACTCCGCCTCAAGCCCATTAAAGCTACCGGAACTTAGGTGCTGTGCGAGGCGCAGCCTCAATAAGCTATGTTCCTGCGTCGCGAGTTCGCCCCGCATCCCAGTCGGTGGTGTCCATGCATGGCTTGCTCCGGTCGGGGCCACCACCACCAGCTGCTGCTGGCTGGTCTGCCGCAGACCAGGCGCAGACGGACAGGACTGCCACCTTACCGGCGTCGACTGCCGTTACGCGGCCGTGGCCACCGCACGAGTCGTGCCACACGCTCGATCACCATGGCAACCATGAACCCGTGTGGCCGCCGCCTGTGGCCGCCGCCTGCACAGACTGCTACCGCCATCTGTTCGGAGCTGCCAGCGGCCACTACCCGCGACCCGTGGCCGACGCCGCCGGCAACTACGAGACACATATGTCGTGGGCACGAAACCGGCTTTTCGCTTCGAAGTCGAAGCTAAAGATATCAGATGAAAATACTGCGAAGTCGAGGCCGTAGCCAAGGTAACAAAACGCCACGACACGAAAGTCAACAGTAAAAAAGTTACGAAGCCGAAGCCAAAGCCAATGACAAAAATCGGATTGGCAAAGCTGAAGTCGCTGATTTCTAACAAAATGAAGGTGAGACGAAAGCCAATCTTTTTAGTCATGTGAAGCCGAAGCCGAATCCCATTTTCTTGAATTGAGCAATGATGGGGACATTCAGAGTCACTCAGAGAAAGGTGCTCCGCCAAATTGCTCTGGAGAGATTGGACTTTGGGCGAGGAGTGTTGACTGGCAAGTGCGAGTTCTGCCACCAGTGATAGGATCCTCAACCAAACGTTGAGGATGTAGATGTGAGGATGGGAAGTGGGTGTTGACCGAGGGGGAGTGGTCGGACCGGAGGCGGGCGAAGTTACTATTTTACAGGAGATCCAAAGAGGAGCATTCCACATAACTTGAGGAGCTTGGGTAAGCAAGGAAGAAGGCAATTGTTATGTTATGATTTGAAGGCTGTAAACACATCTATTTTGTTTGCAGGTATAAGTAATAGTAACCTTTCCAGAGGTCAAGGGATATTCACGATTCTAGGAATGTATTGAAAATAATTGGGAGGGACGCAACGATTGCAAGGGGTGTAAGCTTCAGTTGTTTATTGTCTATTTAGATAGTTGGTCCTGGCCGCAAGACTTATTTACAACAAGAGGATTGGGAACTTTGAGAACATCTTGCTCAGTAACTTGGACCTGCTTAATGACACTCATGTCCGGACTGTGCGGTGTAGGATCGGTAGGATGTGCAGGTTGTGAATGTTGCGTCTCGATTCTAGTCCGTGAATGATGACGTCATTCAGTATGTCTGCTCTGCTCTCATCGTCAGTATGCCGTTTTACCCTATAAGTTTAGGGGCGCATCGAGTGTATTCGCCATGCAGGTACTATAAGTGGGAGCAGAATGTGGGGTGTCTGATGGCAATAATGTGTGCAAAAATTTGGTGATAAGAATATGGATCTTTTTCAATCTGAAGGCACATACGGATTTGCCTTTTCATATGAACATTTTTGAGTTGCCAACTAAAGTCAGTTTTCAGGTTTCTTTGTCTTCTCCATCTGTTTCAGCCAGAGCCGCCAGTGTTAAATCGTCTAACTTTGTGAAAAAGTCGGCCTCTCGTTTGTATGTCTCTTCAGGTCAGCAGTGACTTGAGGTTTGGATGTGTCTCTAATTTTTACAAGTCTTGTACGAATTGAGGCCCCAGCTGCTTTCAATGATGCACCAGAAAACTTTTGCGTGACGTCGGCAACATCGTCAATTGCAGTACTGTACAGTTTATGTATAATGTCCATTAGTAGCGGAATGAGTTTGCCAGTCCAGTCCCAGAACAGCATAATGTATGCATGTCCTGAAGGGTGTGTTGTATTGAGAGAGACAAACACAGCCAAGTGGTCAAGTTGTGAAAATGGAGAAAGAATGCCACTTTCAATGGTTATGCAGTCGTTAGAAGCCATTGAGATGTTGGAGGTTCTCAGTGTTGTTGGACGAGCGAGTGCGCTGATTTATAAGTTTTGTGAAGGTAAGAGCATATATTTCATATTTTAAAATAATTTCGAAAGAGGATGCTGGGGAATTTGCACTGAATTTGCATCGAAAAAGCTGCTTTCAGCAATAAAGCAACCTAAAATCACTAAACCATCAGGATAATAAGCTTTACCGCACATTGTCTACATCATCATTAAATTCAGGAAAGAATGTTGGCCTGAAAATAAGCTTGGGAGGTACACTGTGCATATATTGTTTGGTATTTTTGTAACTCTGACAAAGCACCAAATCCATTCAATGTTTCCAGTTGCAAGATGCGCTGGTCTTTTTGTGTTGGAGTTCATTATGGAAATAGCAACACCCCCACCATGTCCGCTTCTATGTCGAGTAAATGGGTCATGGAAATGGCCAAGGGAGTACAGAGATGAAGTGACTCGATATTCTACTTTTGCTTCAGTGAGACATGACAAACCAGCTCACATCCAGTGACAGATCAGCGAAGCATTGAACTGCTGAGAACTCACCTGCGGAGCATTAAACTGCTGATAACTCACCTGCGGAGCACTGACCTGCTGAGGACTGACAAGGGGAGCATTGAACAGCTCAGGATTGACCAGCAAAGCATCTAACTGTTCACGATTGACCAGCGGAAGGGTCGACAACTGCAGCTGGGAACTGACCAGACCAAAAACGATCGATCGCGGCCCGTCAGTGCATCAGCTGGACAGTCCTGCTGGGGACTGTCCAGTCCGTCACTACACAAGTCCCAGGGATGACGACTCACCAACACATCGAAGACTGCTGAGGACTGTCCAGTCCGTCACTACACAAGTCCCAGGGATGACGACTCACCAACACATCGAAGACTGCTGAGGACTGTCCAGTCCGTCACTACACAAGTCCCAGGGATGACGACTCACCAATACATCGAAGACTGCTGAGGACTGTCCAGTCCGTCACTACACAAGTCCCAGGGATGACGACTCACCAACACATCGAAGACTGCTGAGGACTGTCCAGTCCGTCCCTACACAAGTCCCAGGGATGACGACTCACCAACACATCGAAGACTGCTGAGGACTGTCCAGTCCGTCACTACACAAGTCCCAGGGATTACGACTCACCAACACATTGAAGACTGCTGAGGACTGTCCAGTCCGTCACTACACAAGTCCCAGGGATGACGACTCACCAACACATTGAAGACTGCTGGGGACTGTCCAGTCCGTCACTACACAAGTCCCAGGGATGACGACTCACCAACACATCGAAGACTGCTGGTGACTCTTCAGCGCGTCGCTGCGCCGGTCCGAGGGGTGACGACTCACCAGCGCATTGAACACGTCCTGGTCGTACATGTCATCCGTTTCGTGCTTGATCAGGATGTGGAAGAGAGCATCAAGACTGTCCCGCAGGAACTTCATGATCTCCTCCTTGTCGATACGGTGCAACATCTCGAGGCGCTCCTTCAGTGAATCAGGGTCTGAAGACCACTTCAGTAGCCCCAGCAGATCCACTGAGAACAGAGCTGTCGACTAGACACACCATGTGCAGGCAGCGAGTGATGTCTACCTGGGTACTGGGAATTATTAAGCAGATGCACACTGCGCAACTTAATGCAGATGGCGCATCATACCTACTGGGTACAAGCAGTGAGACATACTCATTAAGCAGATGAATACTGCATGGTGCGACGCAGATCAAATAAATGAGAAAAACAACTCTAAATCAGACTCAAACCTGCAACGGACGATACAAGCTTTCCAGAAAATGGAAATCTGCTCCGCAAGAGGTAGAAACGTCGTACGCTCATACATATACTTTGTCCACGTCTGCCCGTGCACCTCACTCCAGCCGAGCGGCTCACCGTTTTGAGTCAGCTTGGTGGAGCACGTGAGCGACTCCAGTGAGAAGCTGTCCCGCAGACTGAGCAGGAAGGCGCCGTGGCCGGGTCGTCTGCCCTCCTGCTGGTCAGACCGCAGTGCCGGCAGCGACAGGTAGCTGGTGTCCGTGGGGTCGTACTTCTTGGCGTCCACCTGGCGGCAGCAGCGGCATTACGGTCTGGACAACAATCACTGGGTGGCGCCACCCGCAGTGTGTCCGTATTCATTTTTGTTTGCGCGTCCGATGCAGACAAAATCGCCAAATTGCGCTATCAGCAATGTAAACAAAATCGAACTAAATGAGTGAATACAGCTTGCATACAAACGCACAATAAAAGTACTGGACTAGAACTGCACACACCTGAAACCCTGCAACTGAAGAGAATCAATGCTAGCTAATTTTAAGAATGGACACGAAGTGTAAAAACGATAGCTGAAACCACAAATTGCCTTCCGAGCTACCACATGATGCAACCCGATTCTTGCTTGTTTGCTGTCTTATTTCCAGTGCAAGCGGTCGGATGACAGCAACAAAAAAGTCGTGCACTACCTACACAATTGTGCTGATATATGATCATGCATTTTACAAGCATAAAAGGAAGCAAGACATAATAGGCATCATTTCCCGAAGCAATTGCATGATTCATAGTTGAGATGACCCGGAGAGCAGACCACGCCCTCCCTCCCACTGCTAGGAACCGGGCTGTTTCAGCACCGGAAAACCGTTCATGAAGCATGAAGTAATTAAAAGACAACAGATGAGCACTTTGAAGGACGATAGTTATCGTGCATAAGGACGATAGTTATCGTTATGATAGTTAACAACATTATCCCAAGTGAAATGGAAGAAGCCTATGGTTTACGAGAGGAGAGGAGCCAACTTCCTCCGTTGTGTTCGAAGGCCGATGTCACAAATCCAAACTAGACCCATTTTAGCTCACCTGCGCCACCTCCGCTGCTCCTTTCCATGGTAGAACACAAGCAAGGTAAAATAAAGAAAACTAACGTGCGTCTAACTACAGCACCGTAACTACCCACCTTGTAAACATTGAGCTCGTGAGTGGTGTTTTTCAGGGTGGTTCCGTTTGTCTGCAACACCGGAACTACCCACCTTGTAAACATTGAGCCCGTCCGTGGTGTTCTTCAGTGTGGTTCCGTTTGTCTGCAACACCAGAACTACTCACCTTGTAAACATTGAGCTCGTGCGTGGTGTTCTTCAGTGTGGTTCCGTTTGCCTGCAGCAGGTTCACGTACGCCAGGCCGAACGGCTTCTCCGCCTTGTCTTTCACCTCGTTTGCCGACCTGCAACGAACCGACTCCGGTGTGGGCGACTGGCACCTAGAGGTGCACAAAACGTCAAGAATGTCACCTACAATATTGTGCCGATATTGTGCACCGGGATCTGTCCCAAAAGAGTTAGCGCTGCGAAATGTCCTGCTCCGAAATTGCAGTGATAACTTGCCGAAATATAAGCGAATAGTTTGTGAAATAACCAAAAATAAACTGTACATGAAATATTTGTACGTTAAAATGTCTTTCCTGAAGTGATATATCTTCTTTATGTGGTGAATACTTTTCCTTCTTCGAATAATGATTATCTGTCACAACAACGGCACAGTTTCAGCCAATATCTGCCACCTACGCTGGTCAGCGAGTTGGCAGGTTTGTGCACCTCTGCTGGCGCCGATCACGGTCACCGCATGTCCCCACGGATCAATAACAGCAGCACACCACCCAACGCGTTGGAGCTGAGATCGCTCAGCGCCAACCACTATGTTCAGTGCGGCTTCGAGGTGGTCAGTCTCGGTTGCAGGGTCCCATGGTTTACAAGGGCCGATGATAGGCGATGACACGACGTGTTGATGGTGCATTCTTCGCAGCACAAGTTACCAGGAATGTTGCGTTATGATACGCCATGGTCCAGAACAAGCCAGCATCTTCAGGCACGGCGGCCAGCATTAATGAGACGCAGGCGACTCTGTCACAGACTTCTTTCTGGTGAGGATCCACCCTGTCACTAACTATGGTTGATGGTGACCAACCCAGGACCACCCACCCGTGGTTCAGGATGACCCAATCTGTACCAATGACCTGCTTGATGGTGACCCGCTCTGTATCACTGATCTGTCCCAAATCACCATAGTGGCGGATCTGTTATATATAACCTGCACTGGACCACTGATGTGATTGAGGGTGACACGCCCTGTACCAGCGACCTCATTGATGGTAACCTACTCTGTATCAATGGGCTGCATTTGATGTCATCGTCCTGTACCACTGACATGTGTTTGATGCACCCGCCCTGTACCACTGACCTATGTTTGAAGGTAAAGCGGAGATGACTGTCACAGTCGCCTTCGATGGGCAGCACCACCTTGAAGGTCTCGGCCCAACGCGGCTTGCTCTCGTGCCAGTAGACCACTGAGCGGTACTCCTCCAGCCCACCACAGCCGGCGCCCGGATGAATCACACCCTGGTGAAGCGGTGTCGCCAGTGTCACCACACCACACCGCTGTGGTGTGGTGTCATGACACCACACGGCAGCGGTGTCGCTGGTGTCACGACCACACCGCAGCGGTGTCGCCAGTATCACCACACCACACCGCAGCGGTGTCGCTGGTGTCACGACACCACACCGCAGCGGTGTCGCTGGTGTCACGACACCACACCGCAGCGGTGTCGCCAGTGTCACCACACCACACCGCAGCGGTGTCGCTGGTGTCACGACACCACACCGCAGCGGTGTCGCTGGTGTCACGACACCACACCGCAGCGGTGTCGCTGGTGTCACGACACCACACCGCAGCGGTGTCGCCAGTGTCACCACACCACACCGCAGCGGTGTCGCTGGTGTCATGACACCACACCGCAGCGGTGCCGCTAATGTCACGACATTACACAGCAGCAGCGTTACCAACGTCGCACCACACCACACCACAGCAGCGCCACCAACGTCGCACCACACCACACCACAGCAGCGCCACCAACGTCGCACCATACGGCAGTAGCGTCGCCACACAGCACAGGTGTCATCCACAGTATCGGGGCTATCTTTCGGCAACATGATAATCACACAACTCCATGCTTCGGGGCCGTAGTTTCGCTGGTGAGAGGCGAGGTAACCATTACTTTGTCCCATGGCGCTAATATAAATAAGGTAATGAATATAATTAAGAAACCCAATTAAGGTAACACGAAGTGGCGACCGATGCACTTTCTAACTTTCACGTTCCTACGTCCAGGCCATGCGTCAATTTTCAAAACGTATCCAAAAAACCTTGACAATATCGGTATGCAGCTTCTCAGGCGATTTGTGAAGGCAGCAGAACGGCATTTTGATAGTCATCATTGAACCCATACACCGACACGACATGCTATGAGAATATTGCAAGAGACCGAACTGGCTGCTGAAGTGAAACCAATTACAATCCTCATTTGAAGTTCACAAGACCACAAAAAGCCCGAAAGCTCGATCGCCAAATATTCATATCGTAGGAAAGGGGGCCGCGGTAGCTCAGTCGGTAGAGTGTCGGACTCTTGGTCGCAAGATTGTGTGTTCGAATCTCGCAACCGGCGGCGTTACCGAGTCCACCCGCGACTAATCGGCGTGAGAGGTTGGCGACGCTATATGACCTAGCGGTTGAATTCGTCGTAAAAGAACCCAAGGTTCTTTTTATATTGTAGCAAACTTACGGACTTTGCGAATCGATTTGATTTCCAGCGTAATTTAATACACCAACTCATTTTACGTTGGTATTCCCATATGTTAAAGTTCCGCCTGTTCCTATTTCTGGTTACCCTGATTACCTATCATTCCGAGTCTCCCGTCAAATTAGTGCTTAGCACAGATAGTCAGACGGGCTTCACACCATGTCACACGGTCTGAGTAGGACGGCTATACCGGCACTGCGACTGCCCATAGCAGCAGCGCGGCCAAAGGATCTCCACACCATGGCACACGGTCTGAGTAGGACGGCTATACCGGCACTGCGACTGCCCATAGCAGCAGCACGGCCAAAAGATCTCCACACCATGTCACACGGTCCGAGTAGGACGGCTATACCGGCACTGCGACTGCCCATAGCAGCAGCGCGGCTACAGGGTCTCCACACCATGTCACACGGTCTGAGTAGGACGGCTATACCGGCACTGCGACTGCCCATAGCAGCAGCACGGCCAAAAGATCTCCACACCATGTCACACGGTCTGGACAGGACGGCTATACCGGCACTGCAACTGCCCATAGCAGCAGCACGGCCAAAAGATCTCCACACCATGTCGCACGGTCTGAGTAGGACGGCTATACCGGCACTGCGACTGCCCATAGCAGCAGCGCGGCTACAGGGTCTGCACACCATGTCACACGGTCTGAGTAGGACGGCTATACCGGCACTGCGACTGCCCATAGCAGCAGCGCGGCTACAGGGTCTGCACACCATGTCACACGGTCTGAGTAGGACGGCTATATCGGCACTGCGACTGCCCATAGCAGCAGCGCGGCCAAAGGATCTCCACACCATGTCACACGGTCTGGACAGGACGGCTATATCGGCACTGCGACTGCCCATAGCAGCAGCACGGCCAAAGGATCTCCACGCCATGGCACACGGTCTGAGTAGGACGGCTATACCGGCACTGCAACTGCCCATAGCAGCAGCACGGCTACAGGGTCTGCACACCATGTCACACGGTCTGGGCAGCACAGTCGCACCGGCACACCGCGGCACTATCAGTCTGCTGAAATTCGTGTTCAGCTAGGTGTCGGACGATAATAAAACATTCACACATTGTAGCATGGAAAATGCAAAAAAAAGAACACGGATTGTTCTCATAACCTTGATTAAAACCTCAAATGCATCTGATCTGAGCAGTACACAGAGAGTAGCAAGAACCTAACAGTAAAGGGTTGCATATTTTATCCATATTGTACGCCAAGGACCAGCACAAAGTAAATGCCCTCATCTATTCAAGATTTCAATAAAAGCAGAAAACTTGCAAGGGGAAGTAATCTGCTCACTGTGCATGTCTTGCAGCTTAATTTCCCAACTTGGCACGGTTCAGCACTACAACTGTCCACCATAGGAGCGCGGCCACCGCCCGCTCACCTTCCTGACGGAGCCGTCGCGGTTGCAGACGCGCACCGTCAACTCGACGTTCCTGTCCTGCACCTTGTTGCCGCGGCTGAACTCGCCGCCCACCAGCGTTAGGTAGAGGTCGTTGCGTGCGTCAGTCGGCAGGATCAGCTCGGGAAAGCCGCGCCGCCGAGCCAGCGCCATCTTGGCCAGGTGCGGATGCTGTGGAGGCGGGGCGGCGGGTGACACGCTAGCGATGGACGCGCAACACGGGGTACTGGAGCTGCACGGATCTGCACTAACCGGCCGGGTCAAACGGGTGTTGTTCAATATCTGACCTGTTACCTTTACCTGGCATTTAATTCCACTACATGCACACGAATCCATAAATACATCACACCACGGATTGAATTATCTCTCCAGTAGAAGAGGGCGGACCTGGCATCGAGTGGACAACGTCCGACGTCGTGCCCACCTGCTCCCTCTCGCCGTGCAGCAGCCGGAACGTCACCCACAGGCCCTGTCCCTTGTGGTCCCTGGCGGCGATGTCACGCACCAGGCGGCGCAGCGTGTCGTCCAGGCTGTCCTTGTCGCCACACCTGCGCCGACGCAGGTCACGGTCAGGTCACAACGCTCCGGGGCCGCCGGCAATCAAACGGCACAGTTGCACCGCCATCAGCATTTGGCATTGATCAGCAGCATAGCATTCACGTTGCGAAACACTGACCGACGGTACCAATCTGTAACAGTATTAAATTCGCACACCACGAAGTGGTTTTTGTGTGCAACATCGTGGAATATATCATCCAGCCAATGCTAAATTTACATCCTTTCCGAAAAGTTATAATACATTGTCATAGATCAAATAGCACAGTACACCAAATAGTCAGCAAACTAGCATATCGCTGTCGGGGCTAGTACTTCTGCCCAGTTTTAAATTATTACAACTTCTCCCATGACATGACGATATACAAATGTGATTGCTTTGCCATCACACACCTGAGGAAGAACTATACAAAGGGCCAACAGCACGGGCCTCCGTCCCGCGGACGGCACGACAGCCGTCCCCGCCCACGGTACGACGCTGATCAACCTGCTGACCGCCGCACAGCCACCCGACGCCGTGTGAGGATACGAGGTCGGCGCACTCCACGGGTGGAAGGTGGCACCGAGCCGCGGCACGAGCGGCCATACTGAAGCATGGCGTGGGTGGCAGGCGACGCCGTCTCCAGGCATGACTACCTTCAAACCAGTGAGTCTTCCAGAAGGGTGTCGAGGAGGTGGCGACACATCATCGCCCCTTGCCTGCATCGCGATATAGAGCATCCACTCACTCACTGTGTGAGGAAGCCATTCATGGCATGACGCTACTCTAGTGATACATTATTCGTGAAATAGGGTGGAATATACCACTTTCTGAACACTCAATCGACATCCTTATCCAAGAAGTATCGACATCCCGCTCCTCGATGCGTGCTTATGAAATCTTCGTGTCTCCTTTGTGACAGTATCTCGTTTATAAGTGTCATGCTCATGCTCCCGATAAGGAATGGTGATACACGAACATTTCGCAGCGCAATTTCAGGTAAAGGGATTACCTATGTGATATGGCATACAATACCAGTTTATATCATGGGCATTTTTAACACTTTCCCAAATCTAGCTCTTCCGAACTTATGAATCTCAAACAAATGAAAAGGTGCAGTCATAAGTACACTATTGGCAAAAATTTGGGTCTGAAAGACATCAAAAGCATTTCAAGTGACACTAATTCCACGGCAAATTTCGACATCCTACTGTGCTCGTTTCGGCATCTCACACCTAACGAAAAACCATTATCTTAACACTGCGCTACTCACATCGCAGGGCACCAACTCACAGCATAAGGTCACCCAGAGCATGAGGCCACTCACGGCATGAACGGCATGAAACGGTGCACGTCGTCCTGTTCGGTGCACTGTCCGCTGAAGAAGGGCGACAGGTGGAAGGCTGTGGCTCCGCACGGCCGGCGGCACAGCTCCACACCCTTCTTGACCGGCTGCAACAGAGTACCAGTGCAGGTTCAACTGCCAACTGCCTGTTCCGAGTAATTCTGACTCGCCACCACACTCCCACCGGACCTGACCTGACCCGACCGGACCCGACATCCAGCACTGTCTGCTGCCCGCCGGACCAGACATCCAGCACTGTCCACTACAACTCCCCCGCCCACCGGACCCGACACCCATCACTGTCTACTGCCCACTACAACTTCCCCACCCACCGGACCCGACACCCATCACTGTCTACTGCCCACTACAACTCCCCCGCCCACCGGACCCGACACCCATCACTGTCTACTGCCCACTACAACTCCCCCACCCACCGGACCCGACACCCAGCACTGTCTACTGCCCACTACAACTCCCCCACCCACCGGACCCGACACCCATCACTGTCTACTGCCCACTACAACTCCCCCACCCACCGGACCCGACACCCATCACTGTCTATTGCCCACTACAACTCCCCCCACCCACTGGACCCGACACCCATCACTGTCTACTGCCCACTACAACTCCCCACCCACCACTCCGCCCACAACTTCCCACCCACCGGACCGACACCCATCACTGTCTACTGCCCACTACAACTTCACCACCCACCGGACCCGAGATCCAGCACTGTCTACTGCCCACTACAACTTCCTCACCCACCGGAGCCGACACCCATCACTGTCTACTGCCCACTACAACTTCACCACCCACCGGACCCGACACCCATCACTGTCTACTGCCCACTACAACTTCCTCACCCACCGGACCCGACATCAGGCACTGTCTACTGCCCACTACAACTCCCCCACCCACCGGACCCGACACCCAGCACTGTCTACTGCCCACTACAACTTCCTCACCCACCGGACCCGACATCAGGCACTGTCTACTGCCCACTACAACTCCCCCACCCACCGGACCCGACACCCATCACTGTCTACTGCCCACTACAACTTCACCACCCACCGGACCCGACACCCATCACTGTCTACTGCCCACTACAACTTCACCACCCACCGGACCCGACACCCATCACTGTCTACTGCCCACTACAACTTCCTCACCCACCGGACCCGACAGCAGGCACTGTCTACTGCCCACAACTCCCCCACCCACCGGACCCGACACCCATCACTGTCTACTGCCCACTAAACTTCCCCCACCCACCGGAGCCGACACCCATCACTGTCTACTGCCCACTACAACTTCCTCACCCACCGGACCCGACATCAGGCACTGTCTACTGCCCACTACAACTTCCCCACCCACCGGACCCGACACCCATCACTGTCTACTGCCCACTACAACTCCCCCACCCACCGGACCCGACATCAGGCACTGTCTACTGCCCACTACAACTCCCCCACCCACCGGACCCGACACCCATCACTGTCTACTGCCCACTACAACTCCCCCACCCACCGGACCCGACATCAGGCACTGTCTACTGCCCACTACAACTTCCCCACCCACCGGACCCGACACCCATCACTGTCTACTGCCCACTACAACTCCCCCACCCACCGGACCCGACAGCAGGCACTGTCTACTGCCCACTACAACTCCCCCACCCACCGGACCCGACATCAGGCACTGTCTACTGCCCACTACAACTTCCTCACCCACCGGACCCGACACTCCATCACTGTCTACTGCCCACTACAACTCCCCCACCCACCGGACCCGACATCAGGCACTGTCTACTGCCCACTACAACTTCCCCACCCACCGGACCCGACATCAGGCACTGTCTACTGCCCACTACAACTTCCCCACCCACCGGACCCGACACCCATCACTGTCTACTGCCCACTACAACTCCCCCCACCCACCGGACCCGACATCAGGCACTGTCTACTGCCCACTACAACTTCCCCACCCACCGGACCCGACACCCATCACTGTCTACTGCCCACTACAACTCCCCCACCCACCGGACCCGACATCAGGCACTGTCTACTGCCCACTACAACTCCCCCACCCACCGGACCCGACATCAGGCACTGTCTACTGCCCACTACAACTTCCTCACCCACCGGACCCGACATCAGGCACTGTCTACTGCCCACTACAACTCCCCCACCCACCGGACCCGACATGAGGCACTGTCTACTGCCCACTACAACTCCCCCACCCACCGGACCCGACACCCAGCACTGTCTACTGCCCACTACAACTCCCCCACCCACCGGACCCGACACCCATCACTGTCTACTGCCCACTACAACTCCCCCACCCACCGGACCCGACATCAGGCACTGTCTACTGCCCACTACAACTCCCCCACCCACCGGACCCGACACCCATCACTGTCTACTGCCCACTACAACTCCCCCACCCACCGGACCCGACACCCAGCACTGTCTACTGCCCACTACAACTCCCCCACCCACCGGACCCGACACCCAGCACTATCTACTGCCAACTACAGCTTCCCCACCCAGCTCGCCAGCTGTTCAGTGAGCAGCGAAAACGTCGCTGCGCCAGAGTGCTCACGGGCAAGTTAGCCAAGTGGGCTTCGGAAGGAATCAACTGCACTCCCGATGCGAAACCAAGAATGAGACTTCCAGACACGGGCTACACCGACGTGGACCAACAGAGTAAGCTTGAACAAGCAGCCTGGCAAGCGTGAACAAGCCTGAACAAGCAGACAATCATGGGGACGTCAATGTCAAGTGCCACATTGAACCAGCCAAACGGACGGTTGTCGTCAACGATGAATTTGTTGAAAACAGATCATGCATATCAAGCAGGAGATGCACAAACAAATGTTTAATCGCCATAGACGAAGCATCGATGGTCACCATTTGCAACGCGTACATAGTGGCCGCTACGCTTAAAACACGTTGGCCGGAAGGTTCTGATTGATCAACAAAGCTGCATCTAACGCAATCGATGCGCCCTGAAGCCCAAATAACCAACCAACAAAGCTGCATCTAGCCCTCTAAACGATGCAGTTGACGCACCCGTTAACATACATACTGAACCCTGCTCGCGCAACGGCTCAAAATGAGTGAAGCAACACCTGTCTCAGATGATATCTTAATTCGGCGATAATACCTTGTTTGAGATCTGTACGGATCGTCTGTTGTTCTGATCCTGCTTCGACGAGGTGCCGACCTTGACGACGAAGCCCACCAGGAAGATGCGCTCGAGCGCGATGTCGCCGTTGCTCAGGTCCTGACGGCGGCGTGTCGGTCACACAAGGCCAGATCCGCTACACCGTCCGGTCAGCGTCCGGGTGTGTCATTGGTGGAACACAGCGGGTAGTGCAAGTATTCACCGGTAGATGTCAGGAGGGCATCATTCATGGTCTCAGCGGTGCCGACGCAGTCCACATGCCCATACGATAAAGCAAAAGTGAGCAATCAAGCTGGTATCGGGAATAGCACATTGGCTTCTGAGCCACCAGAAATACTCCAGAATTCACTTAATACTTCTCCCTTGCCGAAATGCTCAAGCAAGTCGAATACACCTGAAGTGAAACACAGAACAAAGAGGAGCTCCAGCTGACTGTCGAAAGCGATTGGTGACCCCGTGCATCAGGGAACGGCCACGCTCTACGAACAGAACTAGTGACAAACAAGCCACCCAGTCGTATCATCTCCGAATGGGCACCGACCAGGGTTGAAAAAACAGCCTTGTTCTGGATGTTTGCCATCCAGAAAATTATCGTTCCCAGGATATTATTTTCTTCTCTTTCTTGCCAAAAGATCGAATGGTGTTTAAAATGAAGTAAAGCTTATTGTACTTCGATAAAACACAAGAAACTCACCGGGAAGTGCAAAAGGAGTTTGTCCTACCAAAATTAAAGGAAAATTATACTCACCAAATGTCGTGGATCAAGAAATTCCCTCTCCAAATCCAAAATACCATAGCATAAATGTGTTAGTTAGTTAGTGTGGTCTAAGGGTGCGTCGACCATTCCATAGCATAACATCAACCCACTCTGTGATCACGGTCAAATCCGCACTACTGCTCTCGTCGGTCGGCTGCTAGCTTATGGTGCCCAATGTTAAAATAATGGGTTTTCGTCAGGTGTGAGATGTCGAAACGAGCAGAGTAGGATGTCGAAATTTGCCATGGAAGTCGTGTCATTTAAAAGGTTTTTGATGTCTTTCAGACTCAAATTTGAACCAATGGCATGCATATGACTGTACCTATATCATTTGTTTTCAGATTCATAACTTGGGAAGAGCTATATTTGGGATAGCGAGACACATACCTATGCTATAAACTGGTATTGTATGCCATATCATACTATAGGCAATCCCTTTACATGGACTTGCACTGCGAAATCTTCGTGCATAACCATCCCTTTTCGAGAGCATGAGCATGATGCTTACAAATGAGATACTGTTAGAAAGGAGACACGAAGACTTCATAAGCACTCATCAAGAAGCAGGATGTCGATACTTCTTGGAGAAGGATGTCGGTTTCGTGTTCATAAAGGGGTATATTCCACCCTGTTCCACGAATAATTTATCACTGAGCCCATCAGACATAGCTCAGATTGGCATTAAATGAATTGAGCATACAGAATGCAAGGAAATGAGGCCATAGATGAGACATAGAGAGGATGTCATTAAGAGG
Organism: Ashinkailepas kermadecensis; assembly: GCA_034440615.1. Lineage (NCBI taxonomy): Eukaryota > Metazoa > Arthropoda > Thecostraca > Neolepadidae > Ashinkailepas > Ashinkailepas kermadecensis. The sequence goes on along the minus strand of JAOTOM010004580.1, from coordinate 99,052 downwards.
TTGTCACGAAGAGGACATCACAAAGACATAAAGACATAAAAGATCAGTGCAACTTTGAGCCACAAGCAGAACACACAGAACACACAACTTCTTGGTTGCACTCTGGACACTGAACCAGCTGCCCACCAAATCCGTCGATCAACCCTCCCTGGAATACAGAAAAACAAGCCCTGTATTCTGATAATGATTGTCTATGCTGTTTTTAAAGATGTTCAGTGTGCTGCTACTGACAATGGTTTCTGGCAGCTGATACCAGTGTTCTACTACCCTGTTGGTGAAGAAAGACTGTCTTAACCATGTCCTGCTGTGATTAACTTTAATTTTGAATTGATGACCTCTAATTGCATCATTTCTGTTCAATTAAAACATTTCCCTGATATATCCCTGTTCCTGACAATGAACAAATTTAAAGACCTCGATGAGATCTCCTCTCAGCCTTCTATATCTAAGTGAAAACATATTAAATTTCTTCAATCTTTCCTCATATGCCAGGTTGCCTATACCATTAACCATTTTTGTTGCAATCTTTTGTACTATCTCTAAAAGCCAACAATCTTTTTCATAACTAGGGGACCAAGCTTGGACACAGTATTCCAAATGTGGCCTGACATATGCACAGTAAAGCTTCCTGATGACTTCCTCACTTTTGTATGATACATTCCTATGTATTGCCCCAAGCATTCTTAGTGCCTTCTTCCTGGCTTCTTTGGTCTGTTCTGATCACAAAGAGGATACCATGAGGGGGACGTCGTGGGACGCGCATGTGAAAGTGACACCATAAAGAAGAATACGTGAGCAGAACACATAACGGGGAATAATTAAAATTATGCAGCTGATAGAGAGACCACAGAAGACAAAATATGCAGCAGACAGTGTGCAGAAAACAACCCTGAATATGACCAACACGTACGGTAAAGATGACCCGCAAACTGTTCAGCTGGTCCATGTTTTTCTCCAGTCCTTCCTTCCAGTTCACCACGTAGTTCTCGGTGAGCACCTGTACAAACCGGCGACACGTTCAGCAACCGGTCGAACGCACGTTTTTAATGGTGACACAGTGGTTATATGCGAAGCACTTTGTGCGCGTGGGGACAATAATGCACTGCGATACCAGTGGTCTAGTAATATATTACAGTAGCACGTGGCACAGCGCATCACTTGCATTCATCAAGAGGTGCAATACCATGTTTTGCCAACATGTCAGGTGTTGGTGGTTCAGGTTGCGTAGCATAACAGCGCATCGAGGATGTACGTACGCCTATCGCCACGCTGAGGTAAAGCGTGCACATATCAAAATGAAGGCGCACGTAATCCTCTGGACGCACGATAAACCAGCTGTGTGCGCTGCACAGACCAGAACCAACCACCTTGTTGTGCATCAGGCTGGCTGCCGAGAGCGCTTACCACCGCCCAATTTTATCGGCGCGTTTTTAGGGACTGCGTCAGTCGTACAGCGCTCACCACAGTCCTTGTGTTTTAAGGAGAGTCGTAACGCCGTGCACGCAGTGTCAAAACGAATTGCACAGCATGAATTTCGCAAGAGTAGACACAGTACCATATCGCATTTTACACCGACAGCGACGAACATCGCTGCTCCCCACCACTATCTGCAAGGGCTCATAATCACTCACCGTATTCAAGCCATTCCTTTGCCCAACTGACCCAAATTATTCATTCACCCCACCAGCCTAGCCATATCTGACCCACCTGAATTGGCATTCAATTCATCCATCCTTCCATCCACATGATCCCTCTCCCATCCTCCTGATCCATCTTCCATCCACCTGACCCCTCCTTCCATCCACCTCAGCCCTCCCTCCAGCGACATCAGTCAACGTCAACCCACCTGCTGAGCAGCAGCGTCGTATAGGAACATGATGATCTCGGCATCCTCGTCTAATCTGCACACGCAGTTTTGTACCGTCACATACAGGCAATGCACGTTCTGCTGGGTAGATGCGATGGCGCCTCCCCGACCGTCGCGGTCCACCTGGAGGCATAGCTTGCTGTCATGGTTCCTCTGGGAACGTGGCTCACCGCCATGATCTTCCTGGAAACATGCCCACAGCCATAAGCCATAATCTCCCTGGCATATGACATGATCATCACAACGGTCGGTATCCCCTAAAGCCCAAATACGTACCTCGTCCCCCCCCCCCCGTGTTCCCATCGTCACGGTCTCGCTTGAAAACATAACTCAGTCAGTCTTCTGAGAATACCTACTTTTGCCACTAAGAAAAAATACGAGTGAGCAAAGACCGCGATGCGTTTAAAGACGAATAACAGCAGACATAGCACGGCGTTAGCATAATGAATAGACAGCTTTTGACAACCCAATAATATAACTGTAACTTATCAATCACCGATTGGAATCTAGTAATTACATTGCAGTGTGCTGTCACGACACAACATACATGGGACATGACGCTGTTTCCATGAGGTCATAGCTAACGTCCATTCAGTCCAATTTCGTGTGTGGACATTAGGACACTGAGAAAGTAGACACCCAAACATACCACAGGTCGGAACGCCCGACACGCCTTTGATAGCAGCGGCGGTAGGGAGAGCGGTCGAGGACGAGGACGAAGACGAAGAGGAAGAGGCGCACACGTGACTCGCATCTTAACCTGTAAATGAGGCCCGTTTGACGGTCGCTAAATACAAGAGAACAGCACAGCCGTGAACATGCAATCTCTAGAACAAGGTTCGACTTACAGCTTCGAATCGTGGACTTGCAAAGGATTAATTTTTCAACCACCAAATTGGAAGAGGGCAATTTTATTCTGGTTCTGGCAGCAGAAAGTCTATCTGATACTTATCAACGAACATTCACCATTTGTACCAAAGAGAGCAAGCTTTCAACCATTGCAAACAGCACCATTCAACCTACAACGGAGAAAAGGTGAGGATAATTTTTCGAGGGGGATAATAATCTGGATGACAACACTGCGGACCAGGCTGATTCTTCAGCACCGCTCTCAGAGGTGTCGAGGCTCGCCAGACACGCACATCCGCCGCCGAGTGAAACGAGCGACACCTCGCCAGCGCCATCGGCCTGCCTCGGACCGATATCTCCCGACATCTCACACAATATCCTGACATCTTCCGACGCCACTGTGCGGCCAGTCCACGTCGACACGTCTATCCGCCGACACGAGTCAACCACTAAAGTCGCAGAGATGGTCAAGTCCGCACTGGTTGGTTGGTTATTGGTTTTACGACACATCGACCGTTGAGTCATGTAGCGTCCCCAATCTCTCACGCCGATTGGACGCGGGCGAAGAGTTGCGACAGGTGAGACTCGAACCCACAATCTTTCGATTGTGAGACGGGCAACTTACCCCCAGACTACTCGTCCCCCGAGTCCGCACTGATGGCGGCCTCACCAGCCGCCCCCCCCCCCACACACACACTGACCGGACCGTCCTGGATGCGCTTGGTGGCCTGCTCGTGGTGGCGGTACAGCCTGACGGCCGACGTCAGGTCCGGGTTCAGGATGTTCCCCTGCTCGTCACGCACCACCAGGTCCAGACCCAGCCGCCTGCGGGCAGGTGTCGGCCAGGTCAGCAGAGGTCACCACCGCACCGTCCGGGTCGCGGTGACACTGTGACCGGCGCACAATGTAAATTGGTCACGCACCACGTGCAGGTGACATTTTGTCCCGCATGGCCAGGCAATGGATGCCGTAATGCAGTCAGCCATCTGACAACAAGATTACCTAAACTCTGTCACAAGAACCTCAGCTCTTCACGAACGGCCAGACCAACAATTGTGATCTGCACTCAAGTCCGAACATTCCCCCCCCCCCCCTCCCAATTGAAAATGACTAATTTGACACTTTCTGATTGGTTATTTGCAATGTGATTTGGTTAGTTTATCAGACTTTCCGGCACATCAACACCGCGATCGTCCCACAGCCGTCCCACACTTCATGGACCAGCTGTCATGCTATTTGCTCAGCGTTATTCTGCGCCCTGCCAACAGGCGTAAATCTGTCCCTCGCAGAACGCAGATAATTCGGACGACCTGGAAGTGGTGACCAACGCCAGACGACGACACATCACGCGCGACTGTACGTCTCACGGAACAGCACAGTCTCGGTCATCACCGTCACTGTGCAGCACGTGTGGAGTGGGCACGGCACAGCCGTGAGGCGCAAGACGGCGCTGCTGCAATCTGAACAGTGCCAGCTGCTACAGATGCTCTTTCATATTTATTTCAGCGCCACCCTATGGCTACTGTTATCATTCTTCAGCGTCGTCACAGGTTCCCACGTCACCGCCCAATGCCCGTATCCGTCCAAACTCCATCCCATGACACCGTCCAATGCCCGTATCCGTCCAAACTCCATCCCATGACACCGCCCAATGCCCGTATCCGTCCAAACTCCATCCCATGACACCGCCCAATGCCCGTATCCGTCCAAACTCCATCCCATGACACCGCCCAATGCCCGTATCCGTCCAAACTCCATCCCATGACACCGTCCAATACCCGTATCCGTCCAAACTCCATCCCATGACACCGCCCAATGCCCGTATCCGTCCAAACTCCATCCCATGACACCGCCCAATGCCCGTATCCGTCCAAACTCCATCCCATGACACCGCCCGCACGCACGCCACGGACCAGCGTGGCACCATCAGGCCGGCCGCACGCCGACGTGGCCTTGGCGGTGCACGTGGCACATGGTTAGGCGGCCGCGGTACACTCACAGGTTGCCCCGGTCGATGGTGGTGGTGACGCGGCGCTTCACCTCGCGCAGCTCGTCGTTGGGCAGCGTGCCTGAGATGATTTTGCGTCGGTGTCGGATCAGCTCGTACATCATGTCGGCAACCTCCGTGAGGCTGTCGTCCCGACTCTGTGGACGGCACGACACATGGCACCGCTTTCGTACGCTTGGGACGGCGCGACACGTGGCCCCGCTGTCGTGTGCTTAGGAAGGCCGACATAGGGACCCGCTGTTGTGATTGGGACGACACGACACGTGGCCCCGCTGTCGTGTGATTGGGACGACGCGACACGTGACCCCGCTGTCGTGTGCTTGGGACGGCCGACACGTGGCCCCGCTGTTGTGTGCTTGGGACGGAAGACACGTGGCCCCGCTGTTGTGTGCTTGGGACGGAAGACACGTGACCCCGCTGTCGTGTGCTTGGGACGGAAGACACGTGGCCCCGCTGTTGTGTGCTTGGGACGGAAGACACGCGACCCCGCTGTAGTGTGCTTGGGACGGAAGACACGTGACCCCGCTGTTGTGTGCTTGGGACGGAAGACACGCGACCCCGCTGTAGTGTGCTTGGGACGGAAGACACGTGACCCCGCTGTTGTGTGCTTGGGACGGCCGACACGTGACCCCGCTGTCGTGTGCTTGGGACGGCCGATACGTGGCTCCGCTGTCGTGTGCTTGGGACGGAAGACACGTGACCCCGCTGTCGTGTGCTTGGGACAGCCGACACGTGACCCCGCTGTCGTGTGCTTGGGACGGAAGACACGTGGCCCCGCAGTTGTGTGCTTGGGACGGAAGACACGTGGCCCCGCTGTAGTGTGCTTGGGACGGAAGACACGTGGCCCCGCTGTTGTGTGCTTGGGACGGAAGACACGTGACCCCGCTGTAGTGTGCTTGGGACGGAAGACACGTGGCCCCGCTGTAGTGTGCTTGGGACGGAAGACACGCGACCCCGCTGTTGTGTGCTTGGGACGGAAGACACGTGACCCCGCTGTAGTGTGCTTGGGACGGAAGACACGCGACCCCGCTGTAGTGTGCTTGGGACGGAAGACACGTGACCCCGCTGTAGTGTGCTTGGGACGGAAGACACGTGACCCCGCTGTTGTGTGCTTGGGACGGCCGATACGTGGCTCCGCTGTCGTGTGCTTGGGACAGCCGACACGTGACCCCGCTGTCGTGTGCTTGGGACGGAAGACACGTGGCCCCGCTGTTGTGTGCTTGGGACGGAAGACACGTGGCCCCGCTGTTGTGTGCTTGGGACGGAAGACACGTGACCCCGCTGTAGTGTGCTTGGGACGGAAGACACGTGGCCCCGCTGTCGTGTGCTTGGGACGGAAGACACGTGGCCCCGCTGTTGTGTGCTTGGGACGGAAGACACGTGACCCCGCTGTAGTGTGCTTGGGACGGAAGACACGTGGCCCCGCTGTTGTGTGCTTGGGACGGAAGACACGTGACCCCGCTGTAGTGTGCTTGGGACGGAAGACACGTGACCCCGCTGTAGTGTGCTTGGGACGGAAGACACGTGACCCCGCTGTTGTGATTTGGATGGCGCAACGCGTGTCCTCGCTAGTTTGTGTTTTGGAACTTGTGTTGACCGCCGGGATATTTGGAGCCCACAGGCCACTCTTCGTGCAGGTAGGACTTTGGTCATGCATGGATCACGGGTCCACTGCATTGCGTGTTTGAACTGCATTCACTTTACCATAGATAACTAGGACAACACAGTGCCGACAGAGCACAACAATAATTATTCATTAAGCAATGGAACCGATACTGAACAACTACAAAAACTGGATGGTGGCTTGTTGATTGGATTTGGGCATGGTAACACGTCCCGACACGTGCGCACGACTCGCCGTGCGCCGTCTTACCACGAAGAGGTTCTTCCATATTTGGCCCCACTCCCTCAGCACGGAGGTGATCTCGTGGACGAGAGGGTTCTCTCTCGGAATCACCGTCCCGGCACCGCTGAAGGGCACAGCATCGCACACAGTGATCAGAACGACACTCGCACGGCGGTCCAGCCGTAGCCACTGACTGTGACAGCAGCGTAACGTGACCAAACAACACATCTTACTCTTCACATACGACCCGTAATGTGCGAACGGAAGCGCGCTTCGGCAAATCACGGTCTGGCCGACTTTCACATGTTATCCAGCGCAGCCGTAGTCCATTGAAAAGGCCAGGCAGAGTCTACCCGGACGTCAGCGTTCCATGTCTCCATCACGCGTGAGCATAACACTCGCCATGGACACAGTCCGAGGATCCTCCCATCACACACGCCTCATCGCGAAACTCCGCAGCTGACCCATGCTCACAGAGATTTGTCGACAATGCATTTCTTGATCCTGACGAAGCTCCTGGGGAAGATTCCGCGGAAGGCGCGATTTTTCAGCGCGTAGCCGAGGTACCAGTCACCGCAGCGCTGCAGGATGTGCACCACGTCTCCGATGGCGAACTGGATGCGCTCCCGGTCCGCCCCCACGAAGTTGTAGATGGCTGTAGTCAGAAATGGCGTGTTGTGACACGGTGCACACAGTCCAGGTATGGTGTGGTGAGGTGCACACAGTCGAGGTATGATGTTGTGAGGTACACACAGTCGAGGTATAGTGTGGTGAGGTGCACACAGTCAAGGTATGGTGTGGTGAGGTGCACACAGTCGAGGTATGATGTGGTGAGGTGCACACAGTCGAGGTATGGTGTGGTGAGGTACATACAGTCGAGGTACACACAGTCGAGGTATGGTGTGGTGAGGTGCACACAGTCAAGGTATGGTGTGGTGAGGTTCACACAGTCGAGGTATGATGTGGTGAGGTACACAGAGTCGAGGTATGATGTGGTGAGGTGCACACAGTCGAGGTATGATGTGGTGAGGTGCACACAGTCGAGGTATGGTGTGGTGAGGTGCACACAGTCGATATGGTGAGTAAGGGGCTGGGCAGTCAATTAACAGCGCAAGGGATATCACCAATATACGTCAGTATACTGTGTCCAGCAGAAAATGCAACCGCAGGGTTGCAAAAAAAAACTTGCCCTGTATTGTAAGGCGGACAATTTCCAATACTTGTACCAGGAAACTATTATCGAATGATAAAAAATATAAGAAAAACATCCGAATTGAATCCACTTTTTGCGTTCCCATGTAGGATTCATCTTTAGAAAAGAACAATAACGTGTGCCTTCACCCTACCAGCACACCCCACGCGACAGCTCGTCAGCGGGTGGTTCGAGCCATAACCATTCAATGGCTCGTCACGCACCTTCACTCTCACCACACACCTCATCCGACGACTCGTGAGCAAAAACGGACCACATTTACCCGGGCGACACGCCATTGACAACTGCGTGACCATACACATCATTGGTGCACTGCTCTCAACACCCGCGACACGTCGCCTCACCCTGCCCTCCCCTCCCCTCCCTGTACCACAGCCGCGGTGCGGCTCTGACGGTCATCTGTACCCAAGCTCGGCGTCCACTTCCGGCTCCGCTATCGCTCTCCTTCCGGCGGACTGCCTGGATGACGATTCATCGGCCGGCTGTACTACGGCGGCCCGTGTCCAGTGTCCAGCACGATGTATCCCAATGGTTCACGTGATGGCAACCGGACGGTTCTGGGCCCGGCAGCCCGACAATTAAGAACCCGAAATCCGACGATCCGCATCTTGACAACCCGGCAGCTTATACCCAGAACCTGTGCCCTGGTAAGCCAACGATTCGCAACCTGGTAGCATAATAGCGCGTGCTTAAATCATATGGTGGTCCACGACCCAACGAGGGAGCTGTCGTACCCCGGGAGCCTGGCGGTCTGTACCTGTATATCCCAGTAGAGCGTAACACGACCCAGCGCATGGGCTGTCGTACCGCGGGAGCCTGGCGGTCTGTACCTGTGTATCCCAGTAGAGCGTAGCTTAGTAACCTAGCGGTCCATATCTCGTTATTGCGACAGTCGCAACTGGGCAATCCGGCGGTCAACAGCCTGGTAACAAGGCCCTTCCTACCCTAGCAACTGGACACACCGTACCCTGGAAACCAGTCATCTGCATTTCGACGAAACACGCTAACGACAAGAATCAAGAGCTTGGGAAAACCATTGAGTCCCATGTGAACAAAAACGTCTGCTTGGGATAGCATGGTGCGACGTGTTATGTCGCACCACGAGTCAATGGTTCCGTTATGATTGCAGGATGTTCGCAGTGGTCAGGAGCGTGCCATAATAGACATACAGCCGACAGCAGCGAAGGCAGTCTACTGCACTGAAAACTAAGCCAAGGACACTGCAAAAGCAGACTCCCCAGGGACTGTTCCATCATAGAACTACCAAAGATGTCAACCTGAACATATGAACTGTCTAAGAACAAAGACCGATCTTGTGTCAATTTTGTGTGAAGATGGATGGAGGGCACTGGCTATCAAATGAGCCAAGTAGGCATCATTTCCGACATTTTCACCCTTTTCTCTGAATTTTTCAAGCCTGCAGTGGCGCCAAAGTTGCCTACTTGGCTACAACGTAGGTGAAAGCTTTCAGTTATAATCATAAATTCCCGACACATATGTCGGTATGAAATACCGATAAAATTCAAAACCTACACAATGCTTTTCATTTGATGGCCGAAAAGTTAAACTTATTACCACGCGTTTTACTATCTGTTCTGCTTTTTCACGCTAAAATTTAGTTCTAGTTGACCTCGTTATCAAGACGAGAAGCATGCTTGCATACAGAGTAACTATGCACAGCAACTATGTGCTCTGCCAGCAGCGACCGTCTTCCGCAGCGGCGTTGGCTTCCTTCTTCAGACGCTGTCTACACGCTGTGTCCTTGTGACAGTCCCATTGCTTCAACCCTATCCTGTGACAGTCCCATTGCTTCAACCCTATCCCTTGAGGCAGACTCGTGTGACAGGCTGGTTACGATGTACACAGAACAACAGCGAATTTCAAGGGGCTGAGCCCATGTTTGTGAGTGGTTTGTGGGTTGTAAGGCAAATGCTTCGAACATGCATAAGTCACCCATCAACATGGGTGTCGTCTCCAGGGATGTTTCAGCTAGTTTTGCTTCTCCTTGTCTTTCAATGGTGACACAACTGAATCGAAATAACTTAAAACTGGTGTTCTTGTCATTGCAAATTTATACTTTGTTTTCTCCTTCATAACACACATCAAGCAGAACCGTTTCAAGCAAAGTTCTTGCTCTTGGGCAAACGATATTATGTGACAGGAAATCGCCCACTTAAACACATGGCACCTCACCAGACATTCAGTTGTGCGCGACGCCACTGCGAGATGACGCGATACTCACCGACAGCGAACCGCTCAGCATCCTTCACCGGCACCCAGCTTTTGACGGTCATGGTGCGCTGCAGGTCAGGTCAGCTCATGTTCCCAGCAGCAGACAGCACTGAGCCACCACACCTACCAACAGAGAAATGTAATGGCATACCATGTTGTATATCAAGAAACCCATCTGCTGTGCTCACCGAATGGAAGCACCCTGCCACACAGCTGCAGGGATATCCTCAGGGACAGACACATCCTCCACCTGCTCCGCACATCGTGGTCTGCATGCAGTTCAACAGCTGTGTCTGATGGCCAGAAGACTGACATGCAGTTCAACAGTTGTGTTTGGTGGGCAGAAGACTGACATGCAGTTCAACAGTTGTGTCTGGTGGGCAGAAGACTGACATGCAGTTCAACAGTTGTGCCTGGTGGGCAGAAGACTGACATGCAGTTCAACAGTTGTGCCTGGTGGGCAGAAGACTGACATGCAGTTCAACAGTTGTGCCTGGTGGGCAGAAGACTGACATGCAGTTCAACAGTTGTGCCTGGTGGGCAGAAGACTCGACATGCAGTTCAACAGTTGTGCCTGGTGGGCAGAAGACTGACATGCAGTTCAACAGTTGTGCCTGGTGGGCAGAAGACTGACATGCAGTTCAACAGTTGTGCCTGGTGGGCAGAAGACTGACATGCAGTTCAACAGTTGTGCCTGGTGGGCAGAAGACTTGACATGCAGTTCAACAGTTGTGCCTGGTGGGCAGAAGACTGACATGCAGTTCAACAGTTGTGCCTGGTGGGCAGAAGACTGACATGCAGTTCAACAGTTGTGCCTGGTGGGCAGAAACACATGCAGTTAAACAGTTGTGCCTGGTGGGCAGAAGACTGACATGCAGTTCAACAGTTGTGCCTGGTGGGCAGAAGACTGACATGCAGTTCAACAGTTGTGCCTGGTGGGCAGAAGACTGACATGCAGTTCAACAGTTGTGCCTGGTGGGCAGAAGACTGACATGCAGTTCAACAGTTGTGCCTGGTGGGCAGAAGACTGACATGCAGTTCAACAGTTGTGTCTGGTCGGCAGAAGACTGACATGCTCGGTGCTCACATGGCAGTAGCAGGCAATATGTAATTTAAGAACACATGTTCAACACTAAGGCTAAGCCATGTCATGAATGTTGTGAACAAACTTGGTGTGACAGACTATGCACAATTAAGACATATTACACAATTAACATATATTAATCAAGACATAATCTGTATCCATACCCACACATCAAGCTTGCAAGTTTCAAGACTACTAGTCTCATTCTACTTCTCACTGGGCCTGTGCATGTGGTATGGCAAACTGCTGTAAGCCTAATACTATTGGTTTCTTACAGTCTGATTGTGTAGTAACCAGTGCTGCTCTACCTTTCATCCCACCTTCCATATTCAAAGTGCACCAAAAGAGGACGAACATCGTCACTTTGCAAACACGGGTGGTGTGCTCGCCTTCGTGGCATGCTTGGCACCACATTTGTACAACACATTTGCATGATTTAACTGGTGATGTGTGGCAAGGCTTGGAAATAATTGATACATACATGATGCCCAGCCACAGAAGAAAAAAAAACACAACTGCACCAGGGTGGAGGCACGGAAACTGCATGAGTTAGCCCTGTGTTGTGACAGTCACCACAGGCATGACAGCATGCAGGTCAGCCACAGAAACTTGGTCCTAGATGCAATTGCCCAGGTGGTAGTAGATACCAGAAATATAGAGGGAAAGCATTTGCTGTCACGACCAGAGTTGGATTTGTGCTTTGCAATCCTGGGTGTGGAGAGGAAAATATTTTGGTAATTGAACATGGAGATTATATTTTGTCTTCAAACCTGTAACATCAGAATCTTAGTTTGCACTTTCCAGTGAATCTAGAACACTGTATCACAGAGTAGTTCATTGTCAAACTGCACCATTCAACCTCTAAACATGACAAAAAGAGATAATGCTTTTCTGGAGAGGACAATGCTATGGAATGCAAAAATCCAGGAACAGCCTGTTTTTCAACTCTTGCAATCATCAACATTGTGCAGGAGGCTATTACAGGTATGTGATTCTGGATCTGGAGATGCCTTGGATTCCAGATGTAAGCTTATAATGGTCTGCTATGGTTCAGTTTCTGGAAGCAAATGTTTTACTAGTCAGTACCACTGGCATGGCAAGGCTAGCTTTTGCCAAAATGATCCCAACCCTGGTTCACAACTTGGATGAATATTTCATCATATGTTTGTAGGAATTCAATTGTGTTAAATTCCATTCAGGTATACCATTCATTCAATGAGCAATGAAGTGCACTTTTCTGGAGAAATATTCTGCAGAGGCTAACATTCTGAATGAAAAAAAATTCACAACAAAGCTGTTTTTTCCAACCTAAACCCTGGTACATCCTGCCACCAGAACAGAACAGAAAATATCAGGAGACAATGAACTGCTATGGTCGAGTGCTCATGATTGACAAAGTGCACTGAAATTATAATATCAAAGGTTTGAAGAAAAATATCCTCTCCATGTTTGATCACCCAAAAAAGACATTCCTCCCATCATTCAGGATCACAAAGTGCATATGCAAACCCCAATGTTACCTACCTACCTAGGTAGGCAGGCATATCAGTCTGGTGTTCTTTACAGAGATGACTCAGAATTCAGCTGGAGGCCAACCCACCACAACCAAAACATCATTCAATTTACCTTAGTGCTAAGCTGTGTCTATTGTAGTATTTCTACACATCTATATAAGAATAACACTGATGTTTTATGCTTGTGTGATTGATGTGCCACCACAAATGGTGAGTTGGGGTGAATGTAAACAGCACATTAACCCCTACGAGTACCTTAGATATGAAGGGTTTAGATCTGGCATCAGTATATTTTAGATGATTTAAGATGATAATTATGATGATTTAAATGATGATTTATCAATAGATTTTAGATGATCAAAAATCTGTAGGCTTCAGGCAACCCAACATCCATAGGTTTTATGTGATACATAAATTTAGGTGATGGTATGTTTCATGCAATGAAACATCAGTAGGTTAGGTTAGGTTAGGTTATTTTTGTAATCTTGCATTATCCTTCACCACATATAACCAAACTAAACTCTCTTTTTTCCCACATTTTTCCTATGTTTTGTTGGGGAAGAGGGAGTAGCATCATGTGTACCTGCATTGCCAAAATGTTTTTTTCGTACATTTTTTTATATGATTTGAATTAATTTGTTGTTCTTTTCTTGGCAAAATGACTACTAAGATATAAGAATGTTAATTTAAGTTGCTCATGTCCAAAAGTCATCATTTCCTAAAGAAATGAAAACCAAATCCATTCAAATCACATCAGAAAACACAATAGCATATTTTAAACAAAAAATTGGCATAGGGGCTTAGATATTTACCAAAATTATTGATATTAACAAAATCAGCATCTATATTGAAGCCTGTCAGAGTATATTGGAAACAAAATGCATAGACTGGAATTGTTGAACCTTGCCTAGCAACTTCAGTATTATTGTGCTTTAAGGTGGCAACAAGACAAGTTTTACATGAATTTGCCTCCATAAAGCAAACAAACTGGTTAAGTTTGGTTAGGTTAGGTTAGTTTAGGGTTTTTAAGTGGGAAAATACTTCAACAAAATTATCCAACAAAATGTGGAGCATATCTTCAAAAGCTGCTTAGGTTAGGTTAGGTTGGGTTAGGTTTTTAAAACAAAAAAATTGTTATTTTTCAGAAAATAAATTGCTTGAAAATTTTGTGATTTTATTTCCTAGAATGGTTTCTCAAAAGGGAGGTTAGGCTAGGTTAGGTTAGGTTACACTCCATTTTTATTACAAAAAAAAATTATTTTTATGCCATGCTACCTAACTCAAAGCCACCTTTTTGGCATTATTTTGCTCAAAACCTGAAAAGTAAGCATTTGCACAGAAAATGAGTGGTCCCATCATCTTAGTCACTTACATAAACATTGCATTGGAATGATAAATTCCAAGAATTCATGAACACCATGAAGCACAAATTTACCACAACTTCTCAGTAATCTTTACCTTTCGGCCGACACATACTGCCAAGGTTAGTGATTTGTAAAGAGTTGCCTATGCAATGTCGCATATATTTCATGACGTCATGGCCAAAAAATTGGCTTTGGAGGATTCTGTTTTTCTGGTTAGGTTAGGTTAGGTTAGATTATATTATGCTATGATACATTTTGTATATTATGCTACATTATCTTAGTCTAGGTTAGGTGGTAATCTTTACCGACACCCGACTCCTGTGACGTCACTGTTCCCCACTGTGCACCTCTTTACAAATAACTAAACTTGGCAGTATGTGTCGGCTGAAAGGTAAAGATTACCAACTTCTCCCCTTACCATTTCTTCAGAAAACCACATATAAGCAAATTTACCACAACCTCTCCCCCCACCACTTCTTCAGAAAACCACATATAAGCAAGGTATTCACTATTCAAAATCATACCAATGATCTTTGGTATGACATCATACAGACTCCAGTCACAAAATGATATCAGGTGAGCCAAGATTATTTAAATGGTTATCATGTTCTCTTCTTGGATTAATGACTGCTTCTTGAGATTGCTTTCACCTGAAATGCCTATATCCCAATAAGTGTTTTTTCCAAAAGAAATTAATCTGTGAAATACCTACATTAAAATAATACCAGAAAACAACAGAACAGAGCAGAAACAGAAAAGAAAATATCAGAAGACAATGAACTGCTGTGATCTCAATCTAGTGCTCATGATTGACTGGTGCAAAGTGCAGACTGAGATTCTGATGTCACAGGTTTGAAGACAAATATCATCTCCATGTTCGATCAAACAAAAAACGTACTTCCCACCATTCAGGATTGCCAAGTATGTAGGTACCTAGGTACCTACCTACCTACATATCCAAACATCACTACCTAGGTAGGTAGGTACCTACCTATATCCGTCCGGTGTTCTTTGCAGATATGACTTGGAGTTCGGCTAGAGGCCGGCACACGACTATCAAGATACTACTGCTCACTACTCGGGTGGCTCACGCGGAACCAGGCGGAACTTCCTATTTTGACAGCCGCCGCACTGAGCCGACCACCACTCCATGCGAACTTCCTCGGACGCGAACTGCTCTACGTACAACTGGAGTACGCATCGGCAGCGATGTCGCGCGAATAAGCCCTGCGATGTTGTGAAAATCAAATTCGATGTGCGGCGGCCCGTACTAACGTGTTTGCGGTACCACGTTTTTGGGCTAGGTAATTTTTTTCCGCCGGTTTCTAATCATTTCTAGGGTAATGAGTTGCCGAGTAGTCGGCAGATATATCAGTCAGGGGCAGTAATTCTCGGCTGTGTGGTTATTAACGGAGAAGGACCGACGGAGGGAGTAGCCTTGGACGGAGGTATCTTGGAAATGGTCAAAGCTCGACAGTATTTGGGTATTAGGTATCCCGTTATTTATGTATTTTAGCATTTATTTATGTTTATATTTAAGCATATACCTATATAGGTATAAGTATCCAGTCATTTAGCACTCTGACGCGAGCGTCTTGCGTTGGACGAAGGTGTTAATTGCCGCATTAAGGTGGCGGTATCTTGCCACTTGCTATCAGTCACTTCCGTTTTTGAGTACCTCGGTGCACTCAAACTGCCCCGGTGAGGCGGGGGTGACAGAGTGGTTATAAGGTATTGAGCTCTGGATACCGCGGTTCCGGATTCAACACGCGCACCACTCGGGACGCCTCCCAATTCCGAGGCAAATCGGCGAAACAGTATGGGCGGCGTCATTAGCCACGATAGTGCATAAAGTGCGTGGAAAACCGCCCAATAAACAAACTGTAACAATAAACTGCACTAGTTATAATATACCACTTGGCTACATCTGTCTGCCACACATGCGCCATCTGTAACTGGGCGAATGCTTGCAAATTTAGCCACCATGGCTCGGTAAATCTCACCTCAATCGTCCGGACCCTTTCCAATAGTGGCATGGGCTTGGGCAAGTTCGGGCAGGGGTGACGTGGTCAATATTCAGGAGTTTTGTGCGAACCCAAATAATTTTGTGACATTCTATGCTTCTACCCTCCACAGACTGATTTTTTTAAATGTCGTGAATGCGCATTCGCACTGGTGATTTTAGTCGTCACCCAAAATGGTATGGAATTTTAGTTCACGACCGCACTCTGCCTCCCTAAAATTTAATTCCGTCCCGTTCATTAGCGTATATATGCATGTTTTCAGTTAACTCTTTTCCAGCGAATAAAAGCCCCAGATAAAAACTAGCCCGAACCAGCCCCACTCTACTGCTTGAACCGGCCCCACGCTACCACTTTTAAATCTAGTAACTAATGCGCACGGAAAAGGTGCTACTATGCGCCACCTTAAAATGTAAAACATACAAGCGAAACGTTATCCGACTATGCTTCAATTGCCTTCATATGCGAAGCGAAAAATAACAGACTGCAAGAACGGAAGACTCCACTCACTCGACGCGACGCACCACACCTGAAATAAATATGCCTCAAACTGACCGCACATAGTACCAGTGATGCAGTGCTTATGCCACCATACGACGTAATCTCCATAAAATGACAATCGACGGCTACCGTCTTATTATAAACAGCAATGGTACATGTCACGTGTAGTCACAGCACATAATGTCGCACCTTGCCTACATTGTGCAACTTTCTGTACATGATCACAGCATTGCTTAAGGGCACAAAGAAAGCAAACTGGGCTCAGAACGAAACAAACCACGCTAAAAGCAAGCATCGAATATGCCTCAGTGTGCACAGACACCCCCACCGACACCCGCCACCGACATCATGACGAGGCTTGCGACTGTTCCGCGGCATCCCCCGTCGATACCGGGACGTCCGGTTCCCGCGCGCGCGCCTGCCGTCTCTCGGTTCCCGCCACGGCCTTGCGGTGGCGGCGCGAGGTGAAGTGAGCCTGTCGCTGTCCGGCGCCCGACATGTACACGCCGCAGACGGAGCAGTGGTGTGTCGTTCGGTCGCGGTCGGCCGTCGCCGCCGCCGTCGGCTCGGGCTGCAGTGGCAGCGAGTCGCCCCGCAGCCAAGCGGTGACCAGCGCGCGCGCCGGCGCGCCCACACGCTCCTGCCAGTCGGCCGGCTCGGTGGCGTCCAGCCGGAACAGCGGCGGCGCCTGGCGCGCGCCGTCCAGCATGCGGCGGCGCACCCAGCGCAGCTGGCGGCGCGCGTACCGGCGCGTGGCCGTCTGCAGCTGGACGACGCTGTCCTGCAGCAGCGCGTCGCCGTCGGCGTCCGGCGGCCGCGTCAGATAGTTGTGGAACTCCTTGAAGCCGATGGACTGGAAGATGCCGTGCGTGTAGCCTGCCGGCCGGGCGTGACGCAGGCGCGACTCGTTGTGGCTGGCGTGGAAGGCGGCCAGCTCGCCGACCAGGCCGCGCCGCATGATGTCTGCCGTGTAGTCTGCCGGCCGGGCGTGACGCAGGCGCGACTCGTTGTGGCTGGCGTGGAAGGCGGCCAGCTCGCTGACCAGGCCGCGCCGAATCATGTCCTCGACGCGAGCGTCGAGTCGGGCGTCGAGCGCCGCCGGCTCGGCCGTCAGCCAGAGCAGGCATGCGCGCGCGAACCGCAGCGGACCGCCCAGCGCGCCGCCGCCGGCCACTGACCGCTGCCGCCGCCAGTGCTCCGACATCGGCACGCCTGTCCGCAGGGTCACCTCCAGCGACCTGCCGGCGAAGGTCGAGCTCTGTCCAGTGACCGGGCGCGCTCGCGCCAAGAGCCAAGATCATTTCCTGCGAGGAGGATGCATCCAGAGACATAGCCTGATCATAGTCGGGTCGCCTTCAGTGCTCTGATAAAGATCAGATTATCCCCACCCGCTGCACGGGGAAGGTCGTCATCTGTACAGCTACCTTCCAGGTGGGGGAGATGTCAAGTCATTTCCACCTGCCGGGCACAACTATCTGCTAATCTTCAGTAGCCAAAACGTGAAGCTTATATCCATTTCCGCTGAGCTGCCTGTGGGAGGGTGGGATTCCAGCCGATGGCAAAATTGACAATCCAACCACCTGTTCTGCTCATCCACAAGTGCATCGTATGCCAGATGGTCGGTGGTAGTGCGCGACTCACCTGAGTATCTTGCGTCGCTCGTTCGGGTGGAGCACCTGCGCCTGGGCCGGGTCCCGCTCGTTCAGCAGAGCGTACAGCTGTTGCGTGCTGAGGTCGGCCAGCCGGCACCGGTCGGCTGAGTCAGCTGACGGCGTCTTCCCTGCACCACACTCGCTCCCGGCTCGTGGCGCCAGCTCGTCCTCGTCGGAGGTGTCGAGAATGGAGCCGTCCTCGCCCTCCCGCCGCCCTACCAGCACCTTCCACAGGACGGCCTCGATGTAGTAGTTGGTGCCGCCCACGATGATGGGCAGCTTACGCCGCCGGTGCAGGTCCTCGATCTGGTCAGGTCGTGTCAAGGACGGTGGCAGACGCGTGCAGTACGGACCCGCCCCGCAGTCGATAATACTACACACGCGCAGGCGTACGCGCACACGCACACACGCACACACGCACACACACACACAGCAACCTGACTGGCAACATAATCGGCGCACCATGGCAGGGCACTTAGTACAGTTGATTCGCCTGGTAATTATAGTCATTTTCACTTTAATTTAAATTCGATCATTCATTTTCCTTAGTAGTTGATACGTAGTTGATATGATATCAAGGATGCCAATTGATCCTCCACAGCTACTGTGGAAGCATGAGCATGAATGTAAATATCAGCACCGGTGGGTCCGCAGTACTGTGTGACGATATAATATGCCGTTTTTGTCACACCTTCTAATTTACTGATGTATTGCTTATTGGGGCTCAAGAGCTCATGGCCAGTGAGATCATATGGCGTGCATGTCCCAAACAATGACATTTTGAATGGAATTAAAGTGAAAGGCTCAAGGTAAACATGTTAGGCAGATATCACATATTTCGCTTACAGTAGATCAGATCCGGACTGCTTTAAAGAAAACATGAGTATACGTTAGGAATACGAGGGTTGCCTAATACATTTACCGGTGATCGTGCTCTGGAAATCCTGAAGTGGAGGCTTTTCGGTTCAAAGTCCTGACACGTTACCGGGGCGTGAACCATTGGCAGACGGCCACCAGGATGGAGACATGTCGGCGCACTTTCCTCGCACGTAGAAGACAAGAAAAGAGGATGCGTCCTAACCGTAAGCGAAATAAAGATGATTTATCAGGTCTTGCTCGTTCGGAAGCCGAAGGCCATTCACCGAGAAACGGCTTCAGAACTTTATGCTTGGTGTTGGCAACGCCTTCCAGGACGCCTGCAGGACGTTCCGAAAGTCAATAGAAGTACTTGGAAAGAAGTTGTTTGCGGAGAGCGGCAAACGTTGTCTATACGGCGCTAGCGATGAACGCCCCGCCATTGAATTAGCGCCATTGTTCTCCACGTGTCTTGATAACGATGGTGCCAACCAGGGGCGGATATAGGGAGATGACACTGGGGGCATGTGCCCTCTCCAATGAAAAAGTGGCGTCCCTCTAACCGGGAAAAGTCGCCCCACCCCAGGTAAGCTCGAGTGCACCCCTCCGCCGAATGGATTTTGCAGCCAAAGGCGCATCTCAGAGAAATACTCAGCAAGCTCGACTGCACCCCTCCCCAACAAGTTTTTCGCCAAAAGCCTCTCCAGACTTTCGCAGTGGCGATCCTACGAGGAAATGGCGTCCTTACAGACGAATGCCCCCCCTGTGAAAAGTGCTCTATCAGCTCGCGCTGCCACCGTGACTCCACACCCAGCAAAGCACGACCGCCTTTCCAGCCGCAGTTAGAGAGGCTAAAGCAATCTTGAAATGGTGCATTATATAACTATAGAAAGCCTGCAGTGCCAAAACACTAATTCGAGAACCGTATATGACAAGACGTAAATCTGCGTCTCCTACTTCAATTATAGACCGGTTCTTGACGACATCCACCCATTCTGTAAATGCAGACACCGATCAAATTAGCGTGGGAGGGCCTATATTAGTTTAGAACAGTTAAAATTGTAAGATATTTCGATAAAAGTACACAACAAATTACATTAATATTATCAATTGAATATCAAATAAATGTCACAAATCATCTGAATATAGTTAAATACAGTTAAGAGCCATCCTACACCATTTTAAATTGGCTACTGGCCTTAAACTGGCTACTACTACACTAGTAACTCCCTATTTTCATCATTGTATTACCTCACAAGTTCAAACTTGATACTCTGATTAGCACACGGTGCACACATACCGGCACGTAGCATATCAAATGAAAAGGATACAATTGACAGACATGTGTTTCTGAACTTCACCACAGAGTAATTTGTTGTCGGCTCCACAATATCAATCATGTGGTGCACAACTTGCGCCCGCTCTTCCGGCGTCACCTTGTTGGATATTATATCCAAGCCCTTGTAAACCTGGCGGCAGTAGAATCTGGCTCAAGAGCGAGATGAACTCAATACAGTTTACACAGAACAGGGCAGTTAGGATGAGACCAGCGTCAGACGCCGTTAGGAGGCGCTGAACTGATGATGACAATTCTAGCATTATGGCGCTCCAGCAGCACAACCATGTATGGTGCATGTGCGGAAACTACTGATGAGGACAATTATTGTTCTCATTCTCCTATTGGGAACTGTCCGGTGCCAGTCATTGCTCTCATTTTCCTATTGGGAGTTGTCCGGTGTCAGTGCTTGCTCTCATCCTGCTACTGGGAGCCGTGCGGTGCCACTTCCCAAACACTGGCCTGGCCCCACCCCGATTGGTGCAGCCTTGGCCACGCTCCTCACTCCAGAACGGCATGCACGGAACCGGATGGCATGACCTTATCGGGTGGACATTATGGACTGAATGTAATTGTCCTATGGTGGTCGATCGAGGAGGCAGATGGCGGGTCGCCAACGTTAATGGCGCGAACAGCCCTTCCGTGCGGTTGATAACGCCACAACCGCTGTCCTTCAACAAATATTAACGATCGCCATCGAGATGAAAGTTGCTTAAAAACGGTCAACAGTCAAAACAGCAGTTCTAATTCCGAGAGAAAAAACGGACTTGCAACGCTGTGACAAAAAGGAGCGCTATTCTGGTACCAGAAGCGTGCTGATCGGGTCGGGTCACGTACATTCGGATCAGGCAGACCGGGCCTGGTCGGATCGTTCAAATTAATTTTGGTCTGATATACAAGAGAAGTAGAATTTGGCTCAATGGCGAGCTCGGGATTTGTCCTCGCTCGTAATAACAAAAACCAGGCATGTTTATTTAACGATGACGAGTGATTAGCATGATAAGCACTGTTAATCTGAGATGTGACATTATATATATATGATGTATAAATTAATATTCAGGCCATACCATACATATACATATATGGTATTACCATACTAGAGTACTAGAGTAAGATGTCAAGTACGGACATTCGAGGTCAATCAAGATGACAAATCCCATTTTACCGTGAGAAGATTACGGGTGGGACGGCAACATGTGAGAACATCTAAGAACATGAAATGTCAAAAATCTGAGCACATTAACCATAGTAGAAGTGGCAAAACCAGTAGTTTAAAATTGTCAGAATTAACACTATTTTTTGTTTTGGTTGGGTGTGTTTCTCAGCCAGTACCAGCTACATATAGTCATGATCAGGTCCACAGGAGCATGGTGCAATGGTATCCACAGCATTCAATTGCCTAGTAAAAGCCACAACTTCAATTGCCTAGTAAAAGCCACAACTTCAGCAAAAATGTGACCAACATCCCTGCATAAATAGCATCATAACCCAATGACCAGACAGGATCTGACAATTATTCACTTTAAACAAATTCCACCATGAACTTACCATCTGGGATTCCACACGTCGGCATGCTACCATTCACCATATTCTGTTGGTTGCAATACAACTGACCGAGGATGGCATCCACCCTTCTTGGACAGCCAGGGTTAAGATTTCTGGCATCAGTAAGACGGTTCATTGATTCAACGATAAAGAAGTAGAAGTCATGGACGAACTGATCCAATAAGCAGGGCGCCCTATGGACACGAGGCCACTGCACCCCTTACCATGGCTTTCAGTGCAAGAAAACTAATTGTATACACTTACTAGCTGGAGCTTGGTCTGAAGCCATATATTTAGTGGCTTCGAGCTCACAGCGTTTTGGCCTCCATAACCATGGGACCACATAATCCCCACCCCTTGCCTTATGTTACACCATACAAATATGGCTAGGTATTAGTCGGTTGGGTATTTGTGCTTAGGAGCGCATCAACTGCATTGGTCCTATAGCCCAGATCCCTTCTCTCATTATCTGTTAGGCTTACATGTTAACATGCTTCTCAATGATATTATTGGGGAAACTGAGACAAACTTACAACTGTACCTGCATTGAATCAGCACTGATGATTTCACCATCAAATGCTTGTGCAATTTCTAGAGCGAGCTTTGATTTTCCGGTTCCAGTGGCGCCAAGAATGACCACTATTGGAGCATCAGTAAATGACATTCTGAAATGTTTTCTGAGTGGCTCCACTATTTTTTTCAGACACTGCAGCCACATCACTCACATTCACATCCTGAAATGACAGGAATACATATTACTAAATGTTACCTCAGTTGCACGATAACACACACACACACACCTGTAAAATAGCACCAAGACCATTGTTCAACATCTCAAGTGACATCCTAAACCAAATCGCTTGTATTGAATGTCCACAAACTGATATCTATAAAATATTCGTTCAAGCAATGTTTATATAAGGATGTTCTCCTGCAAATATCTACAAGGTTGACACATGGAAATTATCTATCCTGAAACCTTTGCCTAATGGTAACTGATTGATGACTTCACAGCCACAAAATATCCATAATATAAAGTAAAATTAGCATCCCTGTCAAATGTTATACCCTTACAGTTGAGCAGTCAACCATGATCAGAACACCTGCTTAGCTGAACACACACCCACACAAGCACACACATACATACATATACCTATGTACATACATATCAGCATGCATACAATAGGTGGTTATTGGTTTTACAACACTTCGACCATTGAGTCATGTAGTTCAACATTCAGTCGCCAATCTCTTACACTGATTGGCCGTGGGTGAAGAGTAGCAGCAGGTGACATGCCTAATATATATATATATATATATATGTATATGTATGTGCATGTCCATGTGAATAAATGTATATGTATATGTATATCTCTACATCTACATGTATATGTATATGTATATGTATATGTATATGTATATGTATATGTATATGTATATGTATATGTATATGTATATGTATATGATATGATGCATATGTATATGTATATGTATATGCATATGCATATGCATATGCATATGAATATGCATATGCATATATATATATATATATATATATATATATATATATATATATATATATATATATATATATATATATATATATATATATATATATATATATATATATATATATATATATATATATATATATATATATATATATATATATATATATATATGAGGGAAGAGCAATCATAGAGAGCAGGTGTTACCAGCATGTTTACTTCCACGCCGGTCAACACGCAACCAAGCAACGGATAACTGGCTGAGAACTAACCAAGCCAGAGGTCATAGTACAATGCACTAACCAAACAACAGTCCAGTGGGTCAGCAAAAACCAAATGATGACCAATTGATGCACAATAACCAGACGACAGACCCGTAGTTGGCTAATAATCCAACGACGGGTTGGTGATTAATCCACAGCAAAACTACGTCCCAATGAGTGGCACACTAAACTACTTGTAATGAGTGACCGAAAGCCAAACAGATTCTCGAACCCAGATTCATGATAAAAATTCATGCTTGGTATGCTTTTGCCACCCCAATAGCTTGGACGGCTAGAGCGCTGGACTGCACTGGTCTCCCCTATCCTGGCAAGACAGGGTTTGAGTCACTTCATGCACTCACATTTAGCTCCCAGCTGGGAAGGTTAACTGGGAACTGGCCCCATAAGGCTGTGGACGAGCTACCGGGAAGCCGTGTTGGTGCATTGACGACACATTAAACTCTGTCAAAATTCTGCTGTTGAACCAGAATGCACAGATCAGGTGGTGGGATCAGGGTTCATGCAACAACGTTACCAACAGGATCCTGGTCCATAAAGCCATTCTAACAAGAGCTGAGACAAAATTTATATTTAAAAGAATGTTTCTCCACATTATTAAGCTCTGAAAAAAATGTATGAAGCAATAAAGTGGTACATGTAAGCAATAATGCACCAACTGGATGCACAGGAGTGAGGAAGATGCATCCAATGCACAGCCAATCAATGACTGTCAATAACACGACATGTGAAATATGTCATTATGTGGATGCAATCCATCACATAGTGTTACACACACAAGTACTGCATAACAACGATTGCATACCTCATCCAATTAGAGTCCAAGGGGATGTCTGGTGTTAAGTGTTGGTCTATGATTTCTAATCTCGTGATTCAACTACTTTTAGCTCTGCAACATCTTTACATGTGCTTAAAATTTATATCCTGAAAGAAGCTGAGCATATGGGTGTCTCCATGTGATTGTGGCATGTGTGGTCTCCTAATGGTGTGTTTGGTGTCTCTTAAGTGTTTGTGAATCATAAGCATCTCTTAAGTGCCTCTTAAGCAGTTCCTATGGTGCAAGAGGACTTCATCCACTGATGCAGGCCTCAAAACTTGAAGATCTACAAAGTACACAAGATGTAAAAACCATGGTAAATTACAATAATCAACCTAACCACATTTATTTTTTTATAGCATAAAGCCTACCACCATTGACATTGGGTTGCACAACACCAAAATATATGGATGTTGGATGGTATAAAACCTATGGATATTGGTCACTGGATCACATAAAACCTACATTTATGAATGATCAATGATGCTAAATCTAACCCTACCAATGTTGAATCCTGTTAAAAACAGCATCATGCATAGCCCACTGATGAAACAAACATTGCATGTGCCACAGCTGTCAGTCTTCCATGGCACAGTGCCAGTCATAAACAATCAGTTTTATTAGCAAAAAGGTGTCTATTTAATCATGACTTAATGCAGCTTCCAAGTTACAGTAGTGATGTTAACCAATTTCCAACAAGCACAAATGTCAACTCATAAGTAATAAAATGTTCAGACTTAGAAAGAGCTACAGGGGATCCGAACCTTTAAAATTTGTCAACCCTATTTGCATGCATTCAAGAGACATCAGAAGAAGATAACATCAGAAGGCAGCATATTCTGTTGATCAACCTCCCTCTGGCTGAAAACCTGTTGGCACTTCACTGTCATACACCTTGACATGTCCAACCTGAATTGATGATACCTATGTGATATACTAAATAGAACATCATTCAAATGTATATTATATACCCCTTTAACAATATTATCAATTTAAATCATATTGCCCCTTTATCTCCCATACTTCAGTAAGTTCTACATATCTAATGTCATAAGTCTTTCACCATATTCTAAGTAAACTACTCCACTTATAAGTCCACTTATATGTTTATTATTTGTGGGGTGTGAGCATGTCAGGAGTATAAGGTATGAATGTATAAGCTTGGTTGGTATCAATTGAAGTATGCTTTTTTGTCATTTTATCTACTGTTGCTCAGAAAATTGACTTATTACTGTAGCCTTCACTAATTTAATTGGCTTCACAAAGAAAGGAGTGAAGTACATGAATAAAGTATAGAAATGCAATGACAAACAGTACAAATGACAAACTACTGGTTGTGCATTTATGACAACATTCCAGTTGATCAAGTTTGGTTCCATTAACCTGTCATGAACTTGACCTCGGTAACCTAACATGACCTTGAAACTATATAGCATATCAATATACATCAAACAAGTTGCTAGTGTTGCCAAGAA
This sequence comes from Ashinkailepas kermadecensis, assembly GCA_034440615.1. Classification (NCBI taxonomy): domain Eukaryota; kingdom Metazoa; phylum Arthropoda; class Thecostraca; family Neolepadidae; genus Ashinkailepas; species Ashinkailepas kermadecensis. Next base: position 73,084 of record JAOTOM010004580.1, on the reverse strand, counting down.
CACTTCCCTTTTGCGAATATACGGGAAGCGTATCAGCGCCGATTTTTGTGGTCTGGCACTGGGAATTTTTTTTGACTTTAGCAGCCCCTAACTTGAAAAATGTCTGGCTAATTTCCATTTTTCTTGCTTTAAATGACACGCCGGTCATTTCTAAGCAGGTACGCAGAAAATAGCGTATATTGACCGGTAAAATATGCAGTTGAGGGGTGGGCAGGTTTCGCCCCCCCCCCTCCAGTGCATGTGTTAACCATAGCTCCAATTTGTCATCTGGCACTCAGACATGGGCTGCCAGATTCCATAGAGCTGAGTGCAGTCTCGACACAAATCAGAAAGCATATTGTTATTTGCTGATGATCTTAGGTTTAATTCTACTTATTTCAGCAGCTTCGATACTAAATACTATTTTGTTATTAAAACTGCTGTGGGAATTAGAATCAGTTATCACTTCTAATTTATGTGCATAATTATGTTGGATCTCCCTGCTCTATCTTGGTCCTGAGCCCATGTGACCTGGGAGCAAAAAGCCACCCTAAAACCACCTTATATCTTTGGTAAATTTTTGATAAAAGGTGTTTTAGGATTTTTGGGGGAATTGTTTTCCAGAATATGATGTTTATGAATGTGACTAAGAAGATGCAACCACTCATTTTTGGTGCTGATGCTTACTTTTCGTTGTTGTTTGTTCTTTGGGTTTAAGGGCGCTTCGACCAAAGCGTGATCATTTAGCGCCCATGATGCTTACTTTTCAATTTGAACGATGATGTCACATCGGTATGGTGTGATGACAGGTATGGCACTGAGGCTTCAACTGGCTAATGCTACAAATGGTTCACATACCTTAATGAGATGGTCGAAGTAGCTTAACCTAACCTAACTTCATGGTGCATTATATAAATTATAGCTATGATAAACCAAGAGGTAAGCAGGTTAGGTTAGGTTGGGTTAGGTTAGGTTAGGTTAAGCTACTTCGACCATCTCATTAAGGTATGTGAACCATTTGTAGCATTAGCCAGTCAACCTATACTCATGGCACATATAAATTATAGCTATGATAAATGAAGAGGTAAGCAGGTTAGGTTAGGTTAGGTTAAGTTAGGTTAGGTTAGGTTGGGCTAGGTTGGGTTAGGTTAGTTTAGGTTAAGCTACTTTGACCATCTCATTAAGGTATGTGAACATTTGTAGCATTAGCCAGTCAAAGCCTCATTGCCATACCTATGATGTCATTCCACCATACCAATGTGATGTCATCGTTGAAATTGAAAAGTAAGCATCAGCACCGAAAATGAGTGGTCACATCTTCTTAGTCATGTTCATAAACATCATATTCTGGAAAAGTAGTCCCAAAATTCCAAAAGCACCTTTTATCAAAAATTTACCATATCTTTTTTGCAGCAAGGTCTCCATGCCTGCACAGAATAATCCAAGTGGTGTTTCACATAGGCAAATAGCAGTTTTTTTTACTTCCTTGCTCTCATACCTCACACTCCTGCTAATGATTCCCAGTATTCTGATTGTCCTGTTCCTAGCTGAGAATCATTGTTTTTTCTGTTTTAAGGTCATTTGAAACTATCACACCATTGCTTCTGTCCTCTTCAATAACACCCACATCCAGTGCCCCTGCACTACATTTTTTAGCAATACAATACATGCTATTGCTGCTTATTGTTGGGTGACACTGCCTTCTCTGCCTGAAATTATTCAGCGAAATTATCACTGGTTATACCTAGGTGCGCCAGCATACGAATATCCGCTCTTCTCAAAGGCCTTAACATACCTATTCTACGGCCTTGTCTTCTACTATGTTGGGAATCCGATGAAAAACACTAGAATACGCATACCTTCATATGTCTTGTTCGCAGCGAAATTGAAACCGGAATTGTGCTACCAATTTTGCCATATGAGAAGAATAACATATGACGTCATCAAGGCGTAAAGGAAAACCGTGGTATACCTTCAAATCAACAAATCACCTTCAAATTCTAATGTGTTTCGGTGCGGCTGCAAAGAGCACGATGACATACAGCAGTAACATTTAATAGGACCTTGAAGTTCACACTTTTTCCCCAGTTGGGCTCTCCTTACGACGCATCTCACTGTTGGGTTACATAGCTTCTCTCACGCCGGTTAGTCAACGGTGGACCCCGCAATCCCGCCGGTTGTGGAATTCGAACCCATGATCATGCGATCAAGAATCCAACTCTCAACCGACCGAGCCACCGACGCCCCAGACGCCTTTAATCCTTAGCGACATCTCTGTCTATGGTATGAGTGGTGGGGTGCATGATGAAGGACAATGACATACTTGAAACATAGTTTGATTTGTTGATGCTTCGTGTATTGTTTACTCATTGTTGCCATGTTTAGGTTTGTAGCACTTAAAATATAGTATTTAAGTCTGATGTGACGTCATTGTCATCAGAGGCCAATTTCATTATTGTTTTTGTACTCGCAGTTTGCAAACAAACGTGTGATGCAAATCACAAACTGTTATTTCACATTTCACAAAGGCGGTAACAATGGGGTCTGAAAGTTGATAAAGATGTAGATGGCGCTGAGAGTCAATGGTCACCCAGCCTTCTTTGGCGAACCTAAAGCGCTATGTTTTGTGGGTTAGGGAGGGCAAAATCTTTATATTTAAAAAGCCTATTGTACATTTTGTAAGCAGCGTATGTTGTTTCCGCGTATTTAATTATGTTGAATGTACTTCAGACACGTCTAGTTTGCTGGAATATTTACCATTAGTGCGCTAGAAATTAGGAGAAGCAAGCCAGAAGTATGGGTGAATGTGCGGTTCCCGGCTGCCATAAACGTGATCCATCTATCAAGTTTCCAGCAGACTGCAAGGTAAGAAGGCAGAAAATTGATTTGAAAAACAACTATTGTTTGACTGCCTTTCTGTAAAAGACGTAGTGGGAACCATTTAGGAAAGCACTGGTAAGGTACCAAGGCACATTAGGTACCAAGGTAAGTACCTATCTATTGTCCAGACTGTAAAGTATGGCACAAGGTTCACTGGGGCACATCAGCCCACAGTGAAAATATGCACCAATCCACACCAAGGGTGAGAAATTGATTCCAATCTGCACCCCCCCACCCCCACCCCCAATCCATAGCCAGGAATTTGTCATGGCTAATACCTAACATGCTAAGATTGGATTGTTAGCCTACTTATTTTGAAACTAATAATTTGAGTTCCACCCATTAGTTATGTTCAGTCAAATTAATTTCACCAAAATTGCATTGCAGGTTAGGTTGGGCAGTGGGTATCTGGTCACCTAGAGCTAGGTACCTAACCAAGGTAGTTGTTCATATGGGCCCCATTAGGGGCCCACACCTACCTCTCAGGGAGCCTGCACTGCTTGGGGCACTGACTCCCAGGGGCCGACATCTCTTGTGTGTCCTGTACACAGGAGTGGATCCAGAAAGCTGTCAAGGGGGGGGGGGTGACCTCATAGAGAGGGGGCCCATGCTGTGCCAGGATACCAGCCAAGAATGTCCTTCCTGGAGTAGGCAGGGTGGAAATTGATGTTTGATGAGGCCTGCTAGTATTCCATGTTCCGGTCTTGGGGGGAGCAATGTCTGGTGTGACCCACAGGTATTCCATGTGCCAATCTTGGGTGGTGGGTCTGACACTTGTGAAATTGTGCCCCATCTTGGGAAAATTATCGTACAGATTAAGGGGTTTAGGGTAGGCTTTAGGTCAGGTTTGGTCAGGCCGGGTTAGGTTTCAGCCCCACCCAATGTGTGATGCCTGCTAAATGAATACCGGAACTTCTCAGGGAACCTGCACATCCACTAGAGCGGTGGTTCCCAACCTTTTTGGTCCATTTCCCCTTTCGCCTCTGGCCAACCTGCCGTTTCCCCCCTAAAAAACTGAAGTTATATTTGTATGTCACTCAAGACATCACTTACGTCAATGAGACAAATGCGTAATGGATCCCATCACAATTTCCCCCCTGAAATACCGAAATTTCCACCCATGGGGAAATTTTTCCCCGGTTGGGAACCACTGCACTAGGGGGACCTGTAACTGTACCTCTGCAAGCCAGTGCTATCAGTCTGGCTGCTTGAAGCCAGGCATATGAGGCCTGGCCCAGCCTCCCATGTTCATGGGCACCCTTTGCCGCCCCCCCCCCCACAACCTTTCTTCAACACAATATTTCCGAAATCCTTGGCCTAAATGACTTGCAACCCGAATAAAATCCACATGCCAACACCGACTCCCGGCAACCCCACGCAAAATGCACAGCAAAGATGGCCGACGCCTCCTCGTCGGGTGACCATTGCGTACAGCGCCGCCCTGGTGGCCAAATCGTAGCTTTCAGACCCCAATGGGGTCGGCTTTTCAAACGATGGGATTTGACAATACCTTTCAGCGATAAAACAGCCTACAAATTCCCCCCAAAAATTATGTTTTTCAAATGGTGATTAATTAATAAAATACTGACAAATGAATAACATAATGAGTACTTAAAACAACTGGAACCAAACAAGGTAAACTATTATATTTATTTGCAAACAATATGCCATTTAATTTCATAAACCCTTGATCAGAAAATCAGCTGTGCTCGGAAAGTAAACTAATCAACCCGCGCATTCCATGGATCTGTTCCCGTCGCTCCACTAACCTCCACGAATCTCCACTGGTCGTTCCCGTCGCAAATCCGGTGGAAATTTTTCCTTCACCAATCTCCACCAGTAGAGCAAAAGCTCCACCAGCCCAGAAGCAGGGTCCAATTCAAGGGTCCAATTGTGTTTTTCAGTTGAGCTCAATCACGGCGCACCTGCGCTATATATTTGCGCGTAAACAACGTCCTCCATCATACGAATCTCATCTTCATGCATCAACTGAATACCAGGATCATCCTTCGCAAAGGAAATATGAAATTACTACAACTATGAACAGTAATCGAAGTAACAGATGCAGACCACAAACATGTTTTTTAGGCCGTTGACTACGTCATTCGGCCTAAGGGAAGATGTTACTTTACCGGATGCAGCGGAAGTTGGCAGCATATTCAGCAGCACATTCGGCAGCAGATTCGGCAGCACATTCGCAGCATATTCAGCAGCACAATCACCAGTTTCCGAATGCTCCTCCAATCAACGCTCAACCAAATGTCAGTCAAGGACCAGTCAGTCAAGTCATGTTTTTGGTGCACAGTAGGGTTGTCTTCGGGCGACTAATTTTGTTGGAAAAAATGCCAAATTACGTTTCTTAATAACACCCGTTGATTTTGTATTATAAGAAAAAAATAGGGTAGTTTTTTCCCTGGCCGTGGGAAATCTAGGGATAGACCAATCGCTTCCGCTTTGTATACCCCAGAACAGTAGGTGGACAGCTCACTCGTTAAAACTCCGTGATGAGTGACTTCCCGGGCTGGATGCTTCCTCGGCCCGCCAACTACGTTGAGTCGCGACAGGCGAACGCCAGTCCGCTCCGAAATCGCAAAGACGTGATGGTTCTACCTCGTAGTCCGAGTCTAGGTCGAGTCTCGAGCTCCGTCTCGAGCCCCGTCTCGAGCTCTCTTTTATTTTCATTAGCACTCATATATATACACACGAGTCCGCCCACGTAAATACATTGACGGCGTACAACCCGCACTGCTATTGGCCGGTTCTACATAACACGCCAACCCGCAAGTGAACCGGGCCGTGATTGGCCCGACACGCCAGCGGCCATTGCCCTCGCTGGATGTTGCTGACTGTTGATTCGCCGCAGGTCATGGGTTCAGTTCTAATGCACTTCTCGCACGCTGAGATTGCAGCTTTGCACGGCAGCGTGGCTGCTCGGTCGCGTGGCAACCAGCGATGACTCGTGGACGTACCCGACTGGTGGCGCCAGTTGCCTTGTGGTATGCGAACTCACCGACACGAGCTCCGGTTCTTATCAGTTATAACCTCGTAAGGTGATCTCATCGCGGTGGCTAATAATCGAACAATGCGAGCGGCACTTGGCCTTATCTGTGATAGATCGGGTGGGCCGCATGCCTGACGCTCTTGTTGTGACAGGTGTGTGGGTGCCGCATGCGGCCCCATCGCGGTGACACATACAGTACATTCCAGAGGCTGGCTCGTTCGTATTAACTTTAACTTCGTTACAAATACAACGCGAGTGCTGACCTCGTGAATACGGATTGTCCAATTCGATTCTGCGATCCATTAGATTATTACGGCCATGATACATCGTGAAATTGCGTGGTGATACATACACTTTTTATTTTATACGATTGTTTTAGTTTTCTACATGGGTTAAACTACTGGGATTTGTAGGGTTCCCACATCCCTATTCCATGTTAATTATCATGTTACGCACTATGCCCTAAATAAACATGGCACAACATCCCCTAAATAAACACATTACATGAAATCCCCTAAATAAACGCATTACATGATTACACAAGGTTATTCTTGACACGTCACACACTAAGTTATGCAACTACAGTTCAGTCCGTAGACGACGAGCGACCACTGCTCGTCGTCGGTCACTTCTGCACTGTTCCACTCCTTTCTCACTCAGTCGGGCTTGCTACGTGCCCTTCCATAAAACGATGGAACGCCTGGTCTTGGCGTTCCTGACGGTCTGGTTCCGTCGGGAGAACCAGAGGCGGCATTGCTGCCGCTGCGACAGGGCTTGCCTGTCGCCAAGTTTGCACCCTCGTGTAGCGTGCCAGGAGCTGCTGACGCCTACGACGGGCGTCCGTTGCGGCAGCAGCCAGTAGATCTGCTGCGGTCTCTGGTCCGGCCGCGGCGGCAGGTTGCTGACCTGGATAGATCGGCATGTCCGGCGCTGTCGCCCTTGCGTCAGCCGTAACGGTAACGTCCTCAGAGCTGCTTACGTCGGCTGTGGGCTCGACGGAGACGTCCGCGGTTACATCACCGGCGTTCTCGGGGATGCTGGGCAGCATCGGATCACGAGCTGACGGGTTACTGCAGGTCAAGAATGCACGTCGTGATTCATTTCGAGGGGGCGCTCAGTTCCGGCGCCACGTACTGCGCCGCTGCAGTCTCAGTGCTTTGCTGTCGTAAGCAGAACTGTTGAACTCGTGGTCAGGTCTGACGCTGGCATGAGCTGAAGACAGCTCATCTTCACCGGGAGGGTAACTGAATGGATTTAAGGTTTGCCGCTGCTTTCAGGTACAGAGATGCGGTACTCGGTTCAGAGGTACGGAAGCAATGATAGGCATTAATTTTGACCACCGTACACGTTTTTATACAGTATAACAGCGTACCACACCGTACATCGGTTGGGGTGTCGTTACAGCGTCCCATTAGCATCCATACGCGTCATAGCGTTCCATTAATATCCACATGCCAGTATATGGCAATTCATTAAGGATGACGTCACCGCACCATCGAAGGTGGCTTCACTGAGCCTGGTATCAACACGTCTTACCAATTTGCAGTGACTCACTTGTACACATTACATATCAGCATTAATTAATCCAGCATCGACTTAAACGTTTCCATCTGCGCTTTCATCTGTGCCATTAACATTGCGTTCTGGTCCTTTACGAAGGCGGCAAATTCCCTCCTTCTATCTAGTTTGACCGCTATTTGTTCTACGTCAGCATCATACTCATTGGATGACGTATCATCACGTATCTGCAGCTTGTCGGGAGGGCAATCATCGTCTGACGTTAGTTCTAATGGCCGTTTTTCGGGGGCAACACCTGGTGGGCTTTCTGCTGCTTTTCTCAAACGAAGGGCTAATTCTGCTAGAGGTACATGGTCTTCCGAGTCACTACTCTGAAGTTTTGTGCATTTCGTTGCGCGTGGCTGCGACTTTTCATTCTCCGATTCGCTAGACGTGGGTAATTGGCGTTTTGCTATTCGCCGGGATAATTCGGCCAGTGGTAAGTCGTCCTCGGACTCACTGGTACCTGGGAGTTGACTTGGTTCGGCTAACTGGGTGGGTGATGCAGGGCTCAAAAAAGCCTTTCGGTGGTCGCCGACGACATACAATTCTGGGAAATTGGTCGCCAATCAGGTACGGGTTCAATGGGGAGGGGGTGGGGTTGGGTGGCGAAAGGGGCGGTTGTCCCTCGGGATTGGATAACATGAAATTTCCGAAACATGATTTTTCATGATTACCCACCCTTTGCAGATATGACGGCCCTCCATGCTTTCTTCGATTGTTTCATCAGAAATAGGTGTCGCTTGGCGCCCTGAGTAAATTTTTGCTCACCAAAAGGAGTGTCGCCCTTCCCATAGGAATTCCTGAATGTCGCTCGGAGAGCAAATTCGCTCAGAGACAGTGGAGGATGAACAAAATTCCCTGGAAGATAGCGAAGAATGACACAATCCGGAGTTCGGCACATAAAGGTGAAAAATCCCAAGCGATCTTCGGCAATCGGACATCAATTACTCGCAATCTTCTACCGTGTATATAATAGATTACATTTCTAGTCAGATGAATATTTATCATTCCCATTAGCTGTCATCTTACATCACATATAAAACAACGAAAAATTACTAATTACTGATAGATACATTACTTCTACATTTGGACGGTAGTAACAGAACTAGTAGGCATAAGCCTTTTCCTTTAATATCTTCTTCAGCACATTCTTCAGCTGGATATATTTTGTGGAAGAAACATGAAAATACGCTGATATGGATGGAATCCTGATCTATATGAATTTCAGTGGTGCACTTCTAAATAGCGTCCTATCAAAAAATAATTTTCTAGACAATGCAAAATTGGGCATAAATAAAATAACCTTTCACACCATTGCCGATCAGTTTTAGCCGCGGCAGTGGCGGCCTCACAGCCGCGGCATCGGCAACCTCACAGCCATCACAGTGACCGCCTCACGGGTGCGGCAGCGGCCGCCTCACAGCCCTGATCATGGCCGCCTCACAGTCGCAGCAGTGGCCGCCTCATAGCCGTGGCAGTGGCCGCCTCACAGTTGCGGCAGCGGCTTCCTCACAGCCCTGACAACAGCCACCTCACAGCCAGAGCAGCGGCCACCTTACAGTCATGACAGTGGCCGCCTCACAGTCATGACAGCGGCCGCCTCACAGGTGCGGAAGCGGCCGCCTCACAGTCATGACAGCGGCCGCCTCACAGGTGCGGAAGTGGCCGCCTCACAGTCATGACAACGGCCGCCCCACAGGTGCGGAAGTGACCGCCTGACAGTCATGACGGCAGCCACCTCACAGGTGCGGCAGTGGCCGCCTCACAGCCATGGCAGCGGCCCTCTCATAGGTGTGGGAAGTGACCGCCTCACAGCCGTTGCAGTGGCCGCCTCACAGCCATGACAGCCATCGTCTCACAGCCGTGGCAGTGGCCGCCTCACAAACATAATAACGGCCGCTTCACAGCCGTAGCAGTGGCCACCTCACAGCCGTGGCAGTAGTCGCCTCACAGGTGCGGCAGCGGACGCCTCAAATAGTCATCACAAGTATCACAAGTAGTTGCTACCACTTTGCCACATCTCTACAGACGTAAGATATGCTAAACTCTAAAGGTGCCTCGACGACTTGTAGCGGAAAATCACAGTTCATTCTGTGATACAGTCTGCGTGCCACGTCAGGGGCGTTCCGCCGAACGATCAACTGATGTGAGACGTTTTGGTGGTCAGCACGCGATGTGTGCCAAACAGATGTAGATAAGCCACAGATGTACCACCAGTGCCGATACTTGCACTGCGAGCACGGCAGTTTCTTCAGGACGTGGTAAGCGGCGCGGAGGGACTGGTGGCACGGTGTTGGAAATCAACCCGCTAATATGCAGGCGAGACGTAGCCGCCAGTACAGCGCCGACGACACTCTCGGTCGGCGAAGCCTTGATGGCGCGCAGGTCACTGACTATGCGGATGTTGTCCATCTTGTACGACAACTTCTTGTTGCTGTCCTTGAAGCAGCCGCGCGAATCCATGCTCTTAGTTCGGCTCTTGCAGTGCGGAGCCAGGACCGACGTAAAGACCGATATCCCGCTTACCTTGATAAAAGAGAAATGGGTTCACACAAAACGCAATGCATGCAGGGAATATAAAAATAGGCGACAGTGGGGTTAACTGAGATAAACGCGAATAATGCTAATTTGAATTAAAATGTTTGGCTGGCCATAATATATCAATATACTGCACCCACAAGCCAAATCTTGCACCCTGGCATCACCCCACTCAGTTGAGCATTGAATAATATGCGATCGATAGTAATCAGAAATGGTGGGGGTACATATACAACCAGATCAGTGACTGCCGGTGTTGGAAAAATTGGCTAATCCTGGATTTGGTGCATCCAAAGCATCATCCTCTTGAGGAAATCTTCTTCATTTGTCTCACTTGTAGGTCAATAATGGTTCTTGGCAATGAACTGCTCTGTGATGTGCTCAAGATTTACTGGAAAGTACAAGCCGAGATTCTGATGCCATTAGCTGGAATAGATATCCTCTCCATATTCAATTACACCCAAAAATTTCCTCTCCACATCCAGGATGGCAAAGCACAAATCCAGCCTGCTGACTGCTAACATGTATTCTGTCCAACCAGGGTTGAAAGAATGTTCCTGTACTGGATGTTTGTCATCCAGAAAATTATCCTCCATGTGGAATTATCTGGAATATATGGGACCTTTTCACCAAAAGATTTCAGATGTTTGCAAATGACTGCAAACTTATTCCTATTTGATTGACATGCCCAAGCTAACTGGAAAATACAGAAAGGAGTTAATGGTTCAGAAAGAAAAAATACAATTTTGGAATGGAATGTTAAACATTTTGCTCTTGAAATGCAACATTAAATAACAAATTCAATCATGTCCAACCCTCCTTGCATTGCAACTGAAAACTTACATCAGAATTTTGACACACAGCACAAAACTTGCATCACATGTACAGATATGCTACAGCTCATGACAGCTTTATTGAAGGGAAATGCATTTAACCAAACTTTACTGGTTTTAAGTTGTTGCCCATGTTGAAGCAACTTGAGAATGCATATTACTCTAGACATATCTAACATGGTTCCAGAAAAAAATGAAATAATGATACATATCCAGGGATACTTAGCAAAAATTATGCTTCAACCAAGCATTACTTTCAAGCATAACGCAACACATCTGTACTTGTGCCATGATTATACAGTGCAACATAATTCTGGCACAATTATTTCAGTTTGAAGTCCAGTATAACATGCATGTATTCTTTTCACACTGGATTGGGATGCTGGAGTCCCATATTCTAGCCATATCCTGGCCAGAGTGGAAAAATACCATCTATTCTAGATATATACTATTCAAGATATCTGGATAAGTTACTTGGGCACAAAATATGCCTGAACAACGCATATTTTTCAAGCCAAACTCTACACATCTGTGCATGTCCTGGAATGATTGTACAGTGCACCAAAATTCTGGTACAATTACTTTATTTGAAATTCAGCATAATATGCATGTATTGTTTTCACTGGATTTGGATGCTGAAGACCCATATCCTGGCCAGAGTGGAAAAATACTATCTATCCTAGATATATCCTATTCAAAGTATCTGGATGATACCTATACAAGGAAAAGTACCATCATTGTGCTGTAATCTGTGTGCATATTAGAGTTGCTGTTTTTTTTCTTTGATAAATAATTGGAAATGGCACAGCAAATTCTGGCATGGTAGGGTGGATGGCAAAGGAAAGCAAAGTAAGCAGACCAAATCAGTACCAGCTCTACATTCCAATGTTCTTCCATATAGGTATCTTTATCTAAACCTTCTCCACTTGCCATCTTAGGAGCTTCAGTAATTTGTAGTTTAGACTGTATACAAGACATACCAATCAGTAATCACATGCTTTTCCTCTGTAAAGCAAAGGTATTATAGTGGGATATCTTATGTTAGGATTTCTAATTTAATGAACTACAAAAAGTACAAGTTAATTTTGTCCCCACAAAAGGTGGTAAATTTATGATTTAAGGTAATTTTTGAAGTATTGGACCTTCCTTCTCCAACGGTTTATGAACATGGTTAACATGATGTGACCGCTCATCTCCTCTGCAAATGCTTAGTTTTCAGTTGGCAGGTAGAAGAACACTAAAAATGTGGCCTTCAATTGGGTGATATAGCATACAAATAATGTTCAAAAGCAAAAGAAATAGCATAACCTAACCAAGCTACCATGAGAAAAGAAATATAAAAAATAGAAAGATTTCATACTTATTTCTTAAGATTCATCAAATGAAAAATCTAACCTAACCTAGCCTAACCTGCTTTTGAAGGAAAAATCAGCATTTTTTTTAATAAAAAAGGAAAATTGCTATCAATAAGAACACCTAAACTAACCTCATGTAACCAAACCTAACAACATTCTTTGCTTCATGGCAGTAAAATGTGTGTAAAACTTGTCCTGTGAGTACCTAAAAGCACAATAATACCCAAAATTTTACACTAAATGTATTTTTAACTTTCAGAATGACATGACACTTCAGGACAATATTAGGTAAATCTGCACCTTAAGGTATTTTTTGAATTCTTGGAATTTCTTTTTCCAATGCAATCTCTATGAATGTGGTCAACATGATGTGACCATTCATTTCATGTGCATATGCATACTTTTCAGCTAGTAGGCAAAATAACACCAACAAATGGGCTTGGAGTTGGGTAATATAGCATAAAAATAATGTGCAAAAGAAAGAAAGAAAATGCAACATAACATAACCTAACCTAGCCTAGCCTAACCTTTCATGTAAGAAAATACATTCCTTGCAAAAATAAAATTGTCAATTTTTCTCAAACATTTTCCAAATTAAAAAACCTAACATAGCCAACCCTAGCTCAATCTGTTTTTGAAGAAAGACTTTTTTGTTGAAAAGGGTTAAAAAGGAGTGTTTTTAACTTAAAAGAAAAGCTAAACCTAACCAGTCCTTACCCTATTGTTTGCTTCATGGAGGTAAAATGTGTGCAAAACTTGCCTCATGCATACCTTAAAGTGCAATTATACCCAATATTGTGAGATCATATTTCTGAACATGATTAAGACAATGGAACCATTCATTCCTGCTCAAAATGGAATGAAATTATGTTTTGCTTTCTTGTTTTTTTGCAGCAAATGTTCGATTTTTCCTTTTTCTGAAGATAGTGTTCGACTCTGATATATTTATTTCAAGAAAGAAAAAGACTAGGTTAGAATGAAAGGCTTGACATAACACATGGGATGAAGCATAAAATAACCTAGTGGCAGTGGCTATGTTAGATTAGGATTTATTTGACATATTACATTCTTCTTCATTATATATTGTCCCAACTAAATATCAATATGTTGATATTATCTGTTACCAACTGAAAATTATGCATGCACTTGTGCTGGTAATAGGTAAATGGTTAGGTAGGCAACATGCTACATCATCCTAATCCCATTATGAAACGTGTTCTTATAATATTCTTGTCTTAAAATGCCATATCCAAAGTAAAAAACAAGCTTACCAATGCTTACACTCTGGACACTGCTACCCATGATCATATACTTGTACCTAGGAAGGTACCTTGGTACCTAGGTAGGTTCCTACCTAGGTACCTAAGTAGGTAGAAGCATCAACATTCCTTTCTGTATTATCCTGATCCAATTTGACCTTTGACCTCCAGTAGCAAACTGGCTCCCTGTAAGTATCTTGAATGGTTGAATGAAGTCCACGCCTGGATATCTAACTAGGTACCTACCGCGGCAATGTCAATATGAATCAAGGCAGTCAAGCAATCAATTCACGAAAACGCGGCATTAATTCACCATCAATATTAGGTACAAGTACCGTAAACAACAAATTTTCGAACGAACGATTGAACAAGCCAACAAGAGTTGCCTGATTTCCAATTCCTCATTTACAACTAGATTCCTAGGCGACGACCACATTGGTCGGCGGGTCGGCGTTCGTCGGCGATTTGGGCGACCACGGTATGCCATTGGTTTAGCATTGTGGTTGTCAGAAAAGCGCCGTCCTGTGCCCGCGGGAGGTTCTATTATAAATATGGTAGGTCAGAGGGACGGAATATTTGATAGCATTAGCGGTACGCTCGTAGTATACTTTTGATCTGGAAAAAGATAATTGCTGCTAAATGAAAATAACTGATACATCGACTAATTCTATCATTTATGGTTCAAATGTTTACGGACATATCAAACCAAATTCTGGTTTTGGTCGCCACTGCGGCCTGGTGAGTCTGCACTTGGTCGCCGACGCTATCGCCAGGACGGTGCTATTTTTGAGCCCTGGGGTGATGATTCAGCTTCTCGTCGGCCTGTCTCGACCGGCGGGTCTGGCCTTGTGCCAGTTATGTCTGGGGCCCGTGTCGGCATGTCGACGTCATTGTCTGCTGACCAGTTACTGAATTCGGTTCCCTTGAAATCTCCTATGGGAACGTGGTCGGAATCGATTACATTTATTTCCTGATTGGTTTCACTTATACGGCTGAGATGATCTGCAACAACATTCTTTGAGCCTTTAATGTATACTATTTCACAGTTGTGCTCGGAAAGCATGATAGCCCATCTCTGTATCATTGGGTTTTTCATCTCTGAAAGATTTAAAAATGTAAGTGGTCTGTGATCAGTCAGGATGGTGAATTTTGATCCCAGTAAGTATTGACGTAATTTTGAGACTGCGTAAATGACGGCATATGTCTCGAGCTGCACAATCGGCAATTTTTGTTGTGTTTCGTTAAGTTGTTTAGACAAATATTGGATCACTTTCTCTTCTCCATTGTGTTCCTGTACTAAAACTGCTCCTACCGCTCTCAGTGAGGCGTCGGTATACAACTTATAGTCTTTTGTGACATCTGGATAAGCCAGTACTGGTGCAGAAGCCAGTTTGTGTTTTAATGTTGTGAAAGCGTTTTCGCAATCATTGGTCCAATTGAAGGTTGCATGTTTCCTCGTTAAGTCAATCAGTGGTGTGGCAATCTGGCTAAATTTAGGGATGAAACGTCGATAGTAAGAACACATGCCGATAAATGATCGGACTCCTTTCACAGTAGTCGGAGCTGCCATGTACTGTATAGCTTCTACCTTCTCCGGGTTTGGCTTGATGCCAGAGGCTGATACTACGTGTCCTAGATATTGTACTTCCTTTTTTTGAAACTCACATTTTGATAGTTTCAATTTCAGCTGTGCTTTTCGCAGGCGTCGAAAAACTTCCTCCAAATGAGCTAGATGTTCTTTGAATGTTTTTGAATATATTATTATGTCGTCGATGTATGCTGTTGCGAATTGATTCTGTATTCCAGATAGGACTTTGGACATCACTTGAGCAAAGAGGTTCGGAGCGTTGCAGATTCCAAAGGGCATTTTTCTGAAGTTCCACAAACCCATGAAGCAGATAAAGGCTGTCTTAGGTATGCTATCTTTTGCCATTGGGATTTGCCAATATCCTGACTTTAGATCCAGTGACGAGAAGAAGTTTGCTCCGCCTAGAGACGCGAGAATATCTTCTATTAGTGGAAGGGGATAGCTGTTTTTCTTCGTAATGTTATTTAATTTCCGATAATCGACAGCAAACCTGTTCGATTCGTCCTTCTTCCGAACTATTACGATGGGTGCAGCCCACGGACTGTCGGATTCCTCTATTATACCAGCTTTTAGCATGATACGTATCTGTTCCTCCACATATTTTCGTTGGCTAAACGGCGTTTTGTAAGGCGGCTGACGGACGGGAGCGTGGTCACCAGTCTCTATCTCCATCTCAGCAAGGTCAGTTGTACCGAGGTCGGCGTCACTCGCGGCAAACAGGTCAGCATTGGCTCGTAACAGCTGTTCGAGATCGTCCCTGTCAGCGTCGGTCAGATGAGCCAGTCGCGCTTGCTCAACTGGGTCAGTGGGTGAGGTGGTCGGGGCTAAGTCAAGGTCTTGTGGCACGTTAACAAGATACTCCAGATCCGAGTCATCTATTCTCTCAGCGTAGGCGATCACTTGATTGTTATACATTGTGAAGTCTCGGGTAGACGTATTTATAATTCTCACTGGTAGTCGCTTATGGCGGTCTGGTTTTGCCACTATCTCGGCTATGATTAAGCCTGGCTCCTCGGAAATTTCTGGTGTGTTATCCAGTGACCTCACATAGCACGTTTGATTCACCAGTTGCGTTCTATTCACAGCTGGCAGACACTCCACTACCGTATTGGCCGGGATAAATGTGCGTCCTTTGATCCTGACTAGCGAACTCGCCTTTTCGCTAATCGTGCGCTGCTGAGGGCGAAGCGGAATCATACTACCTTCGATACACAAGGCTTTTTTCTCGAAATCTAATTTTGCTCCGAACTCCGTTAAGAAATCGTTTCCTAACATGCATTGTTGTTTCAGTCCTGCTACAATTTGAAAGCTGAATGGTTTACTGAATTTACTCATCTCGACTCTAAATGTTCCTACACCAATGTTTTTCAAACGATGCCCGCTTGCTGAAATGAGTGGGATGCGGTCTTTTGGGTCCTCTGAAAATCTGAGAGTCTGTTTTTCCGTGATTTTATCAAAAAGTTCCTTTGAGATTAAGGAAATATCGGCGCCCGTATCAATGAGCGTATAAGCTTTTTGACTTCCGACTTTGATCCAGCACATGGGAGTGTTGGGTTTAACACGAATGTGCTGTACATTTGTGTGGTTCAAGTTCTGTTTCTGCGGGTTTCGCTTCCTACGGATGTTTTTTCTTTCCTTACTCTGTGGTTTCTGATTCCAATTAGCTCTAGCTCTACCGTGGTGGTCGTTCACAGCAGAGCTCGGCCGTTTCCCGTTTCTCTAGGAGACGTTGGGCAGGAACGACACTGCCATCCCACGTGACCTACCTTGGTGCATCTGTGACAAATGGGTCGGCCGTCCGGGGTCCATTGATACGAGGGATTAGGCGGGTTTGGCGGTCGAGGTCTCCAAGTCGCGGGGCCGAAAGAGGGGCGCGGCATTGGAGGTCCATAGTTGGGTCGGGGAACGTACGGTCTGGGTGGTCGTGGGTATGGTGGATAGGTCGGGGTGAATACACGTGGTCCTGATTGTGGCTGGGTTTGTGGTTTCGGGGGGGCCAGTTTTTGAGCTGCCAGTTTTGATACAGTCTCTCCTAGGGATACTACCAGTTTCTCGATTTTGTCCAACCGTTCATTTCCACTTTGTACCATGTCAACTTCCATGGGTTCCTCATCCGTTTTCTGTGATCCCCGACATAATAAAAATGTTTTCAGCAGTTGCTGTTCATGCACAGCGAATTGAATTGCCTCCTCAAGGGTCTGAAAGGTATGTCTATATAATTTTTCTGCTAGCTGTTGGCTTTGTACTCCTTTGTTGAACACATCTAACAAAATTTGTTGGGTAGCGGGGCTATCAATGTCTGTATAAGCTTCCTTGGCTAGTGAAATGATTCTCTCAGAGTAATTCTGAATCGACTCAACGCGGAATTGTTTTGTTCTTCTTAAGGTTTCTTGAGCGTTTTTCTGATCGGCAAGGTCAGAATAGCGTTCCTTCATTAATTGTTTAATATCTGCCCACGTTAGATTTGCCTGTAGCGCTAGCATACGTTGGAGAAATTCAGCTGCGGGTCCACCAAGTGTTTTTAGGCAAATGATTCTCATCTGTTCATTATCTATACTGTAGCTAATTCTTTCCAGCTGTTTTAACCAGTCCATTAACTTATTATGGCTGTCGCCTGTATATTGTTTAACGTTGTTACTTAAGCCCTGAGCTCTTAATTCCATCCTGATTTGATTAAAACTCTCAGAGATACGATCCAGCGGAATCTCGGTCATTGTTCCTTTACTTTAATTAAATTCTCAAAATAAAATTTCGATTCACACAGGTTTTGCGGAGAGGTGTGCGACTAATTAGTTTCCTAATCCACGTACAGTTCATACATGTAGTACACAATGAACACGCGAACACTTCAATAATATGCAGTGGTCAAAATTTGGCACAGGTATTGTTTGGAGGATTTTAGGAATTTCCGGGCTTACTGCGTTGTTGAGGTAGTCGGATTGATTTGCTCCTCCTGCAGACAGATGTACTCGTAGTCGGATGTGCTGACCTCAGGTCGTCCGATGTGATGTCCGAAGATCACCAGCACCAGATGTGACAGCTTGGTGACTGTCCAGGGGCCTACATCCGCGGTCTCGGCACCAGTTATAGGGTAGTTTTTTCCCTGGCCGTGGGAAATCTAGGGATAGACCAATCGCTTCCGCTTTGTATACCCCAGAACAGTAGGTGGACAGCTCACTCGTTAAAACTCCGTGATGAGTGACTTCCCGGGCTGGATGCTTCCTCGGCCCGCCAACTACGTTGAGTCGCGACAGGCGAACGCCAGTCCGCTCCGAAATCGCAAAGACGTGATGGTTCTACCTCGTAGTCCGAGTCTAGGTCGAGTCTCGAGCTCCGTCTCGAGCCCCGTCTCGAGCTCTCTTTTATTTTCATTAGCACTCATATATATACACACGAGTCCGCCCACGTAAATACATTGACGGCGTACAACCCGCACTGCTATTGGCCGGTTCTACATAACACGCCAACCCGCAAGTGAACCGGGCGTGATTGGCCCGACACGCCAGCGGCCATTGCCCTCGCTGGATGTTGCTGACTGTTGATTCGCCGCAGGTCATGGGTTCAGTTCTAATGCACTTCTCGCAAGCTGAGATTGCAGCTTTGCACGGCAGCGTGGCTGCTCGGTCGCGTGGCAACCAGCGATGACTCGTGGACGTACCCGACTGGTGGCGCCAGTTGCCTTGTGGTATGCGAACTCACCGACACGAGCTCCGGTTCTTATCAGTTATAACCTCGTAAGGTGATCTCATCGCGGTGGCTAATAATCGAACAATGCGAGCGGCACTTGGCCTCATCTGTGATAGATCGGGTGGGCCGCATGCCTGACGCTCTTGTTGTGACAGGGGTGTGGGTGCCTCATGCGGCCCCATCGCGGTGACACATACAGTACATTCCAGAGGCTGGCTCGTTCGTATTAACTTTAATTTCGTTACAAAAACTTCTTCAGCCAATTTGATTGCGTTGCAAAGGCCTATCCACACAGTAATTTGAAGCGAATTCGTAGGGGCCTCCCAGTAGGGAACAGAATGTTAAAATGACATCATTTTTCCTGTGGGAAAATTTTCACAACTTAATTAGAAACCGTATTTGGGTCAACGAGTGCTTTTGATTGATATATGGCATGGTTGGTTTTCTCCAAAGAAGTGTGTTGGAAAAAGATTCCAATTTAAATTTCTCAAAAACTCGAAATTTCTCTTTGTTTTTCAATTGTAAGAAAGATGTCTTCAGCCAATTTCATTGGATGGCTAGGGCCTATCCACACAGTGATTTGAAGCGAAATCTTAGGGGCCTCCCCATAGACAGCACAATTTTAAAATGACATCAAAAATTTCCTATGGGAAGCATTTTACAACGGTATTCACAAACCTATTTGGGTCAACGAGTGCTCTTGATTGATATACGGCATGGTTGGTATTCTCCAAAGAAGTGTATTGGGAAAAAAAATCAAACTTAAATTTCTGAAAAACGCCCCTTGTTTTTCAATTGTAAAAGAAACGTCCCCAGCCTATTTCATTGGGCGGCTAAAGGCTATCCACCCAGTGATTTCAAGTGAAATCGTAGGGGCCTCCCCATAGACAACAAAATTTAAAAATAACAGATCATTTTTCCTATGGGGAAAAAATTACAACGGACTTCACAAACATGTTTAGGTCAGCGAGTGCTTTTGATTGATATATGACATTGTTGGTTTTATCCAAAGAAGCGTGTTGGGAAAACAAAATTCCAAATTAAATTTCTCAAGAACGCCCATTGTTTTTCAATTGTAAGAAGAACGTCTCCAGCCAATTTCATTGGGCGGCTAAAGGCTATCCACACAGTGATTTCAAGTGAAATCGTAGGGGCCTCCCCATAGACAACACAATTTTAACATAACAGATAATTTTTCCTATGGGGAAAAAATTACAACGGACTTCACAAACATGTTTGGGTCAACGAGTTCTCTTGATTGATATACGGCATGGGTGGTTTTCTCCAAAGAAGTGTGTTGGGAAAAAAAAAATCCAAGTAAAATTTCTGAAAAACGCCCCTTGTTTTTCAATTGTAAAAGAAACGTCTCCAGCCAATTTCATTGGGCGGCTAAAGGCTATCCACACAGTGATTTCAAGTGAAATCGTAGGGGCCTCCCCATAAACAACACAATTTAAAAATGACATATCATTTTTCCTATGGGAAAAATTTCACAACGGGATTCACAAACCTATTTGGGTCAACGAGTGCTCTTGAATGATAGACGGCATGGTTGGTTTTCTCCAAAGAAGTGTGTTGGGAAAAAAAATCCAAATTCAATTTCTCAAGAACTTTCAATTGCAAGAAAAACGTCTCCAGCCAATTTCATTGGGCTGCTAAAGGCTATCCACCCAGTGATTTCAAGTGAAATCGTAGGGGCCTCCCCATAGACAACACAATTTAAAAAAACAGATCATTTTTCCTATGGGGAACAAATTACAACGGACTTCACAAACATGTTTGGGTCAGCGAGTGCTTTTGATTGATATATGACATTGTTGGTTTTACCCAAAGAAGCGTGTTGGGAAAAAAATTCCAAATTAAATTTCTCAAAAACGCCCATTGTTTTTCAATTGTAAGAGAACGTCTCCAGCCAATTTCATTGGGCGGCTAAAGGATATCCACACAGTGATTTCAAGTGAAATCGTAGGGGCCTCCCCATAGACAACACAATTTTAACATAACAGATCATTTTTCCTATGGGGAAAAAATTACAACGGACTACACAAACATGTTTGGGTCAACGAGTGCTCTTGATTGATATACCGCATGGTTGGTTTTCTCCAAAGAAGTGTGTTGGGAAAAAAAAATCCAAATTCAATTTCTCAAAAACGCCCCTTGTTTTTCAATTGTAAAAGAAACGTCTCCAGCCAATTTCATTGGGCGGCTAAAGGCTATCCACACAGTGATTTCAAGTGAAATCGTAGGGGCCTCCCCATAGACAACACAATTTAAAAATAACAGATCATTTTTCCTATGGGGAAAAAATTACAACGGACTTCACAAACATGTTTGGGTCCGCGAGTGCTTTTGATTGATATATGACATTGTTGGTTTTATCCGAAGAAGTGTGTTGGGAAAAAGATTCCAAATTAAATTTCTCAAAAACGTCCATTGTTTTTCAATTGTAAGAAAGACGTCTTCAGAGAATTTCATTGGATGGCTAATGCCTATCCACACAGTGATTTGAAGCGAAATCGTAGGGGCCTCCCAATATGGAACATAATGTTAAAATTACATATAATTCTTCCTATGGGGAAAAAATTACAACGGACTTCACCAACATGTTTGGGTCAGCGATTGCTTTTGATTGATATATGACATTGTTGGTTTTCTCCAAAGAAGTGTGTTGGGAAAAAGATTCCAAATTAAATTTCTCAAAAACGCCCATTGTTTTTAAATTGTAAGAAAGACGTCTTCAGCGAATTTCATTGGGTGGCTAAGGCCTATCCACACAGTGATTTGAAGCGAAATCGTAGGGGCCTCCCAATAGGGAACAGAATGTTAAAATGACATATCATTTTTCCTATGGGAAAAATTTCACAACGGGATTCACAAACATGTTTGGGTCAACGAGTGCTCTTGATTGATATACCGCATGGTTGGTTTTCTCCAAAGAAGTGTGTTGGGAAAAAAAATCCAAATAAAATTTCTCAAAAACGCCCATTGTTTTTCAATTGTAAGAAGAACGTCTCCAGCCAATTTCATTGGGCGGCTAAAGGATATCCACACAGTGATTTGAAGCGAAATCGTAGGGGCCTCCCATTAGGGAACAGAATGTTAAAATTACATATCATTTTTCCTATGGGAAAAATTTCACAACGGGATTCACAAACCTATTTGGGTCAACGAGTGCTCTTGATTGATATAAGGCATGGTTGGTTTTCTCCAAAGAAGTGTGTTCGGAATAAAATCAAAATTCAATTTCTCAAAAACGCCCCTTGTTTTTCAATTGCAAGAAAAACGTCTCCAGCCAATTTCATTGGGCGGCTAAAGGCTATCCACACAGTGTTTTCAAGTGAAATCGTAGGGGCCTCCCCATAGACAACACAATTAAAAAATAACAGATCATTTTTCCTATGGGGAAAAAAATTACAACGGACTTCACAAACATGTTTGGGTCCGCGAGTGCTTTTGATTGACATATGACATTGTTGGTTTTATCCAAAGAAGCGTGTTGGGAAAAAAAATTCCAAATTAAATTTCTCAAAAACTCCCATTGTTTTTCAATTGTAAGAAAGACGTCTTCAGCGAATTTCATTGGATGGCTAAGGCCTATCCACACAGTGATTTGAAGCGAAATCGTAGGGGCCTCCCAATAGGGAACAGAATGTTAAAATGACATCATTTTTCCTATGGGAAAAATTTCACAACGGGATTCACAAACATGTTTGGGTCAACGAGTGCTCTTGATTGATATACCGCATGGTTGGTTTTCTCCAAAGAAGTGTGTTGGGGAAAAAAAATCCAAATAAAATTTATCAAAAACGCCCATTGTTTTTCAATTGTAAGAAGAACGTCTCCAGCCAATTTCATTGGGCGGCTAAAGGATATCCACACAGTGATTTGAAGCGAAATCGTAGGGGCCTCCCAATAGGGAACAGAATGTTAAAATGACATATCATTTTTCCTATGGGGAAAATTTCACAACGGGATTCACAAACCTATTTGGGTCAGCGAGTGCTTTTGATTGATGTATGACATTGTTGGTTTTCTCCAAAGAAGTGTGTTGGGAAAAAGATTCCAAATTAAAGTTCTAAAAAACGCCCATTGTTTTTCAATTGTAAGAAAGACGTCTTCAGCGAATTTCATTGGGTGGCTAAGGCCTATCCACACAGTGATTTGAAGCGAAATCGTAGGGGCCTCCCAATAGGGAACAGAATGTTAAAATTACATATCATTTTTCCTATGGGAAAAATTTCACAACGGGATTCACAAACATGTTTGGGTCAGCGAGTGCTTCTGATTGATATATGACATTGTTGGTTTTATCCAAAGAAGCGTGTTGGGAAAAAAATTCCAAATTAAATTTCTCAAAAACGCCCATTGTTTTTAAATTGTAAGAAAGACGTCTTCAGCGAATTTCATTGGGTGGCTAAGGCCTATCCACACAGTGATTTGAAGCGAAATCGTAGGGGCCTCCCAATAGGGAACAGAATGTTAAAATGACATATCATTTTTCCTATGTGAAAAATTTCACAACGGGATTCGAAACCGTATTGGGGTCAACGAGTGCTTTTGATTGATATATGGCATGGTTGGTTTTCTCCAAAGAAGTGTGTTGTGGAAAAAGATTCCAAATTAAAGTTCTCAAAAACGCCCCTTGTTTTTCAATTGTAAGAAAAACGACTCGAACAATTTCATTGGATGGCTAAGGCCTATCCACACCGGGATGTAAAGTGAAATTGTAGAGGCCTCCTCAAAGAGAACAAAATTTTTAAATAACATAATTTTTACCATGGGAAAAGTTTCACAACGGACTTCACAAACGTATGTGGGACAACGAGCAGCTGCAAATTTGCAGCGAAAGTTGGCAGCATTTTGCAACCTTTCCGAAAAAGCAACAAGTCTGCCATTGCCTCTTTCTTCCAAGTCAACTCCGCCTATCGCTCGAGGCAGACATGGCAGGATGGGTCGCTCGACCTGCCCGAGATCCGAACCGGGGCTCGGCGACGTTTTGCATACAGTGCGCCTGCCATGTAGGCGAAGATTTGGGGGGGTATCCGACACCATGCAACGAATGGCTCTACTGCTGCTTCGTTATGGCCGAACCAGTAATTGTACGGTGTTTACCGAACTATAAATGGACAAGCTATCCATGTTGAAACAGTAAATTGTAATGGAATTCCTCTTGCAACCCGTAAAGGACAACTTTAAAACAGACCATTATTTCGTAGTGGAGTGTTTACTCCGAATGCGAATGTGTGGTTGTTCTTGATTACGAACACTAGGTATGTTGTTCCCCGAACACTTTAATATGCGCCGTGTCCGCGGCGACGGGGTGCCGACCCAAGCACCACGTGTGAGGGTGCTCGTCAGGCACCGTGAGGGACAGGGCTCCCTTGTGTGGATCTCCGGCTCTGGGACAGAGAGTACAGCCATACACGTTGATGAGGCTGGACAAACGTCAACCTGCAGCCCACTTGTGCCCGTTCAAACCCAAGTGCTGTTTCAGGACATCCGGTCCGGTTAGTCGTCCTCGTCCACCACCGGGCATATGCCCCGGAGTGGCGAACATCAGCCGACAATGCTGACTCCAAGCCCGCATCCACGCAGCAAAACGTGCAAGAACGATACGACCGAGCCACCAGGCCCCTGCCGACTGTCGGTATCGGGGTGCACGTATGCATTCAGGACCGAACCACCGTCTATGGGACAGAGCATGCGTGGTTGTTGGTGTCGGCGCGCGCCGTGACTATTTAGTTAAGCTTCCGAGTGGCCGCGTGCTGTGGCGAAATCGACGGTTCATCCGGCCTGCGCGCCCCATGACGCCGTTCACGGGTACAGGCGCGAACAACTCATCATTTTGTCAGGAAGCCAGTAGAGACCAGGGTAGTTCGGCCCCGACCACTGCCTGTCGTAAAACTGTTAGGTTTATTGAGCCCGTGGCCATCCCCGATGTTCCCCGCCGCAACCGGCGATGACGACGACCGCCTGACCGACTGACCGTTATCCCACGATTGGTCCGGTATTGAAGGGCAATGTCACCCCCGCCTCCACAGTATCGATATCGCACGATAACGATACTGCTAAGTCGAGAAACCATGGGGAAGGGGGAAGGGGAGAAGGGAAATGTGTGTCTGTGTGGAGACGTGTGCGATGGCCCGACAGATGGGGCACATCTGTTGGGGGACCCGTGTCGGCCGGCTGCCGCGCCGGCCGCCTCGGCAGTCTTCATACGCCCGTCAGTGAGTATAAACCGAGACGGAGCGTCCTGTGCCAGTGACGATCTAACAGGTACTACCAAGGTGTTCTTTTTTGGACCCGTTCCGTTTTTCTTCGTCTACGGATTTGTTTTAGGGCTCCAGCCAATTTTTATTAAGGGTCCGGTACATTTTTTAGACCCGGCTTTTTATTTTGTTGCTTTTCGTGCACCGACGATATTTTTGAGGTACCGGCCCGTTTTCGAAGATCACGACGTGTTTATTTAGTGTCCAGTTTTTTTGTTCCTTTTTAGGACCAATGTCGCTTTTGAGTGCCCAGCCTGTTTTTTTTCAGGCTTAGATTTGGTTTCATGTCACCGGTGTGCTTTTAGGGACTGCGTTTTTTTTTTTAAAGCTCCCGGTGTGTATATTTAGTGCCGCAACGCATGTTTTAGGGCCCTGTCGCTATTTGCGAAACTCGGTACACTTTGGAGGGACCGGTGCATTTTCGGCCTCCCGTTGTGCTCTTAGGGTCCCGTTGTATTTAATTGAGGCTCCTGACGCACATTTGTGGGACCCCAGCACTATTTTAGAGGCTCTTGTGTAATTTCACGGGGTCCCGGCGCGACTTTTTGAGCCCATTCGCGTGGTTTCGGCGGGATACGAAGCCAGTTTTCTGGGTTCGACGCAACCTTTGGTGACTTCTGCACTTTGTAAGTCCGAGTTCCGGCGTGATTTTTTCGGGCCCCCGGCACCATATTCTTGTGTCCAGCTGCGATTTTTCGACCTTCGGTACGTTTTTTTCGGGGCCGTTCGCGATTCTTGAAAGCATCTGGTGGTATATTTATAGCTCCGGAGCGATTTTCCTGGCACGGACATTTATGTTTCGGAATTTCCCCTTATTTTGGAGGGCTCTGCCCTGATTTTCCTCGGGTCTCGATGCTATTTTTGGGTTTCACGCTGGGCTTATTTGAGGCCTTCGATGCCACTTTTGTGAAACCCTGAATGGATATCTTTGATGCCCTGACCGATTTTTTTTTCGAACTATCAACGGGAATTTTTGGTCCCGAGGGTGTTACTTGGGGGCCCGGCGCAAGTTCACGGGGCGCGTTGTTTGGCAGCCCACGCCTTCAGGATGCGGGGGGCACTTTCCTCTTTGGTACGCCACAGCTGATGCTCAACGAGTTTGTCTTCAGCCGACGGCACCTTTCAGTGTAGAAAAGCCCTTTGGAGAACTTTCTTTCAGGACCTGTTCTGAATTTTTCCGTGCTCGGGTCGATTCGATGGAGTCCCTTTGTGATTGTTTGTGGTCGAATTATATATATATATATATATATATATATATATATATATATATATATATATATATATATATAGATATATATATATATATATATATATATATATATATATATATATATATATTTATATATATATATATATATATATATATTTATATATATATATATATATATATATATATATATATATATATATATATATATATATATATATATATATATATATATATATATATATATATATATATATATATATATATATATATATATATATATATATATATATATATATATATTGCAGGTACGCACGCGATATTTGTAGGCCCAAATAAATTTGTGAAACAGAGTGAACAGAGTGCCTCTCCCGATCACAAATTTATAGATCCCCCTGACCTCTCACGCCCGTTGGTCACGGGTGGGCCCTGTAATCCCATCGGTTGTGGAATTTGAATCCACCATCTTACGATCACGAATCCAACTCCCTACCGACTGATCTGCCGCGACCCCCATGATCCAGCCCACCGCTCTGTCTATCGGGAGGCATCCTACCGCGCTGCCGATCTTGAGGCGGCCGACAGCGCCGCTGATCCAGCATGCTGCTCTACTGATCCAGAGGTAGCCGATGGAACTGCCGAACCTAAATCAGCCTATAGCTGTGATTTTACAACCACTTCATTGAGGAGTATTAAGGTGAGCAGCCGCAACTGGCATCAGATGAACAGCGATGAACAAAAAAGCAACCTATCGAAGAACTGGACAAATCTTCTGTACAAAATCTATGCAGAATCATGCGATAAGCCATGTCCCCTTGTCTTCAAGTTTGGTCGCTGCAAGAAAAGGATTTCACGCAAGTTCAGAGGGTGCTTGTTCTTTGCACGCGCCACTTGCAAGTTTCCCACCTGCAAGAAAACCTTTACCTTTCGGTCGACGAAAATGGACCTCACTGGTGGCATCACTATCAGGCTACATGAGACAGGGGCGTCGTGCCACTCAAACGGCAGCTTTGCCCGACAACTGACAGGCCATGAGCGCGTGGCTGCCGCGGTTAGGGTCTCCGCCTCTGGTCCATACAGGGTGCGGACCGAGATGCTGTTGAACGCTCGTGAGGAGGAGTTAGCGCACGGCAACGTGACATCCGTCCCAAGCGGCGACAAGTTGCGTAAGGCAGCGGCAGAGGAGCGAGCGAGGGCACGGTATTCACCCCGTGTCATCGAAGACCTGAACATTATGAAAAGGGTTTCCGCCAGCCTCGATATAATCAGCGGGTCGGCTCTGAAAGGTGACATTCACTTTCTCTCAGATTCTCCCCTGGTCATCCATCTCTACAGCGAGTTTCAATTTAAAAACTACCATCGAAACCCAACTATGCTGCATCTGGACGCGACTGGGTCGGTTACGAAGCAGGTGGGCAGCACAAGACCGTATTTTTACTCCCTGTTGGCGGAAGGAAAGGATGGGTCCTACCCAATTGGTCACATGCTTGCGGAAACACACAACGTGCCTGCAATATGCTTTTTCCTCCAGCAACTCTCACATGACTACCGCATGGTCACCAAGACACATAAGCTGCAGCCGTCGCGCGTCGTAACCGATTATTCCTGGGCCTTACTGCACACCACGAGCATTGCCTTTGCTGGCACGTCGCTGCCGGCCTACATCGATCATGCGTGGAAAGCAGCCACGGGAGGGGAGCCACTTGACGTCCTGATATCCCTCTGTGTTTGCCACATGTCACACGATGTGGCACGTGCGGCCGTCACACATATGGGGAAAAGAAAGGTCAAGGAGCGGAAGATGGTGATGTGGATGTTCGGACGAATGCAGCTGGCGACGTCAGTGCAAGAACTTGACAAGTGGTTTTCTGACGTTTGTCGCCTCCTTCTATCCCGAGCTCCGCCTGAACTACACCTGGGAGCGGAAGACGCCGAAGAACAGGAATTCGTGGGGGAAATTGCCGACCGTGATCACCATGAACAGTGGCGGTCATACCGCGAAAGCACTCTCCCTGGCTGCCACTTTGACGCCCTGAGAAAGCGTACGGAGATGGACGTGGAGAGAGCTGATGCACAAGCTGGTATCGAGGCGACCGATAATACTTGTTTCTGCCCTGCACTGGCCGACCACCTCTGCTCTTCCATCATGCCCCTAGCGCCTCTTTGGACCTGTTTGCTGTCGAGCGAGCCTGCAAGCAACGCCTGCGTGGAAAGTTGGTTTAATGTACCAAAAAACCACATCCTGTTAGGCCGGACTAAGCTCATACCAGGTGCATTCATAGAACTCCTCCTTTTCGATATGGCAGCGCGTCGCAAAGACGCCCTCATACCAGCACCAGCACCAGCTTCAAAACGGGGTCCGAAGCGGAAAGCTGGAGACCAAAAAGAAGCAGAAGAGAACTGGAGGAAGCGACGAACGAAGAGGACATTTTCTTACCGAAAAGCTCCAATACCGGTGAAACCAGACAACACGTCTGCATCCGTGAAATCACAGGGCAAGGACATCGCTCAACTGCAACAGAGCATCACCAATGTAGGTGGCCGACTGCGCCAGGGCGCCACTGATAACGGCGGCCGACTGCACCAGGGCGCCACTGATGTAGGTGGCCGACTCCACCAGGGCGTCACTGATGTAGGTGGCCGACTGCGCCAGGGCGCCACTGATGTAGGTGGCCGACTCCACCAGGGCGTCACTGATGTAGGTGGCCGACTGCACTATGGCGCTACTGATGACGTTGGCCTACTGCGCCAGGGCGTCACTGATGTAGGTGGCCCACTGTACCAGGGCGCTACTGATGACGTTGGCAGACTGCACCAGGGTGCTACTGATGTAGGTGGCCGACTGCACCAGGGCGCTACTGATGTAGGTGGCCGACTGCACCAGGGTGCTACTGATGTAGGTGGCCGACTGCACCAGGGCGCTACTGATGTAGGTGGCCGACTGCGCCAGGGCGTCACTGATGTAGGTGGCCGACTGCACCAGGGCGTCACTGATGTAGGTGGCCGACTGCACCAGGGCGCTACTGATGACGCTGGCCGACTCCACCAGGGCGTCACTGATGTAGGTGGCCGACTGCACCAGGGCGCTACTGATGACGTTGGCCGACTACACCAGGGCGTCACTGATGTAGGTGGCCGACTGCACCAGGGCGCTACTGATGACGTTGGCCGACTACACCAAGGCGTCACTGATGTAGGTGGCCGACTGCACCAGGGCGCCACTGATGACGGTGGCCGACTGCGCCAGGGCGTCACTGATGACGTTGGCCGACTACACCAGGGCGTCACTGATGTAGGTGGCCGACTGCACCAGGGCGTCACTGATGACGTTGGCCGACTACACCAGGGCGTCACTGATGTAGGTGGCCGACTGCACCAGGGCGCTACTGATGACGTTGGCCGACTACACCAAGGCGTCACTGATGTAGGTGGCCGA
Source organism: Ashinkailepas kermadecensis (assembly GCA_034440615.1). Taxonomy (NCBI): domain Eukaryota; kingdom Metazoa; phylum Arthropoda; class Thecostraca; family Neolepadidae; genus Ashinkailepas; species Ashinkailepas kermadecensis. The sequence continues at coordinate 43,492 of JAOTOM010004580.1, read as the reverse complement.
CTGCACCAGGGCGCCACTGATGACGGTGGCCGACTGCGCCAGGGCGTCACTGATGTAGGTGGCCGACTGCACCAGGGCGTCACTGATGTAGGTGGCCGACTGCACCAGGGCGTCACTGATGTAGGTGGCCGACTGCACCAGGGCGCTACTGATGACGTTGGCCGACTGCACCAGGGCGCTACTGATGACGTTGGCCGACTACACCAGGGCGTCACTGATGTAGGTTGCCGACTGCACCAGGGCGCTACTGATGACGTTGGCAGACTGCACCAGGGTGCTACTGATGTAGGTGGCCGACTGCACCAGGGCGCTACTGATGACGTTGGCCGACTGCGCCAGGGCGTCACTGATGTAGGTGGCCGACTGCACCAGGGCGTCACTGATGTAGGTGGCCGACTGCACCAGGGCGTCACTGATGTAGGTGGCCGACTGCACTATGGCGCTACTGATGACGTTGGCCGACTGCACCAGGGCGCTACTGATGACGTTGGCCGACTACACCAGGGCGTCACTGATGTAGGTGGCCGACTGCACCAGGGCGCTACTGATGACGTTGGCCGACTGCACCAGGGCGCTACTGATGACGTTGGCCGACTGCACCAGGGCGTCACTGATGTAGGTGGCCGACTGCACCAGGGCGCCACTGATGACGGTGGCCGACTGCACCAGGGGCCGCTACACTGATGTAGGTGGCCGACTGCACCAGGGCGCTACTGATGACGGTGGCCGACTGCACCAGGGCGTCACTGATGACGGTGGCCGACTGCACCAGGGCGCTACTGATGTAGGTGGCCGACTGCACCAGGGCGCTACTGATGACGTTGGCCGACTACACCAGGGCGTCACTGATGTAGGTGGCCGACTGCACCAGGGCGCTACTGATGACGTTGGCAGACTGCACCAGGGCGCCACTGATGACGGTGGCCGACTACACCAGGGCGTCACCGGTGAAGATGACCAACTGCGCCAAGGTGCTACCGCCGGGCCTGCCGTGCTGCCGGCACTCGAATCTCCACCTATAATCGTTCCATTTTCGGTTTTCTGGCGTGTGGTGATGAAAGGCGCGTGCATGATGTGTGTTGGACGGCGCATCGAGGAGGAATTGCCGCCAAAGAAGACCATCTGGTTCTTGCCCTATAACAGGAACGGCAACCATTGGGCACTCTTTTTGGTACTTTGGCGCGCGAAGCGCTTAGTCCACCTGGATACAATGTGCCAAGATCCCAACCCCAACGACACCGCTGCCGCCCAGAGGCTGATGGAGGCATCTGCCAGACTCCAGTGGGAGGGCTGGAGACTGGTGGTACCGGCGACAACTCCGCGCCAGCAGGATGGATCGTCATGCGGCCTCTATGTGTGCTGGCACGCCGAGGCAGCTGCTACAGGAACGACTCGTCACTTCGATGCTGGAGCAATGCGGGCCGAAATCCGCCACCGTATTTGGAGCGTAAGACATACACCGATTTGCATCATCGAATAATTATACTTATAAGCGATCATCAATAAGCTAAACAATAATCCGCACATTCCAAAGTGATCTAATTGGTCTGTGTCCTTTACCCGAGTTTTGCCAGTTCTGCTCAGCATTATCCTTCGCAATTTCGCTCAAGATCGCACTGAATGCCAAAACATGTAAATATTTATTGAATTCCACTTGATGATAGCTTCATGTCACCCCAGGTGTAACGATACACTTAAAGATTCAATAGATTAGATACGGTACACAGGTATTGGAAGTTGTTCTGAGCTGCGTAACGCACATTCATAGGCGTTTCCACAGCGGGTGGGGTGCACCGGGGTGAACCTGTATCACCGAACCTAAAAACATTGTAGGTTAAACATTGCAATGTCAAAAAAAAAAACGTACAGTCTCTGGCCAATGCATTCGACGGAGACTTCGGTTTTTTCTTCGGAAGAAAATTGGGGGATATCTTATCAAAAAGCTTGATTTCCCTCCAACCTCGAGGGCTTGGCGACGCCAATGTATGCACTGTCCACTAAGCCTGATGTTGTCTGTGGTTGCATGTGTATGTGTGTGGATAGGTGGTGGCTTTATATAATTATTGATGCCGCCAACATGTGATTTAATCGCATTGCTTTCATAACACGGCGTACACTGAAGGCTAAATCTTGGAAGTTCTTAGCATTGCATCGGCAGAACCAAATACATAGGCGTATCGATCACTGAAGAAGGCATGCTATACCTACTCTGCTAAATTGAGGAACATTTGACTTTTGTTGGTTTTGCATTGGTGTTTCATGGCAACACCAATCTCTTGGTTGATCTTACACCGGCAATACCAAAATGCAGGAGCTTCCAGCCCCCTGGGTGTATGTATATATGTGTGTGTATATATATAGGTGTATGTGTGTGTGTGTTTGTGCATGTGTATTGTGTTTGTACGTGTGTGCGGGTGCGGGTGCGGGTGCAGGTACGGGTGCGTGCGCGCACGCGCGCGCTCGTGTGTGTGTGTGTGTGCGTGTGTGTATGTGTGTGTGTGTGTGTGTACCTTGTGTCTTGGGTGTGATTTATTGTATGATGATGTGACGGTGGTGGAAAAATGTTCTCTTCACGCAACGGGAAATGTGATACCAAGTTTCAATGCGTTGCAGGCATCTCTCAAAACTACTCCACGCAGACGCAGTGTGCTGCCTCTTATGTCGTGTAACAATGCGACGCACAAGCAACTTCTGGCAAAATCTGATCTGCAGCCGCAGCCACCACAGCTGTCCATGATTCGGGACGTCGGACTGCCGTGCCCCGAATACCTGGCGCTGATGCATGGCAGACACTGTTAAAAAGCTCACCTATGAAGTATTAACCTTGCTGTTCTCCAACATAGATTATCTGCCGATCAGGCACATGGCAGGCTGGCCAAATTCACACATACACACACACATCAGGCACACAAATGACAGCTAAACTGGCGATTTGCTTCAGGGGCACAGTCGAGTGGGAGAGCAGACCCCTTTTTTCCCCGGCGCGCTCTCAGCTTTGGAGAACACCAATGTTAATAATACATGCTTCTGCCCTTTATCAATGCCTTCGTTTTTTTAAAGTAGAATCGGCGGTGCAGGTACTTCTTGTGAACGTCGTCATTTTAATAGGTAGTTCTGGATAATGGTTGTAGAGGCATTGATCAGCTTTCTCCGTTTATTCGGTTTGTGTTTACTTGTTTCGAGTAGAGCTGCTTCAAATGACAACTTGCATTCATACATATCACTGCATACACTGTACATATGTATGCGAGGTTTTAATAATGCAAACTTCTGCCTTTTAACTGTGTTCCGTTATATCAGTGGAGCGGACGGTGCAGGCACTTCCTGTGAACGTCGTCATTTTCCGGGAGGCATGTTTGTAGAGGCGTTGATAAACGTTCTCTGCTTGTTCTGTTTTTGTTTACTGAACACGACTACATACATACATATCACTGTATACGCTGTACATATACATGTGACATGTTTTGTGTAGTGACATCGGAGGTGCAGGCACGTCATGTGAACGTCGTCATTTTGATTGGTAGTTCGGGAGGATGTTTGTAGAGGCGTTCATACACTTTCTGCGTTTGTTCTGTTTTTCTTACAATAGAAAAACCGGGCGGTTTTGAGAAATCTACTTTGGACTTTTTTCCAACTACACTTCTTTGGAGAAAACCAACCATGCCATATACCAATCAAATGCAATCGTTGACCCACATACGTTGGTGAAGTCCGTTGTGAAATTTGTCCAATAGGAATAATTAGATGTCATTTTATTTATTTTTGTCTATGGGGAGGCCCCTATGATTTCGCTTCAAGTCACTGTGTGGATAGGCCTTAGCCACCCAATGAAATTGGCTGAAGACGTTTTTCTTACAATTGAGAAACAAGGGGCGTTTTTGAGAAATTTAATTTGGAATTTTCCCCAACACACTTCTTTGAAGAAAACCAACCATGCCATATATCAATGAAAAGCACTCTTTGACCCGAATACGGTTTCGAATCCCGTTGTGAAATTTTTCCCATAGGACATATTATATGTCATTTTAAAATGGTGTTGTCTATGGGGAGGCCCTACGATTTCGCTTCAAATCACTGTGTGGATAGGCCTTAGCCACCCAATGAAATTGGCTGAAAACATTTTTCTTGCAATAGAAATACAAGGTGCGTTTTTGAGAAATTTAATTTGGATTTTCCCCAGCATATTTCTTTGGAGAAAACTAACATATATCAATCAAAAGCACTCGTTGACCCAAATACATTTGTGAAGTCCGTTGTGAAATTTTTCCCATAGGAAAAAATATGTAAGTTAAAAATTGTGTTGCCTATGGCGAGGCCCCTAAGAATTCGTTTGAAATCACTGTGTGGATAGACCTTAGCTACCCAACGAAATTGGCTGAAGACGTTTTTCTTGCAATTGAAAAACAATGGGCGTTTTTGAGAAATTAATTTATATTTTTTCCCCAACACACTTCTTTGGAGAAAACCAGCCATTTCATATATCAATCAAAAGCACGTTGGCCCAAATACTGCTGGAAATCCCGTTGTGAATTTTTCCCATAGGAACAATTATATGTAATTTTAAAATTTGTTATCTATGGGCCATGGGGAGGCCTCTATGATTTTGCTTCACATCACTGTGTGGATAGGCGTTAGCCACCAAATGAAATTGGCTAAAGACGGGTTTCTTACAATTGAAAAACAATGGGCGTTTTTGAGAACTTAAGTTAGATTTTTCCCCAATAAATTTTTTGCCAGGAAACCAACCCTACTGTGCACCAATCAACACTTGACAGACTGGCCCTTGACTGACTTGGAGGAGCCGTCGACAACTGGTGAATGTGCTGCTGAATATGCTGCGAATGTGCTGCCGAATCTGCTGCCGAATGTGCTGCTGAATGTGCTGCCAACTTCCGCTGCATCTTTACCGGCCGGATCCGCCACAATTCCCGTGCCCAGAAGTACCGCCGTTCTCCTGGCGCCGACTAAAATCCTACTCGAGCCCGATAGACGAGATCGGGCAAGTTGAGATGAGAAAAAGTCAGCATCGGGTAGAGAAGCGCCTCGGGGCCGAGGGAGCCCGGCGGGTCCAGACACGAGATGAGGCGTACTACAAACTGGATAAAACCCGCGCATTCCCCACTGAGGGCGCTAGTGCGCTCACTATGTATGACGTTTCGGTCAGTCTCGCCGACGTTTTCGCAAGCACTTACTAAATATGCCTTAGCTGTGCTGCCTAGTGGTGGAAATGCGTGTCAAAATGAAATGACGATTCGCGTAGCGGCCTGTAATGATATGTTTTTGTCGTATTATTTTGACAGTTCAACACATATATTTGCTAAACTAATATTATCATAATATATATATTGCTGTAGAATACAACCGAACTGCGCGAATGCGTCACATACCTTCAATATGGATAGAGTTTTCTTCCAGAAATAAAAAGAAAAACCATATTAACCTTTTTTTAATTTTTTTTTTTTTTTTTTAATTATTAAAATTTTTTTTTTTTATTTTTTTAAAAAAAAAAAAAAAAAATTTTTTTTTTTTTTTTTTTTTGTTTAAAAAAATTTTTTTTTTTTTCTTTTACCACTTTTTTTTTTACTTTATAATAATTAATAAATAATTTTATTTTTAAAATATATAAAAAAAAAAAACTCCCGCCCCCTTTTCTTTTTAATAAAAAAAAAAATTATTTTTTTTTTTTTTGATTTGTTTTTTTTTTTGGGGTGGGGGGGTTTTTTTTTTTTGGGGGGTTCTTCCATTCAAAAAAAAAAAATAAGGTAAAAAGTTGTTGGGGGGGAAGGGGGAAGAAGGGGGGGAAGAAAAGGGGAAGGGGGGGGGACCCCCCTTTTTTTATAAATTTTAATTTTTATTTTTAGGTAAAGGAAGGAAAGAAAGAATTAAAATGGATTCCCCCCCCCCCCTTTTTGAGCTCCCCCCCTCGGGGGGGGGTGGGGGGAATCGAGCCTCCCACATGCCGAGGACGTTCTCTATTCGGAGAAGCGTCTCCGGCTGAAAAATGTGTTGAGGATGGAGGGGGTGAAGGGAGCATTCAACCTTCACGGAAAGATCGTGCCTTTGCCGAAGGGGGAATAATGCATGGGAAATAAAAAAAGGAAATAATGCATTATTACGTTTCTTTGTTTAGAGCCTTTACTACCTGAACAAGCAACCATCTATGTCGGAGACCTTCATCGGGTTCCCAAGGGGAGGGAGGAGGGTGGCCGTCCCCTAGGGCCCCGCTGGATCTGTTAGGTAGCTTGATGCAATTCGATGGATATGTGCCCCGTTGTCATACAAGTGGGTAGAAACAGATGAAAAACGTTGAAAAATAGAACTTCGAAATGGAACACAGATGAACAATTATATGGAAGAAGTTAGGCAGAACTCAGCAATGGTAGAAGAGAACCATCATGGCGATGCAAATTCATTTAATATGCACCAGAAGCCTGATCAGAAGGGTACGAGTGCCGATACTCGATTCGTACATGTTCCATCATTGTACATTGCGACTGTTGCAAAAATAAATGTTGCCACCCATAGGCCTAGTCATCGGAACATAATTTCGTCGAGGGGGAGGGCGCAACACATGAAAGCAATAAGCGGGCACAAGTGGATTGGGGGCATACCACTAGTATCTCATGTTATAAGTTTATATTATTTAGAGATGCAAAGGCCACATGGGGAGGGGGGGTCATGCAAGTGCCCTCACAATGTCATATGAAGCTTCACCCCTGCCACCACGTATTGTCAATTCACTAAGCTGATAATTGCAGTGCCACCTTGTATATCTCATGCAGATGGTGCTACAACCTCCAGGTGTTTTGTCTTGCATACATTTGGAGAAGATTGTATAGGTTGAATTATGACCCACGCAATGCTGATGACTCCCGAGTGTTAAAGTTGAGTGTATTCCAGCTCACCTCACCACACTAACAGACATTTCCTCAGGTAGCACAGGGAAGTCTTTCAACGCCAGATTTAACCCAGATTTGTATCAGTTGATTGTGATATGCTTCCATCGCTCATTCCCGCAAAACGCCTTGCTTGCCTCGGGACGACGAGAAGAGGGAAATTCAATTTTCCTAAAGAGGAGAACGTTGCTCGGCCTCCAACCAAATGCAACCAGTGTAGCAGACGCAGAAAAAAATGCACTCCTCTTCACCAAATGTATTCCACAAGTTACAAGCATTTACAGACACAAAAGGTAACAGACGCAAACAGAACACATCAGTGCACACGCATATTTCACTGGCGGATCCAGAGGCGGGCGCGCATTGTGTGATCCCGTGCCCGGTCCAGATCGGTGACCGAAAATTTTCATATAACCGAGAAAAGTGCCGCATCGCGAAGGTTCATCCGTACCAACTCCAATCGGCCAAACGCCACAATCACGCCATCCCGCCGTCGGAATGTTTAGCGAAAGGTGTCCCCTGGACAGAAATGCCTTAAGCTGTATCGGTGACCGAAAATTTTCATATAACCGAGAAAAGTGCCGCATCGCGAAGGTTCATCCGTACCAACTCCAATCGGCCAAACGCCACAATCACGCCATCCCGCCGTCGGAATGTTTAGCGAAAGGTGTCCCCTGGACAGAAATGCCTTAAGCTGTTCGTGCATATCCTTCACTGCCCTCATCCCTGTTCTGGATCGACGATTCCACGGCAGACAATAATACTAAGCGAAGAATCAAATCAAATCAAGTAATCAAATGTTCGGTGAGAGGCCTCGCCCTCCTCTGTTGCATAAACCCTGGGATCAAGCTGCGAGTTGGTTGAAAAGTCTCCCAACAGCTATCTGGCTACAATATTCATTTGGTTCTTACGAGTGCTTATTTGCACCAACTTGCAATAATCTCAGAGAAGGGAAAATCGGACGACTCTTACCACCTTCACGCCAGCTTCAATGCTTTCCAGGAAAGACACCTATACACAAAACCATCAAATGTGTGCAACACAAGGCCATCATTGATCCTGCAGCTGGAACGACGTGCTTCGAAAATGTGCTAGGCCTGTGTCGAGGCAGTCGCAGCACATTAAGAACATCAAATGTTATAATAGCGCATGCCAACGACATGCCAGTATACTTTTGTCGTGAAGTGGCCTGTCACAGCCTATAATTAATCTTTGTGAGCCCTCTCTTCAGTTGTGCACAAAATGACACCGCTGTCCCACCACCACCTGCTGTCCCACTGCGGTCGGAGAGGTGGTTGTCGGGCAGCAGCTAATCTCGACCAACCAGTTGGCACCAATTGCAGGCCCATGCAGCAGATGCTGAAAGCACAAAATATGATTAGACCTTGTTGCCAAATATTCTCCACATTCTGCAAATGGATACAGGTCATTGTATTTGGGCTGGTAGACAAGACACTCTGAATTGTGCTGACAGGTGTGCATTTGGTGCACACAGAATCCCAACTCTGGACCTAGCCCCAGTCAAGGTCATGACAAGGCTGGCCCCATATCACAGCCAGGTAGACCAGCATGGCTGGCCAATGGAGGGGAGCTTCCCATGTGCCTGCTGGCAACACATTCCATATCACCATCAAAATGAGCATACCTCCAGCTGCCAACATCTGACATGAAACACCATCACATAATCAAACCACTTAGGGTGCCACTCAATCACAAAGCAATCAGACAAATATCACACATATCCCGATTGACATGGGAATGCTCGCCCATTTATCACAGATCAGGCATATGACACCCCACTCCACCACAATTAAGACATGATGTCCTACAATAAGCTGCAATTGAGATTTTCACACTGTGCTCCTGACTGGGTTTGTGGGTTGTGAAGCACCAGTAAAAACAGTGTCTCAATCAGTGCTGTGGCACTGCATTTGAGAGGTTCAGAGATAATTATCATTCTTTTTAAGGTTTCTGAGTGGAAAGATGTGGTAATATGGTAGCAGGAATAAATATCCAGATTCTACAATCACCTATAGATCATCAATAACTTTCCATCATCATACAAACACCAGTTCCAAATTAGAAATGCTGGAGGCAAACCAAGGAATGTTACTAAACATCAAGACTGCAAAGTATGACAAATGGCTGACAACGCACAGCAGCCATGGACAAAAAATCCAATAGGGAGATCAAATGCACCACCAAACGCAAAAAAAAACATGAGGTAAGAAAACCAAGAGGCTTGATCAAGAGGCTTGCTCCCGACGCCGTCTATAGACAGACAGACAGACAGCTCCCGACACCGTCTATCGCTCGCTCCCGACGCCCTCTATAGACAGACAGACAGACAGCTCCCGACGCCGTCCATCGCTCGCTCCCGACGCCTTCTATCGCTCGCTCCCGACGCCGTCTATAGAGAGAAAGACAGACAGCTCCCGACGCCGTCTATCGCTCGCTCCCGACGCCCTCTATAGACAGACAGACAGACAGCTCCCGACGCCGTCCATCGCTCGCTCCCGACGCCGTCTATAGACAGACAGACAGACAGACAGCTCCCGACGCCGTCTATCGCTCGCTCCCGACGCCGTTTATCACTCGCTCCCGACGCCGTCTATCACTCGCTCCCGACGCCGTCTATAGACAGACAGACGGACAGTTCCCGACTCCGTCTATCGCTCGCTCCGACGCCCTCTATAGACAGACAGACAGACAGCTCCCGACGCCGACTATCGCTCGCTCCCGACGCCGTCTATCGCTCGCTCCCGACGCTGTCTATAGACAGACAGACAGACAGCTCCCGACGCCGTCTATCGCTTGCTGGCCGGCCCGGACGGCTGCACCCGGGCCGTCTATCGCTCGCTCCCGACGCCGTCTATCGCTCGCTCTCGGCGCCGTCTATCGCTTGGTCCCGACGCCGTCTATCGCTCGATGGCCGGCTCGGACGGCTGCACCCGGGCCATCTATCGCTCGCTCCCAACGCCGTTTATCGCTCGCTCCCGACGCTGTCTATCGCTTGCTCCCTACGCAGTCTATCACTCCCTGGCCGGCCCGGGCGGCTGCACCCGGGCCGTTTATCGCTCGCTCCGGACGCCGTCTATCGCTCGCTGGCCGGCTCGGGGGGCTGCACCCGGGAAGTATATCGCTCGATCCAGAGGCCGTCTATCGCTCGCTCCCGACGCCGTCTATCGCTCGCTCCCGCCGCCGTCTATAGACAGACAGACAGACAGCATCAGACACCGTTTATCGCTCGCTCCCGACGCCGTCTATCACTCGCTACCGACGCCGTCCATCGACAGACAGACAGACAGCTCCCCACGCCGTCTATCGCTCGCTCCCGGCGCCATCTATCGCTCGCTCCCGACGCCGTCTATATACAGACAGACAGACGCCGTCTATCGCTCGCTCCCGCCGCCGTCTATAGACAGACAGACAGACAGCATCCGACACCGTTTATCAGCTCGCTCCCGACGCCGTCTATCACACGCTACCGACGCCGTCCATCGACAGACAGACAGACAGCTCCCCACACCATCTATCGCTCGTTCCCGGCGACATCTATCGCTCGCTCCCGACGCCGTCTATAGACAGACAGACCGACAGCTCCCGACGCCGTCTATCGCTCGCTCCCGCCGCCGTCTATCGCTCGCTCCCGACGCCGTCTATCGCTCGCTCCCGACGCCGTCTTTAGACAGACAGGCAGCTCCCGACGCTGTCTATCACTCGCTCCCGGCGCCGTCTATCGCTCGCTCCCAACGCCGTCTATCGCTCGCTACCGACTGCCGTCTATCGCTCGCTCCCAACGCCGTCTATAGACACACGGACAGACAGCTCCCGACGCAGTCTATCGCTCGCTCCCGACGCCGTCTATACACAGACAGACAGACAGCTCCCGACGTCGTCTATCGCTCGCTCCCGACGCCGTCTATAGACAGACAGACAGACAGCTCCCGACTCCGTCTATCGCTCGCTCCGACGCCCTCTATAGACAGACAGACAGACAGCTCCCGACGCCGTCTATCACTCGCTCATGACGCCGTCTATCGCTCGCTCCCGACGCCGTCTATACACAGACAGACAGACAGCTCCCGGCGCCGTCTATCGCTCGCTCCCGACGCCGTCTATAGACAGACAGACAGACAGCCCCCGACGCCGTCCATAGACAGACAGACAGACAGACAGCTGCCGACGCCGTCCATCGCTCGCTCCCGACGCCGTCTATCGCTCGCTCCCGACGCCGTCTATATACAGACCGACAAACAACTCCCGACGCCGTCTATCGCTCACTCACGTCGACGTCAATTGCTCGCTCCCGACGCCGTCTATAGACAGACAGACAGACGGCACACGACGACGTCTATCGCTCGTTCCCGGCGCCATCTATCGCTCGCTCTCGACGCCGTCTATAGACAGACACACAGACAGCTCCCGACGCCGTCTATCGCTCGCTCCCGGCGCCGTCTATCGCTCGCTCCCGACCCCGTCTATCGCTCGCTCCCGACTGCCGTCTATCGCTCACTCCCGACGCCGTCTATAGATAGACAGACAGACAGCTCCCGACGCCGTCTATCGCTCGCTCCCGACGCCGTCTATAGATAGACAGACAGACAGCTCCCCACGCCGTCTATCACTCACTGGCTGATGACTCAGACGTAGTTCATTCTGGCAACATATTCCGCTTTCTGAAAGCGATCAGTTTTCGGGCCATCTACTCACCCCGGTAGCACCTGTCCGCATGACTAACTGAAACGCTGACCTAAAAGTTATGGGCACTAAATGATCACACTTTGGTCGAAGCGCCCTTAAACTCAACTAACTAACTAACTAACTAACAGACAGCTCCCCACGCCGTCTATCGCCCGCTCCCGACGCCGTCTATCGCTCGCTCCCAACGCCGTCTGTCGCTCGCTCCCGACGTCTATAGACAGACAGACAGATAGCTCCCGACGCCGTCTATCGCTCGCTCCCGACGATGTCTATCGCTCGCTCCCGACGCCGTCTATAGACAGACAGACAGATAGCTCCCGACGCCGTCTATCGCTCGCTCCCGACGCCGTCTATATATAGACAGACAAAAGCTCCCGACGCCGTCTATTGCTCGCTCCCGACGCCGTCTATCGCTCGCTCCCGACGCCGTCTATAGACAGACAGACAAACAGACAGCTCCCGACGCCGTCTATCGCTCGCTTCCGACGCCGTCTATCGCCCACTCCCGACGCCGTCTATAGACACAGACAGACAGCTCCCGACGCCGTCTATCGCTCGCTCCCGACGCCATCTCTAGACAGACAGACAGACAGCTACCGACGCCGTCTATCGCTCGCTTCCGACGCCGTCTATATACAGACAGACAGACAGCTCCCGACGCCGTCTATCGCTCGCTCCCGACGCCATCTCTAGACAGACAGACAGACAGCTACCGACGCCGTCTATCGCTCGCTTCCGACGCCGTCTATATACAGACAGACAGACAGCTCCCGACGCCGTCTATCGCTCGCTCCCGACGCCATCTCTAGACAGACAGACAGACAGCTACCGACGCCGTCTATCGCTCGCTTCCGACGCCGTCTATATACAGACAGACAAACAGCCCCCCACGCCGTCGTGAGCGGCAGCTCGGGCGCGGCCAGCGAGCGATAGACGGCAGCCGGGAGCGGCAGCGATCGGCGAGCGCCGGACGGCCCGGGTGCCGGCTGTCCGGGGTGCTCGGGCTGCGGCCAGCGAGCGATAGACGGCAGCCGGGAGCGGCAGCGACCGGCGGCCGTCTATCGGCGAGCGCCGGACGGCCCGCCGATAGATTTTACAAAACAAAATTTCGAAATTTTCAACAATGAGCTACACCACAACAATTCTTGTGATTTTACGATTCTAACGATATATCATTTTACTAGGTTACTTTCAGTTTTATGGGAGTTATGGCGTCTCCCAAAAAACCTTGTATTCCAACTTTAAAAAAAAAACTGCCCGAGGCTACAACTCAACACCCACTGCTCCGATAAACCTAAGCCTTTCAGATTCGGAATCTGGGCACCTGATTACCCTGGGTACCAATTTTCAAGAGAATCCGAGATGGTCGGGTGTTAATCACCTGTTGAATCGTGCTGGAATGCCCCAGGCTCAGCAGCACGCGCGCACAACACGTAGCGCACGCCGCACCGTTGGCCCCGCCCGCCCCCGCGCCGCGGCAAATCCTCCATTCATGGCATGCTAAGCTCTTGGTCAAAGTTCTGCCGTTGAACTGGAATTCACGGATCGGGTGGCTATGCCATGATCCACGCAACAAACTGCATAGCAATAGGATGCTGGTCCATAAAGCCACCCCGTCAATAATTCGAACTGCAGTTCTAAAAAAGAAGTTCACTAGGTTCGGAACTATCCAGGTTCGGACCTTGTGACCTTGTGACCTGACCTTAGGTAACGCTGGGACAATGCATATATTGATATACGATCAAGTCAGCCTTAGCCAAAGTGTGCAATGTTTGGAGCTCATTTCATGGATAGGCCAATTCAGGTCAAATATGGTCTGACCACACGAGATCAGGCCATCTCAGGACATTGACTGGCCTGTCAATGTCATGTGGCACTAATTACGCGGTGCCGAAACCGGGTTTAGATATGACTGCGAGGAACAGCAGCATTCTCAAAACATGACATTGTGTAGAATAAACATGATAATTGTTGAAGTTCGTCGTATTTCACATACCTTAAATTAGAATGTTTGTAGCATGCTCGATCATTTTTTGCTTGAAAGCCCACCCCGAAGTTTTTTTCCACTCGAAATGGCAACTAACGCAGATGTTGACCTAGCCTCAAGTCAGGAACCTAAACCGCAATTAACAATTTCGGGACGCCATAGTTGTTCCCCTCTAGTGAAAGTGAAATGTGAAACCCCTCTTGTCTGACGCCACCTGGTTGTCAAGTCAGGTTCCGCTCAAGTTGATGAGCGTTCTAGCAGTTGAAGGAAGACGCCCCCTGCTTGTGGCCTTACTCGTGACAACACTCATCCAGCGGTATCGGTTGGGTGAGTTAAAACTTTGTGTTGCGTTTTCGCCAAATGGCGCCCACCTCTCACACTCTTATTTTGTACACGGTGTTTTTTTTTGCAGATGATGTGGAGCCTTCAAGGAGGCCAGCATCTGGCCACGGGCCCACCGAGTAAAAACACACTTGGCGGGAGCGTGCCAAGGAGGCGGGTGATCGGGCTCCGGTGCTCCCGAGGCCAGCTGCCCTGCGGGCAGAACATGCTGCTCGAGGTCGTTCCGGCCGCCCGCGAGATGCCCGCCGGGCACCGCCGGCCGACCGCCCCGCTGCTTCCCATTGTACCTCTAGATGCCGGCGGCGTCTGGATGCACCCCTGTTGCGGCAGCAACGGCTACAGCTTGGACTTCCCGCCGGACGAGGTCGGCGAGGCGGTCGACTGATCTGTTGCGAGTCCACCACGAAGAAGTGGTAACCGGATCTGTGTCGGATCCGTGTCGAACTCATGTCGGATCCGTGTCGGACCCGTGGCGAACTCGTGTCGAACTTTTGTTGGACCTGTGCCTGATGAAGTGCCTGGTGCTGTGTCGGACCCGTGTCGAACTGATGTCGGATCCGTGTCGGGCCCGTGGCGAACTCGTGTCGAACTTGTGTCGGACCTGTGTCGAGTGAAGTGTGACTGGGTCTGCACGCAGGAATGCTGCTGTTGCTCTGATGGAATGCAGTGTTGTGCAGTGGCCTTGTATAAACATCGATTTCCGCCGGGGCCCGGGTATGTACGTGCCGTCCATTGCAAGCTGTGATAGACAAGGGAAGGGGCACTGAACGTCGCCGGCAGTCGATGGGGTTCGGCCAAGCCCAAGCAAATGCCGGACAAATATTGTCGCTCTCATCACATCAACTGACTGATCATGAGTGACACGTCGGGGTATTCCGAAGTACCGTGATGCATGTCAGTAAATAGCTATTTCTGCGTTATTTTCCTGACACATTTTGAAAGTCATAGGCGTTCCACGAAATGCACGAGCACGACAAGACATTTGACAGAATGCCTATTCGATACCGTTGCTGATCCCATCCGAGCCAATGGAGAGCCTGTGCCCCTGGAAAGAAACATGCAGTATAGAGCATAACGCCGAGTGAAGTTTTCAAATCCGCCCAAATCAGAATCCGTGCGAGCCCATCCAATTAACATCCATAGCCGTACCGGATATGGAGGCCCATCGTTAACCAATCAGCTTCCAAAATTCAAGATAACACAGCCTGATTGGCTACAGTAATGAGTAGCAACTAGACAATCAAAAATAATTTGACATCAATCCCCATTTATTGGATGCTGCCACACTACTGGAACAGCAGACGGTTGCATAGGTCAGTATTGGGAGCTGGTGTTCATGGTATGCGGTAGCAATGATGTATGTGCAGAGCATTCGTTGCCACCGTATCACTACGGGTCCTCATTGAATTTCATTGTATTGCAGTACAGCGGAAGGCACATTCCACGTTTACAAGTGGCTGTTACTTGCCCTCGTCAGTCACAGTTTCAAAAAGGTGAAGAGCAGTCCCAATGATATTGAATGCACAATACAGCTTTAAGAACATGCCAGGATGTCCATGCAAATGCGTTTCATTCAATAGCGGAGACGATCTGCACCCTCACACGCTTGTTAAAATCGGTGCACATGCGATGGAGCACGTGGCCGATAACATGATCGTTGTAAATAGTGAAATCATGCACAAGAAAGTATAGATCAATTCAGTAAAAATACTGAGTGGCACAGGTGGGATCCATGTTGCTGTGTTCGAAAGGGTGGCTTGTGTTCACATAAATAGTGATCTGTCTGTGGACGACTTCTCCAGCTAGCTTACATTGCTGGATTGGTGTTGTCCCGGTGAAACCAAAGACGTGATTGTGTTATCTAAAATCGTCCATACCGTACTTTGGTTTGATGCTTCGGTATTACCAAGACCCTTGGGAGCGATGGGCGTTGCTGTTGCTGTTGGGTGTTGCTATTGCTGCTGGGTATTTCTGTTTTTGTTTGTTTCTGTTTCTGTTGCTGTGGTGTAGTCTGTGACGGATTTGCTTTCCGGTTTGGCGTTGAAGCTTCAGTGCATCAGTGCATCGAGTACTATCTGGGGACCAATTTTGAAGGAAATCTGAAGAGTCCCACCTCATGGACTCTGACCTTCGACCTTGAATATCTCAGATGTTTACGAACGCCCCTCTTAGCCTTTATGCTCATGATGATCAGTGCGTCGAGTACTACCCGTGTACCCATTTTGAAGAAAATCAGAGGAGTCCGATCTCGATGACCTTTGACCATTGACCCCGAATATCTCCGTAGTGTTTTGTAATTCGGCTTCGTGGTTGAGTTCCTGATAATCAGGGTGCCAAACTCTACCAGTATGCTCGCTTCCACGATGTTCCACCGGTAAGAATATAATATCAATCTAGCTTGACGTACATATTGATATTCGTTTCGTGCATATTATTGCTGCATATTCGCACGGGAAGAAGTCTTGACCGGAATAATCCAGCTGTTTATGAACGCCCCTCTTAGCTTTTATGCTCATGATGAGCAGTGCATCGAGTACTATCTGGGGTCCAATTGTGAAGGAAATTTGAAGAGTCCGACCTCATGGACTCTGACCTTTGACCTTGAATATCTCAGCTGCTTATGAACATCCCTCTTAGCTTTAATTCTCATGATCAGTGCATCGAGAACTACCTGTGGACCAATTGTGAAGGGAGTCTGAAGAGTCCGACCTCATGGACTCTGACCTTTGACCTTGAATATCTCAGCTGTTTATGAACGCCCCTCTTAGCTTTTATGCTCACGATGATCAGTACTTCGCGTGGTATCTGTGGACCAATTTTGGAGGTAATCTGAAGAGGCCGACCTCATGGAGTCTGACCTTTGAACCTGAATAGCTCAGCTGTTTTTTTTTATGAACGCCCCTCTTAGCTTTTAGCTCATGATGATCAGTGCATCGAGTACTATCTGGGGACCAATTTTGAAAGAAATCTGAAGAGTCCGACCACAATGACCACGACATTTGACCTTGCATATCTGAGCTGTTTATGAACGCCCCTCTTAGCTTGTATGCTCACGATGATCAGTGCATCGAGCACTATCCGTGGACCAATTTTGAATGGAATCTGGAACGCCGCCGCCGCCGGGGCCCGCCGGCGCTGAAGGCCGGTGCGGCAGTTGGGGCGGCGGCGGTGACGGCCGGAGCCCGGCCGTCCAGCGTGGGGAAGTCGTCGTCGTTGATGGAGACCACGGCCGGCCGCGAGACGAGGCGTTGCGCACCGTCTTCCCGGCGGCCACCGCCACACGCTGCGCCAGGTTACAGCCCCTGTCGACACGGGGGTGCGTCACGGCCACAGGGCACGGGGCACATGGCCGACACAGGGGCAGTTACGGGCACAGGACACATGGCCGACACAGGGGTACGTCCCGGGCACAGGGTACAGGAGTAAGTCACAGGCACGTCACGAGCGCAGGGTACATGGCCGACACAGAGGTAAGCCACGGGCACAAGGTTCATGGCCGGCACATGGGTACGTCACGGGCACAGGGTACAGGAGTAAGTCACGGGCACAGAGGTACGTCACGAGCGCAGGGTACATGGCATACACAGGGGTACATCACGAGCACAGGGCACAGTGCACATGGCCGACACAAAGGTAAATCACGCGCACAGGGTTCATGGCCGGCACAGAGCAGATGGCTGACACAACAGCACGTCGATTAGGGATGGGGTGGGGTGAGGTCGATACAGGGGCACGTCAGGTTGCTAGGCCGACACAGGTATGTCAGACCAGGTCGAGACAGCGGCGCATCAGGAGACCTCACGTGCACACGCCAAAGGAAACATTGTCTCGCCGTCAAGAGCTGCAGAGCACGAGTGACTGCATTACTGCATTACTGGAGAGATGCATCACCCGCAAACCATGACACGACGGTCGCGGCACGACACTGACCTTGGCGGTGCTGAGCGCGAGCCGGCGACCTCGACTGACCTGCCGCTGAGCTCGGCGCCGCCGGCTCTTTCTCCAGCCAGGGTCGGGAACTCCTGCGTGCTGTTCGTGTTCACACTGGGCGGCGCGGGAGGCGTCGACGGCCGTGGCGGAGGGTCCGGCGCCGGCTCCCGTCTGGGGGAAAGAAACCGGTCATCTCTCCAGGCTGAGGGTCGGGGGTCAGCTCCCGTCGGAGGTGAGAGAAGCCGGTCATCTCTCCCAACTGGTCAACTGGTCAGCAGCGATACTTCACATTCTGCAATGCTGTGGAGTCGTCTCCAGCAACGTGTTCTAAAAAAAACGCGTCGGAGTCAGAGCATATGGTGCTTTGATACGAGAAGTACAGGGGGAAGGTGGTGCGGTGAATGTTCAACAACAACTAATTGGTTTCCGTGGTCACCTCCAAGCTGATATATTTCGCAAATCACGTTCTGGCTCTTCATGATCACAGCAGTCCCACAAGATAGAACACGTTTCGACCCTAAGATGACACATCACTAAATCTCTCTGTATGGTGACATATAGAACGTGAGGCAGGGTTGGAAAACAGCCTTGTCCTGCATTTTTTCCATCCACATTATCCTCCCCAAGAAATCGTCCTTGCCTTTTCCTTGGATGGTGCTGTTTGAAACAACTATAAACCTATTGCTCTTCCACAGTAATACCAAAACGCACTGACAAGTGCAACAGGGTACTCGTGATGCCAGACACAGAAGGGAAACTATCATCACCAAATGAAATGGCAATGACATTTTCCACTTCAGCTCCCAGATCCCAAACATGAATTCAATCGTGCCGCGAATGCATCCATCCACCACCGTCGGGTACACCATCCTGCTCACTGCTGACCACGCTGGGTAACGGCACCGCCATGATATGGAATCAAATTCATGTCCGTGCATGTCCTGAAGCAGACGACGCAATCACACAGAGGGAGAGCGTATACAGACGCTCTTGCAGACCATGTAATTCGCCAGACCTAACCTGACCTGAGCGGCACGTGCAGCAGGCACGTGTTTGACTGGATCAGATTGGATTGGGTTGGATCAGGACAATATGCCGTGTCCGTACCTGTCATGTCGGACTGGATTAGCCTGGATCAGGACACCATACCATGACCGTACTTGCCGCCGGAGGAGTGGACCAGGACACCATACCATGGCCGTACCTGCCGCCGTAGGACTAGATCAGGGCACCATACCATGACCGTGCCTGTCGCCGTAGGACTAGATCAGGGCACCATACCATGACCGTACCTGCCGCCGCAGGACTAGATCAGGGCACCATACCATGACAGTGCCTGCCGCCGTAGGACTGGATCAGGGCACCATACCATGACCGTACCTGCCGCCGTATGACTGGACCAGGACACCATACCATGACCGTACCGGCCGCCGTAGGACTGGATCAGGGCACCATACCATGAACGTACCTGCCGCCGTAGGAGTGGACCAGGACACCATACCATGACCGTACCTGCCGCCGTATGATTGGACCAGGACACCATACCATGACCGTACCTGCCGCCGTAGGATTGGACCAGGACACCATACCATGACCGTACCTGCCGCCGTAGGACTGGACCATAACACAATATCGTGATCGTACCTGCCGCCGTAGTGTGGTCCGTACCTGCCGCCGTAGGACTGGACCATAACACCATACCGTGACTGTACCTGCCGTCGTAGTGAGGTCCGTACCTGCCGCCGTAGGACTGGACCAGGACACCATACTATGACTGTATCTGCCGCCGTAGGACTGGACCATAACACCATACCGTAACCGTACCTGCCGCCGTAGTGAGGTCCGTACCTGTCGCCGTATGACTGGACCCGGAAACCATACCATGACCGCACCTGCCACCGTAGACGTCGCTCCGGTCGCGGCCGTTGCGGCGCCGCCTGCCGGCCGAATCGGAGCTGAAGTCAAGCGCTACGTGTGCTCCTGCCGCGGCTGGCACCGACTCTTGTTGTCAGAGTGCTCCGCCGCCTTGTGTGCTGTGGCACGGCAAATGTCGGCTCCGTTGGCTATGGCTTCACGGCAGCACGGGGTGGCGCTTGGTTTCGCTGGGTATGGGTTATGCCGCGGCGCGGTGGTGCGTTGCACTGAGATATACAGCAGCACGAGGCAGGTTTAACACCATTTACTTGGTCCCAGCCCACCAGTACACCACCTACTGGTACCCATCCCACCAGTGCACCACCTACCGGTGTCCAACTCACCTTGGATATCGATGTTAGTACGGAAAACGACGAACTTCTTCTCGCCGCATTCGCCCTGCTCGCAGAGGAAGTCCTCCGTGTGGAAGTGATGTGCCAGACTCTCGTAGTCGCTGCGGCCCAGTCGACGCGCGCGGTCACACGGGGTACCCCGCAATCACACCGGGCACGGCGGGAGGGAGGGAAGGTGAGGGGAGACTAGTGTTGAAGCCATTACCGGGGTCAAAGACGAAGTTAGTTATTTAGTGAATCATCTATTCAGAATTATGGCCTAGCGACGACAGGCCAGGTAGTGGTTGTGCCGGACAACAATAGGTGGCGCTGTGGAACGTCAGAATCGTATGTGGCGCGAATGGGACGAATACGGTTTTGTTCTGGAGCAGTCGATTTTGGGCGTTGGTCGTCGAGCTAACCTCGAGCGGTGATGGGTGAGGTACTGGCTAGTTGAAGTGTGACAGCAGCAGTGCAAGGTTAAGTTGGTCTCGACTAGTGGCCTTGTACGAGTTTGGATTCCAGATGAATCGCAATAGATCCAGTGGCGAGGTCTGATCAATACAGGTCACGTGAAGGGGCTATTTTGGATCGAACAGACAAAGTGATAGAAGAATCTGCAACACCATCATCATGTGCAGCCTAACAAGCCCACAGTGTGACGGTGTGTGCATGTCGTCAGTACAGGCTCCAGGCCCAGGGGTCTCCGTGAACGGAGCGCGTGTGGTGATGGGGTTAGAGCAGGGGGTGTCAGCGTTTGGGGATGACATTGGAGGCTTATCACAGAGTAGCATGCCACATATTAGTGCCGATAGTCGCTAGTAAACCACACTTGAATATATATATATATATATATATATATATATATATATATATATATATATATATACATATACATATATACATATACATATATATAGTATACACCTACTAGGAAAAGAGGTTAGCGTAGATTGACAAAGATCGTCAATAGGTATTCCATGACAATGCAATGCAAACAAAAACCCGGCACTCTCTTTGTTCTTGCCAGAAGTGAACACTCATATGGGATATGGTGTGTGTGTGTGTGTGTGGCTGAGATGTAAAATGCTGTCCCCGGTCTCAGGAGAGGGCGATGTCGGAATCGCGAGTTCGGGTCCTCTCGCCTCCCGAGACTGCTCTTGGTGGACACACACCATCGGCACTGCTTTGGTGTTGCTCTGCCTACTAAGCAGCCCTCCTGAACTTCCGACCGGGCGATTGCAAACCAATATGTAAGACACGGGGAACTCATCCTTTGCATCGCATTAAAGGTGACTCTAACAACCAAGCTAGAAGCACCATTTTGTTGAACTGCTCTCACCCGGCGCGAAACCTTGAGAACGCATAACTCGGTCACTCTTCAACGATCACCACGACCAACACAAAGGAAAGAGCAGACTACGTGCAGGTATGTCTAGCTTGACTGGACACAAAACACGTCACATCTCAATATGTCAAGACCTGAACAAACAGTTTCCAGATCAGGCCACCCAGTTCGATTCCCTAACATCTTGTGAAGGAACAGCAAACCAGGACAGATATTGTAATACAAAGAAAAGTGTCCACCAGGCAAAACCAAGTCTCCCCATGAGTGGCTTGGTACAGTCAGCCCAACTCCATTCACGACACTTGCAAACGAATCACTTGTGGCGGTCTGCCGGGCCTCGGCTGACAAAAAAGGCGAGTCTACGTTAAATCGGGTCATCGGATCAGGCCGGGTCGGGTCATCGGATCAGGCCGGGTCGGGTCATCGGATCAGGCCGGGTTGGGTCATCGGATCAGGCCGGGTCGGGTAAACAGGGTCGCTCACTCGTAGAAGAGCTGCTTGCCGGTCGTTTCACACAGGTGACAATAGAAATGTTTGCGACGCAGATGCATGAACAGCTCGTCGTTGTCCATGTACATGCTGGAAGCCGAACACCCGGTCAAAACACGTCTGCCCGAGTCCGCACACCCCACTCAAACGGTCTGCCAGATCTCGCACGCCCCGATCGAATGGTCTGTCAGAACCTGCACATCCTGGCCAAATGGTCTGTCAGACCCTGCATGCCAGGTCAAACGGTCTGCGGGAACCCGCACACCGGGTCAAAGGGCCTGCCAGAACCCGCACACCCCGGTGAAACGGTCTGCCGGAACTCGCACACGCCGGTCAAGGCAAGCACTCAGTGATTACACGTCACTGACAAAACGGCAGTATAAATTATTCGTGAAATAGGGTGGAATATACCACTTTCTGAGCACTGAATGGACATCTTTTCCAAGGACGTATCGGCATCGTGCTTGTTGATGTGTGCCTATGAGGTCTCTTTGACACGTTCCTAAGAGTATTTCGCGTATAAATAGCATACTTGTGCTCACCATTAAGGATTGATTACACAAGCATCTCGTGACACGATTCCAAACACAGAGATTATCTATGACGTGGTGTGTTAAACAATGCGATCTGTTGATAACATGGCATTGCAATCGTTATCGCCAACATAGGTATCCATATATTAGGTATCTCCAAAATTAGACTAAAAAACGTGCACTGATGTGTACACTGTTGGCTCAAATGGAACTTGAAGGGCAAACGATATTTTAATTGACACGCTTCCATGGCAGGTTTCTACATCCTACTGTACTAGTTTCGACATCTCACACCTAACGAAAAAACATTATTTTAACACTGCAAAATGGTCGAGCAAGTGCAAAGATTCGCATCAGCAACCTAGGAGCACGTGTAGGAGGTGCGCACACGGTTCATTTATCGTTTCTAACTGCATCCCGTTTACAAGCATCATGCTTATGCTCACCATAACAGACCCGGTATCGAGATAACGAACATCCCGTATCGCAATTGTAAGTCAAGGGATTTCATATGAGGTGCTATGTTATGTTAGTTAGTTATTTGGGCTTTAGGGCGCATCGACTTCATTGGTCATGTAGCGACCATGTGCTATGTTATACAATGCCAGTTTATAGCATAGGTGTTTGTATCGTTCATAGCGGTGTCCCCAACTTAGGTACCTCCCAAACACGCAAAGCAGGAACAGTGATATGTACACAATTGTCTCTAAACTGGCTATGCAGGACCTAACATATTTTCATAACATTAGTTGCATGGCGATTTCGACATCCTACTGTACTCGTTTCGACCTCTCACACCTAACGAGGTATCAGTATGTTAACACTGTGCGCACATGTCAACCGTACGACCCAGTCGCACACGAGTACTTGGCTGCACCAGCGAGTGCGCAGCGAGGTCACGATGGCAACACAGTGATAAATTATTCGTGAAATAGGGCGGTATATACCACTTACTGAACGCTCAATCGACATCCCTCCCAAATAAGTATCGACATCGTGCCTTTCGGTGCGTGCCTGTGAGGTTGTCATGCCTCGTTTCTAATAGTATCCCGTTGATACGTATCATGCTTATGCTCACCATAACGGATCCGGGATTGTGATGATGAACAATTCCTAGTGAAATTCCAGGTGAAGGGATTACCTATGAAGTACTATGGTATGCAATAAACGTTTATAGTATAGATGTTTGTATCGTAATCGTTGATGTCGATATCCCCAAATTAGTTACCTCTCAAACCATGGAAAATGGGTAGTTATATGCATGCAATCGTCTCAAAACTGGGTTTCAAGGAGCAAAGTATTTTAAGCAGCATTATTTCCATGGCGATTTCGACATCCTCCCCTACTCGTTTCGACATCTCACACCTAACGACAAATCATTATTTTAACACTGTGGCAGCAGGTCAACTCCTGGGAGGTTGGTTGGTTGGTTGGTTATTGGTTGGTTATTGGTTTTACGACACGTCGACCGTTGAGCCATATAGCGTCGCCAATCTTTCACGCCGATTGGTCGCGGGCGAAGAGTAGTGACAGGTGAGACTCGAACCCACAATCTTTCGATTGTGAGACGAGCATCTTACCCCTAGACCAGTCGTGCCCCCCTCACTCCTGGGAGGCGACAGCACAGTGTTGCGGCCGCGTCTCAGGAGGCCCGTGTGGCCAAGTCAAGCCGTGCCATGCTCCCGTCCCCAGACTCACCATAGCACAACAGCAGCACTATGGCGAACAAGGCCCACTGAGTGACTGGTGTACAAGAAAATATGCCAGTGAATGGCACCTTCACAGAATGATCCGGTTGCATTACCAAGAAAAAGAACGTCGGAGCTTACTTAGCACAAAAATGCCTGCCCAGTGACCACCGTGTGCATGTTTTCAACATTGTCATGTCACTTTCAGTTAATAAAACTAAACGTCCATAAATTTATATAACTGCCTTGTGTGGGCTATGGCCAACAGTTCTGATGAAGAACGGTGTAAATGCGTAACTGAACGACTGATGAAATAAAGGGGATACTAAAAGAAAAAAACTGGTTTCAGTCAAGCAACGAATAAAAAGAACACTGAAGGTACCACACAGCTTTTTTAAATTTGCCAAGTGTCACTGAAAGGAAATTAGAATACTGAAAGCATCCATAACAGACGTTCTCCTTCCTGTGTGGGTAAAAATATCCAGTATCTGACAAGCATAGATATAAACACCTCACAATCCAAACAAGATCCCACTGACCCACGTGCCGCTATCGCCATCTACCGGCGCCGGATAGAAGTACCGTTTCTCGCAGAACTCGCAGAGCGGGTGACCGCGATGGAAGTCGTCCGGGTCGCCCTTCCGACGATGCAATGCCAGCGTACCTCGGGTGTACAGTTTGCGCTCCGAGGTGAACACCTGGCAACAGTGTCGCACACATGGTCGGACACGCATATAGCAAACAAAATCAAACTCCATGCATTGCTGTCAAATTGTCCGCATCATCAACATCGCCTCATCATGTCCTTAATCATTTATTGGGGGAAGATATACTTGTGGATCCACCAGAAGACATTAGCTACTGAATTCAAAGTGACAGTGATAGACAAGATACATTCTTTGACAAAACCATCTAGTTGATCTTGGATATTTATGCGGATATGTGCACGAGTGGATACCTGCTAATGAAACACACTTAACAAGAACAAGACATAATGTCTAAAACAAGACACATTGGTAGATATGAGAGGAAGGACAAATCAGCAACAATATTTTGTAAATGTATTATAGCAACGAATTCCATGTAGTTGAAGCACTACATACATAACTTAATTGAAGTACCGTCTGTGCATTTTTCAGCTAAAATCTTTGTGAAAGAGCAGTTGGATCATTGAACAAACAGGAACCATCGGTAAACTTGAGAACTTCACCATCTCAAATCCTGTGCTACCCTGTAACGCCAAAATGAGTCTCACAAAGTGGTTGACGAAGGGTGCATTTGGAGCTTGGATACTGTCAAAAATTGTCCGTGTCACATCAAACTTTTGGATCAGATCTGCCAATTCACCATTCAAACCTCACAGGAACTGGAAAAACATCCAGATCCTGCGAGAACAAAAATTCAGACGAAATCTGCAGGATCTGTGTGACGTTACTAGCATTAGCAGCAATTGTGGTGAACACGTTCATACAGCACACGCCATGTTGCTTCGAGCCATCAACGTCATGGTGCTTGATAATGGGGAGATGTAGGTATTTTCCAGTTCAAGTTTGGATGCATATGGTTGCGATATTTTTGAGCCCAGATAAATCAAAGGAACAAATTATTAGGCTACAATAAGCTGGTAACTATGCAAGAGCCAACATTACCAAGGTACGAAACCAGTGGTTCCGACCCCTACAACCGACCCAAGATCTCCAGCCATGGTGTCATGGTCTTCTATATGTAGTTTTGATGGTACCTTGCAAAGACACCACTCAGCCCCTTTCATCCAGCATTGAAACACACATTCATCAATCCGGGTAAGACAGCATCAAGGTTTCCTTTGTCGGAAATGTCGTACTCGGGAGTATACCTGACCACATCTAATAACCTCCCAGTGAACATGCTGACAGCGGTCCTCGGTCAGCTAGGGAGTGGAATGTCTGCCAATGCTGACATGCAACCGACACCCAGTCGACATGTAGCCGACGTCAGGCTGATGTCGGGGCGCTAGGGGCCCGCTATCGGCTGGGGAGTGAAATGTCAGACATCAGTCTGACGTCGGCTGGCCACTATTGATATCCTTAATTGAACCAAACATGTGACAAATTGTATTCAATGTTCTTTAAAGTTCAAACAATTATACAGATTGCAGACATAGGCTATATCGACATTGCTGACAGGGTTCAGGACTGTCCAATGTCCACACCAGGAACCTGTTGCTGCACCAATTGCTGTGCCAGCCACACCTCTGGCCTCCCACCCTGCCCGAACAAGATCTTGTTGAAAGTGCCACACTGCAGTCTGGCTAATCATGAAAGAAATATTTATTGAATATGTTGTTTACATATGATAAGTTCTGAATAATAATTTCCAAGAATGAAGAATATTAGCAAGATCTTAAAGCATATTCTACACATCTAATAAAACATCAGTAGATGTGATGCAATCAAGCATATGTACTTCAGTGCACTTTCTTATCCAGGGCAAGCAATGTCTTGAACACAAAAGCAATTTCTTACACAGACCAGTAATGTTTTAACTTAACCAGTAATGTTAATTTCTTACCAGACCAGTAATAAAATAAATGTATCAATTTAACATCAAAATCACACATTTCAATATGCAAATGGTGCATATGGAACCAGCATGCTAAGCACACACCAAGCATGTGGAGTTATCTAAAATGAGATGTAAATCCAATACAATCCATCCAACAAAAATGCAAGCATTTGTCCTGTTCAAACATTCATACCACATGTATGGTGCATAAACAACAAAGTTACACCATACTTATGGTGCATAAACAACAAAGTTACACCATACTTATGGTGCATCAACATTGGTGGGTGTATTTGTGAATATTCCAATATTAGGTAGCCTTCTTTCTACTAATAAACAGGCGGAAACATACCTACCTACCTACCCACTTCTTTAATAATAATTGAACCTCTATATCATATCAACAAGAAAGCGGTGTTTGTTGTCTGAGCTGCGGCATAAACGTAACTGTTCTTCCCAACACGGGAACAGACCCGATCCTGTTCGTGAGCCTGCCCTCCCTCCTGCCAGCATTTCTGCTGAACGTCACACACGAGGTGAGGTCAGCATCGACGTCACGGATTCTATCCGGTTTCTAGTACGACCCTGATTTTCCGTATTTGACCATTATCGCTAAAATAAAAGATTCTGTCTAATGTAAGCATTTGTATGAGAGCAAGCTGACTTCAAACAACATCTTTCAGTCCACTCTACCCATTAGAAAAAGAAAATTGAATATGCAAAATTTTGAAATTTCAAAAAATAAAGTAAAATTTTGATTTTTTAGTCCACAAAAATTATAGGGCCATGGTCGATTTTGCCTTCCTTTTCTGATTCAAAATTATTTTCTTTTTCATATCTCCTCAAAATGAACTTCCCAGGGCCAAACACATGAAGTCAGTTGTGAGAACATAGACCCCCTAGTGATGTAATTTTTGTTTGAGGGGTAACATTTTTTTGTGGTTTCTGGCCCTACTTGTGGAGTGCTTTCCAATGACACCCCTTTCATTTTCGTGTGATGCTTAGTTTGGAGATTAGAGAGGGGTTGTATCAACCCCCTCCAAGATGTGGTGTTCCTATTTTCAAGAAAGGAGAAAGAGGGAAAGTTGAAAATTATAGGCCAGTAAGCCTCACATCCCTAGTCTGCAAGGTACTTGAATCAATTATCAAAGATAGAATAGTTAGTTTTCTGGAAGGAAACATTGATTCAAGATACTCAACATGGGTTTAGAAATGGGAGATCGTGTCTCACAAATCTCTTGTACTTTTTAAATTTTGCTACAGAACAATTTGAGCAGGGAAATCAGGTTGATGTAGCATATCTTGACTTTCATAAGGCCTTTGACAAGGTACCCCATACACGGTTAATGATGCAGCTTCAGGTCCATGGCATTGCAGGTAGCATCCTAAAATGGATTGAGTTGTGGCTTTCAGATAGACAGCAGAGAGTAATGCTTAATGGTACAAAGTCATGGCAAAATGTTCTTAGTGGAGTCCCTCAGGGGTCTGTACTGGGGCCACTGTTGTTCATTATATTTGTGAATAGCATTGAATGTGGCCTAAGCAGTAAGGTTTTGAAATTTGCAGATGATTTGAAGATCTTTAGGGCAAAAACAGGGCACAATGAGCAGGTTTTGCTGCAGAACGACAGACGAGCTTGTGAAGTGGTCCGAAAAATGGCAAATGACGTTTAATTTTGATAAGTGCAAAGTCATGCATGTAGGTAGACAGCATATGAAGGCGCCATACTTGATGGATGGCCAAGTACTATCTGTGACTCAGCAGGAGAAGGACTTAGGTGTTATTTTGAACACAAAATTGGGGGCATCAGAACAGACCAAAGAAGCCAGGAAGAAGGCACTAAGAATGCTTGGGGTGATACAGAGGAATGTGTCATACAAAAGTGAGGAGGTCATCAGGAAGCTTTACTGTACATATATCAGGGCACATTTAGAATACTGTGTCCAAGCTTGGTCCCCTAGTTATAAGAAAGATTGTTGGCTTTTAGAGAGAGTACAAAAGAGGGCAACAAAAATGGTTAATGGTATAGGCAACCTGGCATATGAGGAAAGATTGAAGAAATTGAATATGTTTTCACTTAGATATAGAAGGCTGAGAGGAGATCTGATCGAGGTTTTTAAATTTGTTCATGGTCAGGAACAGAGATATCTCAGGGAAATGTTTGAATTTAACAGAAATGATGCAATTAGAGGTCATCAATTCAAAATTAAAGTTAATCACAGCAGGACAAGGTTAAGACAGTCTTTCTTCACCAACAGGGTAGTAGAACACTGGAACCAGCTGCCAGGAACAATTGTCAGTAGCAACACACTGAACATCTTTAAAAACGGCATAGACAATCATTATAAGAATAGGGGGCTTGTTTTTCTGTATTCCAGGGAGGGTTCATTGACAGATTTGGTGGGCAACTGGTTCAGTGTACAAAGTGCAACCAAGAAGGGCCCTTGTGGCTCATGGTTGCACTGATCTTTTATGTCTTTATGTCTAGGTGTACCAGCTGGAGGGAAAAAAATCCACACCTATATGCACCAGGCGGGCAAAAATCGGTAAATCTCCAGAACTAGGTAAAATGCGATTTTTTGGATGTTTTTTTTAATACAGGGTATCTTAACGTAAAAATCATGATGTACCACTCATTTTCTCCGCAAATGATTACTTTTAAGTCAGCGACAATGAACAACTGCACAATGAAGCCATTATTACACTGCCGTGTTCTGCTTACGGTCAAGAGTTCAAAAGTTAAATATGAATATATAAATAATACAACAAAATAAAATAACCTAACCTAGACTAAGATAACGTAGCATAATATATAAAATATATTATATCATAATATAATCTAACCAAACCTAACCTAACCTAACCGGAAAACCAGAATTATCCGAAACAAATTTTTTGGCCATGACGTCATCAAATATATTTAAATAAAATAATACAGCATCGCAAGGAATGTCGACGCCACCCTTATCGACGTGGCTGGCGCGGCATGTTGCGAGTATATGCATTCTCAGAGATAATGTAAAATTAAGGCAGAAACATAAGGTTTTCGATGTCAAAGAGTATCAAATCGAGCGCCTGAAGTGTTGAATGTCTTCTTTATCACGTCTGTGACACACCAGGTACGGATAATTATACGCAATGTGCTATGTTTGCAGAGTGAAGATTATGGTTGTGTATTTGTTTGCCAACTGAAAAGTAATCATTTGCGGAGAAAATGAGTGGTCGCATCATGATTTTTACATTAAAATACCCCGTATTAAAAAAAAAATTGCATTTTACCTAGTTCTGGAATGATACCAAAAAATCTGCACCAAAGAACTTCAATACATGCACCAAATGCAAAATTGTATTATTTTGTTTTAAGGTGTTCACAGGACAAGTTTTACACCCATTTTTCCTCGATAAAGCAAGCAAATTTGTTTTTCTTGGTTAGAATAGGTTAGTTGAGGTTTTTTAGGTTTGAATCACAGTAATTCTCTTAAAAACATGGATTTTTTCTTTGAAACAGCTTGGGTTAGATTGCATAAGGTTTATTATTTTTCAAATGTAAGAACATTGATTGCTCGACATTTTTTTACATGTTTTGTTTTCCTCCCATGAGCTAGTCTAGGTGATTTTATGTTGCAATTTAAAAACAATTAAACCTTACTTTTTATGCTATGGTATGAGCATAGCACAAAAAGCCCCCTTTTGGTGTTATTTTGCTCACAAACTGAAACATAAGCATTTGCACAGAAGATGAAGTGGTCTTATCATCTGAGTGGTCACATTCATAAACATTGTGCTGGAATGACAAATTCCAAGGATTCATAAAATACCCTGAAGCAAAACTTTACAAACAAAACATGGAGTAAAAAAGATGCTTAAGGCAAGCACTTTTTCTACATCAACACATATTTCACATTAAATCAATACAAAAATGCACACACATTATTTAATCACAAACAACCACCCATACCTCCCAGCCTCCTACTTTGAATAGCATAGGACACTGAAGTGAATTTGGCAGTAGGGGATTTTTGTGTTGTGAACAAATTTGACAGCTATCAACTTAGAGATATGTGGCATACAGTTTATTATTGTTTTTCCAATTTGTTTTAATTTTCTTCTTGTATTTTATGAAGTGTGTGAATTGTCAGTGGATTATCAGCCCACCTGCACCCAGTACCCATCCCCATACCACTCACTGCACCACAGTTGCACCACTGGCCTCTAGCCCCACACAGACAAGATCTCATAGCAAGAGCCATACTTTGCAGTCTGGCCAAACATGTGTGAGACTGGCCTATGGTTTAGGTAGTCACATCTTGATCTCTTTTTATGATCAGCATGACTAGGGAAGTCTTCCAACAATCTGGCAAACTACACTCCTTCAATAATAGGTACACAGAAAAGACTGAGAAAACATCAGCTGGATTGTGTGCATAGTGCTTTAGGAGATGGAGGTTTGGGTCCATGACCAACCTGTCATTCATCACAATATGTACCATCTTGGTAGGTGGTATTCTGGTGTTCATCATGAATATCTAATTGCACCCATGAATTCCTAATGGTTATCAAATGGTGTTGGTTAGCTGGCTGATTTTGTATTTGCACCCATTCATGTAGCAAAACTTAAAGTTAGCTATGGTGGGTGATGGAAAGGGTGAATAAACCATAAGTGGATGAAATCCCCCATGTCCTTTTCGGGACATATCTTTTAATCACAGTTTAATATCCTCATGCAATACAAGTAAAACTCCTAGTTTTTAGCATTCATATCAGGGTAAGATTATTGTTGTGTGAAGCATAAGAATGAGACATGATCCTATAATTATTTAGTTATTTGGGCTTTAGGGCGCTTCGACCAGAATTGATCATTCGTGCCGACATGATCCTATAAAACTGGCATGGTTTTGATTGATACCATGTGAAAGCAGGTAGTTTTACTTCATAAGAACATCATAATATATAGTTATGAGACATCCTGTGGTTACCCAATCACTTAATTTAGGTGATATACATGGTACTGCTCTCTGTGTTGTCATGTCCGTGGTCTTGTGTAAAATATTTTGTGTATTTGGTGATTGAGTTATTGCAATTTGTAGTGGAAGGAAGCTGCAGGAGTGTAGGGCAGGTAGTGATATTTCCATCCATTGAAGTCTGCAAAAATAACACAAAATTACAGAATCATACGTCCAAAACCAAGCTGTTCATAGCTGTGCAGTTTGTGATTTAGATGGTAAGGCTTCAACTTCCATGATAAATTTTAGTTGGGAGATGTTAATATTGGTTTATATTGGCTTGGCTCATTTCGCTAGTGTTTGAAAATTAAGTATCATAGCTGCTGTAAAAAAATAGAAGTATCAACTACTAGTTAGTCACCTACTTCTGACCTGAAGAAATGTAAAATATGTGTATGTTGAGTTCAATGAAAAAGCATGCTTACAAGACAGGGTATGATGGATTTAATTCCAGTTTTGGTTTCCTAACTATTCATCTCAATGTATTAATGTGTGTTGTATTTTGCAGGTCACTGATAGACAATGGCAAATCATCAAAACAGTAATGTTTTGTACTGGATCCTGGACTACTGCAGCATGCTGAAGCAGTGAGTGGACAGACGTGGATCACACAGTATATTCTGATTACACTGGTGCACCCAAGATGTTCGCATAGGAGGTACAGATGATAGCTTTTGTTGGGGACTGGGTGCTAAATGACCTTTTAGTCAACACTCCCTTAAGCTGAAATAATCAATCAAACAATTTGTAGGGGAATAATTTTTGCCTGCCTATTTTTTGCTACATGTGTGGAAAACATGCCTTCTTTTGTGATCCATGCAATTTTAGGTATTTTGCCTACCTTGCAGTTATTTTCATTCTATGTGTTATTTTTGGTAGAAAGAGCATTGCCAAATCTTGGAGAAAATATTGGCAGCCAAAGCATTTTCCTTTAACCATCTTCAGCTTCTTTATTTTCTTGACATTGGTACATTATACTCTGACTGAAAGAAACCATGCTCTTATAGGCATAAACAGCCACAAAGGCATAGCATAGTGGGCATAGGGGTGTAGTAGGAGCAAGGGTATCACCAGTATTTGGTGTTCAGCTCAAATTGATAGGCACAACCTGCTGTTTTCAACAGTCTTGCACAACATGTTGGTACAGGCACAACCAAAATTTATTTGTGGGTGCAACCTGACCAAGCCAGGACCGTATGTTGGGGGAGAGGGGCACTAACTCCAATGTGATGTCCCCACAAACTCCTGGCCTTCCACTCCCACTCCTTACTTGCAGGAGTTTGGGAAGGGGTCTGTGGAGGAGCAGCGGAATCTGAGGAGGAGTGGACGCGTCCTAGCAGGAACCAGTGAAGTGTCACAATATTTGGATGACATCACCAATATCCAGGAATGGAGGAATGGAGAGTATTGGTAAGAAACTGTCTTGGGAGGAACTGAGGAGTCTGGGGGATGGAGGAGTTTCGGAAGGAATTGAGGAGGCTGGAGTGGAACCGAGGGATTTGTGGAAGAACAAATGAGTCTGGGCAATCTGGCAAGGAGCAGAGGAGTCTGGAACGGAACAGATGTGTCTGGGTATAGATGGAGTCTGGACAGAGGCAGAAAAGATTGAAGAAAAGCTGAAGCCTGATCAGGAACAGAAGTCTAGGGCAGAACTTGGGAGTCTGAAGATGAACAAAGGAAGAACAAGGGAGTCTGAACGAGTGGGAGGAACGGGAGTCTGGGGAGGATCGAGGAGAGGCGGTCGGATAATCTTGGGTAGGAAGGCAGTCTGGAGAGGAACAGGGAATTTGAAGGAGTCTGGAGAGGACCAGGGGTCTCTTGAGGAATGGAGGATACTGAGGACGGTCGGATGAATCTAGAGGAATTAATGAGTCTAGGGAGAAACTGAAGACTCTAGGGAGGAGCTGAGGAATCTGAGAAGGAACAGGGGAGTCCGGGGAGGAATCGGATGAGTCTTGGATGAACATAGGAGTCATGGAAATAATGGGGGAATCTGGACAGGAACTGAAACATGTGTGAAAGAACTGAGTGGTCTGTGGGATGGAGGAGTCTGCAGAGGAATGGGGGTCTAAAGAGAAGCCAATGGGTTCTGGAAGAAACAGGAGTCTGAAGAGGAATGGTAGTGTCTGGGAAAATTATGGGGGGCGGGGGGCTAAAGAAGAACTGGATAATATAGGGAGGAATGTGAGAGCCTGAGCAGATCTGAGGAGCCCTGGGTGAAACTAAGGAATCTGGGGAGGGGACGAGTGGTCTAGGGGTTGGTTATTGGTTTTACGACACGTCGACCGTTGAGTCATATAGCGTCGCCAATCTCCCACGCCGATTGGTCGCGGGCGAAGAGTAGCGACAGGTGAGACTCGAACCCACAATCTTTCGATTGTGAGACGAGCATCTTACCCCTAGACCACTCGTCCCTGTGGTCTAGGGGTAAAAAGTAACCAACCAAGGATTCTGGGGTCGGATAGGTGTCTGTGAGAAGCCGAAGAGCCCGGTGAGGAACGGGAGAGTTTTTGGATAAAGAGAGGAGTCTGGGAATGAACGAAATAGCCCATTGCATACTCTTCCAATCCTCCCCAGACACCGTGGTTCCTTCCCAGACACATTGTTTCCTTCCCAGACTATCCGTTTCTTGTCGAGACTCATATGTTCTTCCACATACTCCTCCGTTTCTCCCCAGACTCCTTCATTCCTCGCAGACTTCACAGTTCTACCACAGATTCCCCTGGTCGTCCCCAAGCTTCTCTATTACCAGACTCTTCAATTCCTCGCCAGACACCGGTCCCTGGCCAGACTTCAGATTTCCTCCCCGATCCTCCCAGACTCTCCCATTCCTCCCCAGATTCCGCCATTCCTCTCCAGACTCCGTCATTCTTCCGGAGAGTCCGCCGTTCATATCCCGAGACTACGCCGTTCCTATCCCGACTCCTCCATCCCTTCCCAAACTTTTACATTCCTTCCCGGACGCCACCTTTCCTTCTTGTACGCCTGCATTCTTTTCCAGACGCCTCCGTTCTTTTCGATTTTCCTCCGTTCTTTCCCCGACGCCTCCGGTTTTCTGCAACCTGATCGTCACTGTTTTCCAGTATCGTTAATACATCACGACCCTGCCAACCTACCGATGATGTCATGAGCGCAAGTCGGCCTCCGGCAAACACGTCTGTTAACCCGGCGCTGTGTAACGCCTCCTGTAGATTCCGCTACGTCGACGGAACCCGATGAGGTAACGGCCGCAGCACCTGATGACGTCACTGTCGCTCGCAGGATCCAGTGGAAAAACGGCCGTGTCAGCGACGGAGGGCCGTACGTGCCTACCGACGTGGAGCACGTGGCCAACATCGTGACACACGGCGTGCGTATTGGCTGCTGCACTAGCTGTGACCCCGCCTCTGTGGGTCAGTGCGGAATAGGTGTGACCTCTGTCAGGGGCTCAGTGGGAACACGAGTATGACATGGCCACAAGAAGTTACACCCCATGTTAGTGGGAGCCCTCGGGACGCCAGTGCGGGCTT
Organism: Ashinkailepas kermadecensis; assembly: GCA_034440615.1. Taxonomy (NCBI): domain Eukaryota; kingdom Metazoa; phylum Arthropoda; class Thecostraca; family Neolepadidae; genus Ashinkailepas; species Ashinkailepas kermadecensis. The sequence goes on along the minus strand of JAOTOM010004580.1, from coordinate 8,273 downwards.
CAATGACATGCCCACAAGACGTTACACCCCATGTTAGTGGGAGCACTCGGGACGCCAGTGCGGGCTTCAATGACATGCCCACAAGACGTTACACCCCATGTTAGTGGGAGCACTCGGGACGCCAGTGCGGGCTTCAATGACATGCCCACAAGACGTTACACCCCATGTTAGTGGGAGCACTCGGGACGCCAGTGCGGGCTTCAATGCAACCCATTGTGCTCAAATTCATTTTGCCTTCATATCAGATGAACTTAAACCTTTTGACAGGTGCATTTGAAGATTACAACTAAGTTAATTTAAGTTCTTTTTTCATGTAATTTTTCATTGTGTATGAATATCACATCTTATTTGCACAGCAGTCCAAGCATGTGAACTTCAAATAAAATGTGTATGCAATGGTGAAATACCAGCTTTGTTCTGTTGAGTATCTAATAACACTGCACATTCGAAGGTGAAGGCAGGCAATATTATCGGAGCCTGCATATTGTGGATCTCGTACGCGATTAATATGGACTCGTGGGGATGTAAATACAAACCGACTTTTGATGTAACCACGTTTCCGAATTTGTACGCTGGTGTGATCCGACATCAGGTAGTCCGTATGACTACCTGTCAGTCAGCATGAGCCGAGTATGACTCGTCTTTAAGGGCTCAATGGAATCCTGGCTGTGAACCAACCTCAGCCATCGCCGAGCCGGCAAATCCGCCCTCGCCGGGTCGAGGGGTCCACCCTCGGCCAGGCTATTTATCTCTTGAAATCCACCCGCTACTAACTTTGGAAATCGGTACGCTATGATAAAATTCAAGCTACCGTTGGAAAGCGCCGATGACAGAAAGCCCGAAGCATATTTAATGTTGCATTTTGGCCGATAGTGAAGTCACCAGAGATCATTTTGGGTCAACATACCAACCTTGCTATTAGTCCCTGGAAATTGTTTTACAAATGCAGAGCTTGTTATCTTAGGGCATTCTTTCTCAACAACTAATATCAACTGATGTATCTATATTGATCATAGGAGAATTGGGCCAGGAAAGGGTACGTCTCTTTGTCTGCCTGGCGCTCGCTTTCTTTTCCTCCTGTACTATGTTATCTCCCGCAGGTGTGGATTTCTTGTCCTGTACTGTGTTATCTTCCGCAGGTGTGGATTTCTTGTCCTCCTGTACTATGTTATCTCCCACAGGTGTGGATTTCTTGTCCTATACTGTGCTATCTCCCACAGGTGTGGATTTCTTGTCATCCTGCACTGTGTTATCTCCCACAGGTGTGGATTTTTCTTCTCCTGTACTGTGTTATCGCCCATAGGTGTGGATTTCTTGTCCTGTACCGTGTTATCTCCCGCAGGTGTGGATTTATTGTCCTCCTGTACTGTGTTATCTCCCACAGGTGTGGCTTTCTTGTCCTCCTGTACTGTGTTATCTCCCACAGGTGTGGATGTCTTGTCCTCCTGTACTGTGTTATCTCCCACAGGTGTGGATTTCTTGTCCTGTACTGTGTTATCTCCCACAGGTGTGGATGTCTTGTCCTCCTGTACTGTGTTATCTCCCACAGGTGTGTATTTCTTCTTCTCCTCTACTGTGTTATCTCCCACAGGTGTGGATTTCTTGTCCTCCTGTACTGTGTTATCTCCCACAGGTGTGGATGTCTTGTCCTCCTGTACTGTGTTACCTCCCGCAGGTGTGGATTCATTGTTCTCCTGTACTGTTTTCTCCCACAGGTGTGGATTTTCCCCAGCATCTCGTGCGCCGTCAGTTTGTATCAGCAGTCGGACGTGTACTACGAAGCGTACGCCAGTGTGGTGTACGGAGCGGCGCTGATACTTCTCTTCTCCGTGTCGACCGTGTTCCATCTGGTGTCGTTCGTGTGCGGGAAGAGGTGAGGCGCTGCCATTGCACCTGCATAGCCTTCGGCCGCTGGATAGTGGCAAGTACAATTTGTCCGTCGTGATACTTAGTCTGACAGTTGCGCTGTGTGTTTAACTGGAGCTCGCTCAGTGTCGGTGTGTAGCTGATGTGTGGATACAAGTGTGTTCCGGTCACGCATGCTATGCCTTTTTAATAATCATTGACCAGGGGAATCGAGTGCTATCCAAATGATGACGAATGTTTTACAAGCTCATGCCTTTCATTTGGTTCACTTGCGATTCCTCGACTTCGAGAGTTCAGAACATTATTTTAACTGCCCATTACTTGATTACATTTAGCAACATTCATCCATCAGGCATATGAGCATAACTTAGATGGCATTTATTTGCATCTGTCTGAGGGACACTGCCCCCTGCACTGCCCCCAATGTTGTGCTGCTGTTGTCGCCTCTGTTGAGGACCATAACGCCTGACCGTACGTGGTTTCAGTGTTCTTTGGGCAAGTCTTGTTGGTAACTATGTTCTAAATAAGCATGGCTATGATTTGTGCAGAGTTGTCCTCCTGTTGCACATGGCTTTGTTCTTTGAGAAGCTGTTCTTTTCACATGGTTTGCTCCCAATTTTGCAACATTGCTTCCTTTGTAACCCGGTGCTGACGCAGCTTGTGGTGATTTTGTAGAGATATCTGTCAGTTTTGGTCTGTTATTATATTAATAACACACCTGCAGCTTGCTTTCTTTTCTCTTGTCTTCCGTACTCTCCGTGAGGAAATATGTAAGTAGCACTGTCATCTACCACCACAAGCCTCGCTTGAGCCCGTAATCAGAATGACGGATGGCCATGTTTCGCTTCTCTTGCGAAAAGGCTTACTGTGTTCTCATTTCGCAGAGAAGTAGAATACTACCGCCCAACACATAGCTAGAAACTGGTCCAGAAATACATGTGTATTGCTGTAACATACGCACATTAATGTACAGTAAGGACAGGATCTTCCTCCGGAGCTTCATCCAATCGTGTGTACCCGTTTCATATAGTTAAGGGGTGTGCACCACATCAATTGAAGTGTTGAGCTCGCACTTACTCCCTCCCCGAAAACTCTACGACGTTCCGCGCATTGTGAGCCTAAATCTGGACTAAATCTGTCGGAATGTAACGCAAATGCACCAATTTACGTCGGTTGCCACCGGTCGTCATCGATACAACAGCAGACTCGAGTGTCGTACTGCGCGGCAATGGTTGGGCCTAGACTAGTGGATGCTTGGATGTCAAGAAATCGCAAAATGCTTATTCAGAATATTTATCGTTTGAGGGGCTCACTTGAAATGGACTTCGATGAACATAGATCTGCGCTTTGCATCCCGTAAAGTGCCATTCGAGGCGGCGGCGGTAATTCCGTCGGTAGGACGTGCGACTCTCCACCGTGAGACTCGAATCCCATAGCCGGCGGAATTGGCGAGTCCACCCGCGGTCAATCGGCGTGGGACGTTGGCGACGCTATATGGCCTCGCGGTTGAGTGCGTCGTAAACGAACTCGAGGTTCTTCGAAGTGCCATCCGTAATTTTTTTTCAGTGATGAATCCACTCCCTCCCCTATCAGTTAACATGTGTCAACTTTCATCATAAATGTGTAGCCTTGTAATATGGTATATTGGTGGATGTAGGGCAGAACCGCCTGCACAGGGTGGGACCGCCCTGTGGAGGCGGCTGGTACGGTACTCGGTTCCGGTGAGTTAGCTGCGGCTCGCCGTTGGCAGTGAGAGGTCACGGTTCACGGGTCGCTGAGGAGTGATCGACGAGGGTAGACTGCCACGAGTGATCGACGAGGGTAGACTGCCACGAGTGATCGACGAGGGTAGACTGCCACGAGGGATCGACGAGGGTAGACTGCCACGAGGGATCGACGAGGGTAGACTGCCACGAGTGATCGACGAGGGTAGACTGCCACGAGTGATCGACGAGGGTAGACTGCCACGAGTGATCGACGAGGGTAGACTGCCACGAGTGATCGACGAGGGTAGACTGCCACGAGGGATCGACGAGAGTAGACTGCCACGAGGGATCGACGAGGGTAGACTGCCACGAGGGATCGACGAGGGTAGACTGCCACGAGTGATCGACGAGGGTAGACTGCCACGAGGGATCGACGAGGGTAGACTGCCACGAGGGATCGACGAGGGTAGACTGCCACGAGGGATCGACGAGGGTAGACTGCCACGCTGCTGTGAGCAGAGTCACCCTGAGTGCACGTCAGCAGCTGGGCACGCTCCCGGCTGTCGCCCGCTACCCTATCAAAGCCAATTTAACATAGGGTAGTTCAATAGCAAGTAGCACTTCCGAACCAAATATGCAGCAGTTCTGATTGAACGTGGTATTCGCGGTCCAGACGTTGTTTCCCTGGACTATGTCACCCAAGCCACAGAAGACCCGGAACTCCAGAATTCAACTTCTTCGAGAACTGATTCCGAGAACCCGGATCTAGCTTCTCTACGCTATGTTTCCTTGACGTGGCATGCATCCTTCTGTGCCGGTGAGTTCCAGACATGGTCATGTAGCCCTGAGGTGCCTGCATGTCGCTGACGTGGCACTGTGTGTGTCTGACGCGCCCTGTACTGCTGAGGGGCCCCGACACCTCTGACGCGCCCTGTACTGCTGAGGGGCCCCGACACCTCTGACGCGCCCTGTACTGCTGAGGGGCCCCGACACCCCTGACGCGCCCTGTACTGCTGAGGGGCCCCGACACCTCTGACGCGCCCTGTACTGCTGAGGGGCCCCGACACCTCTGACGCGCCCTGTACTGCTGAGGGGCCCCGACACCTCTGACGCGCCCTGTACTGCTGAGGGGCCCCGACACCTCTGACGCGCCCTGTACTGCTGAGGGTCCCGTCACCCATGACGCGCCCTGTATTGCTGAGTGGCCCCGGCACCTCTGACGCGCCCTGTACTGCTGAGAGGCCCCGACACCTCTGACGCGCCCTGTACTGCTGAGGGGCCCCGACACCTCTGACACGCCCTGTACTGCTGAGGGGCCCCGACACCTCTGACGCGCCCTGTACTGCTGAGGGGCCCCGACACCTCCTGACGCGCCCTGTACTGCTGAGGGGCCCCGACACCTCTGACGCGCCCTGTACTGCTGAGGGGCCCCGACACCTCTGACACGCCCTGTACTGCTGAGGGGCCCCGACACCTCTGACACGCCCTGTACTGCTGAGGGGCCCCGACACCTCTGACGCGCCCTGTACTGCTGAGGGGCCCTGACACCTCTGACGCGCCCTGTACTGCTGAGGGGCCCCGACACCTCTGACGCGCCCTGTACTGCTGAGGGGCCCCGACACCTCTGACACGCCCTGTACTGCTGAGGGACCCCGACACCTCTGACGCGTCCTGTACTGCTGAGGGGCCCCGACACCTCTGACGCGCCCTGTACTGCTGAGGGGCCCCGACACCTCTGACGCGCCCTGTACTGCTGAGGGGCCCCGACACCTCTGACACGCCCTGTACTGCTGAGGGGCCCCGACACCTCTGACGCGTCCTGTACTGCTGAGGGGCCCCGACACCTCTGACGCGTCCTGTACTGCTGAGGGGCCCCGACACCTCTGACGCGCCCTGTACTGCTGAGGGGCCCCGACACCTCTGACGCGCCCTGTACTGCTGAGGGGCCCCGACACCTCTGACGCGCCCTGTATTGCTGAGTGGCCCCGGCACCTCTGACGCGCCCTGTACTGCTGAGGGGCCCCGACACCTCTGACGCGTCCTGTACTGCAGAGGGGCCCCGACACCTCTGACGCGCCCTGTACTGCTGAGGGGCCCCGACACCTCTGACGCGCCCTGTACTGCTGAGGGGCCCCGACACCTCTGACGCGCCCTGTACTGCTGAGGGGCCCCGACACCTCTGACGCGCCCTGTACTGCTGAGGGGCCCCGACACCTCTGACGCGCCCTGTACTGCTGAGGGGCCCCGACACCTCTGACGCGCCCTGTACTGCTGAGGGGCCCCGACACCTCTGACGCGTCCTGTACTGCTGAGGGGCCCCGACACCTCTGACGCGCCCTGTACTGCTGAGGGGCCCCGACACCTCTGACGCGCCCTGTACTGCTGAGGGGTCCCGTCACCCATGACGCGCCCTGTATTGCTGAGTGGCCCCGACACCTCTGACGCGCCCTGTACTGCTGAGGGGCCCCGACACCTCTGACGCGCCCTGTACTGCTGAGGGGCCCCGACACCTCTGACGCGCCCTGTACTGCTGAGGGGCCCCGACACCTCTGACGCGCCCTGTACTGCTGAGGGGTCCCGTCACCCATGACGCGCCCTGTATTGCTGAGTGGCCCCGGCACCTCTGACGCGCCCTGTACTGCTGAGGGGCCCCGACACCTCTGACGCGCCCTGTACTGCTGAGGGGCCCCGACACCTCTGACGCGCCCTGTACTGCTGAGGGGCCCCGACATCCCTGACGCGCCCTGTACTGCTGAGGGGTCCCGTCACCCATGACGCGCCCTGTACTGCTGAGGGGCCCCGACACCTCTGACGCGCCCTGTACTGCTGAGGGGCCCCGACACCTCTGACGCGTCCTGTACTGCAGAGGGGCCCCGACACCTCTGACACGCCCTGTACTGCTGAGGGGCCCCGACACCCCTGACGCACCCTGTACTGCTGAGGGGCCCCGACACCTCTGACGCGCCCTGTACTGCTGAGGGGCCCCGACACCCCTGACGCACCCTGTACTGCTGAGGGGCCCCGACACCTCTGACGCGCCCTGTACTGCTGAGGGGCCCCGACACCTCTGACGCGCTCTTGTCTCACCAGTGTGTGGAGGGAGATCTTTCATCGGGTGGACCGTGCGATGATCTACGTGTTCATCGCCTCGTCCTACACGCCGTGGCTAGTACTGAAGGAGGTGCCGGACACCGGCTGGGCCGTCCACCTCAGGCAAGTACCGCACTCCAGGTGTGGTGTACAGCTGTTCGGGACAGCAGCCGGTCTGTGGTTGGGACACCGGCTGGGCCGTCCACCTCAGGCGAATACCGCACTCCAGGTGTGGTGTACAGCTGTTCGGGACAGCAGCCGGTCTGTGGTTGGGACACCGGCTGGGCCGTCCACCTCAGGCGAGTACCGCACTCCAGGTGTGGTGTACAGCTGTTCGGGACAGCAGCCGGTCTGTGACAGACCATAAGCAGGTGCCGAGGTCTAAACGCATACTCGAACGATCATCATCTATTGTGTTTCACAAATTGAAGTTCTTAGTCAAAATTGCAATTTAAACGAGTACTGTTAAATGTTTTTGTGTGATAATAGAGAAGTAGAGTTTTGAGCGTTTGGATGTAGACAATTGAAAATATTAATAATGTTACTAATAATATCCTTCAGCAGTGCAGTTCCTCGTCGTATTAACGACGACGTTGATATGTCTGAATGTTTACTCGGCGGACCTGTAAATCCCACCGACCACCGACGTAGCGCAGATGCAGGCGATGCCGAGCCCGCCCACCAATGGGTGGCGACGCTGCCGACATCCCATGGGCGTGGAGAAGCGCGCGCTACCCCAGGCCGGGTTACAGCGGGGCCGGTCCTGGTCCGGTGGAGCGGCCAAACCTCGCCCCATCACGTGTCGCTAGCGTAACCACCGTACGCCATTGCTCGCAATGATGCAAACAGTCGTGGCGGGCTCTACATTAAGATGAAGTACGTTCACCGTTGACGATATTTAGCTGTCTGTTCAGTTTCAGTGGTGACATTTTTTTAGTTCAGTGGATGAATCCTTGAACCTTTAGTTCAGCATCCATCGGTCTGGAAAGGCGACTGAGTTATGTTCCAAACAGAGTTAACGTGTTGAGGGCTCTCGGCACGGCCTGAACAAGCTCGGTTGGGAGAGTGCCGTAGTGCACTGCTCCGGTCATCAGGTCAGTTGGGAGTGTGCCACAATATATTTTTTCCCGTCAGTTGAGAGGATATAATACTTACTTCTTAGTATATTATATATTGCCACAATATATTTATCTGGAGCAGTGGCGTCGCCACGAAATCCTTCCAGGGGGGGGGGGGGGCAAGATCGAAAGGGGGCTTCCTGTTCCCCCGAAAGGGGGCCTCCATTGTGTTAGGGTCTCATATTGTTTTTAGGCTCTTATACTATGGTTCGAGGATGGGGAACATGATTTCATATTCGTTTTTTTTTGTTCTTGGCATGGTGCATCATTTACTCAAAACGCAATAGCACTAATCATTTTCGCTGAAAACTGGGCCATACCAGGGTATAAATAAGTAATATTTGGATACATACATAAGTGCCAAAACAAACCATCGTCTCAATGCTTTCTCGAATCTTCCCGCTGGCCTCTAGATTGCAGCGAGCTGGCGGGGCTCGTGCTAAGCATATCTTACAGATATCTGCCATTGATAAACCCACTTTTAAGTCATCCA